>CM076578.1:1671238125-1671658872 GCA_034641835.2 Pinus albicaulis | reverse complement strand
GTCCCCACCGTTGGGGTTCGGGGCAGCGCCCCGGCCAAATTTTTTTTTTTGTGCGGACCCACTCATAGGCAGATCTGCCCATGGTTTTGTGCATGGTTTTGCACATGGTTTTGGGGTTCGATGGTTTTCGGCCACTGGTATTTTGTAGATCCAGTCAAGGGAACTACGGTTATGTTCTAATCCAGGGTTAATGGATTGGGGTTTATGTATGCTTCGGCATGTATATATATGTGTTGTAACACTAAAAGGAAAATAATGAAAAATCAAGCCGGTTGTCTTGATTTGGGATCCAGGGGAAAATCTCTGTGTTTATCTGTTTTATGTTTTATGCTCTCGCTATTGTTTATTTTCTGTTATAAGATTCGTGTGTAGATAATTTCTGTTCAGGGTTAAAACCTACATTTGGTATCAGAGCTTTTTCGGCTTCAAGGGGACGCCTTTGTTGTTGAGGGTTTTTTGCTCGGGCCTGTGGTAGACCCTATGCAGTGGGAGATCTGCGGGATCGATTCTTGCGGTGAAAGAATATGGCGAGCGGCGGAAAGATAGAGATCGAGAAATTTAATGGTCAGAGTTTTGAGTTGTGGAAGCTCAAGATGGAGGATCTGCTGGTGGATAAATATCAGTGGATCATGGTAGATCCAGGTACTAAACCAACGGCAATGTCAGATGAAGACTGGAAGAAACTGGATCGGAAGGCCAAGAGCATAATACGGTTGTGTGTGTCAGATTCAGTATTGTTGAATGTATCTGGGGAAGCTACGGCGAAGAATTTGTGGGAAAAACTTGGGACTTTGTACCAATCTAAGTCTCTGGTGAATAAGTTGTTCCTGTGGAAAAAGCTGTATAACCTGAGGATGAAGGATGGAGACTCGGTGACAGAGCATCTGAATGCCTTCAATACCGTGGTAAGTCAGCTGTCGTCTGTTGATATTAAAATCTCAGATGAAGATAAGTGCATCAGTTTGTTGTGCTCTCTACCAGACTCGTGGGACAGTCTGGTTATTGCAATAGGTAGCAATACAACTACCTTGAATTTTGATGACATCGTCTCAGCCTTGCTATCAGAGGAAATGAGACGGAGAAATATGGAGGGTCGTAATGGAGATGCCTTATCTGTACGAGGAAGGTCCCAGAACAGAAACAAGAATAAGGTTTCGAGTGGGAGATCCAAATCTAGAGGGAGATCTAAATCTCCTGGAAAGTTTGTAAAGGTGTGCTGGAAATGCGGAAAGGAAGGACACTACAAAAAGGAATGCAGATCTAAAGCTCCCGAGAAAGGAAAGGGATCTGATGAAGGTCCTTCTGCAGAGGCAAAAACCACCTCGGATGAAGGTGGGGATGTGTATTTGGCTTCTTCTTCAAATACACACGTAGATCATGAGTCATGGTTGATTGACTCAGGTGCATCCTTTCACTTCACTCCCCATAGGGAGTGGTTCTGCGAGTATGAGAAATATGATGGTGGTGATGTCTTCCTAGGGGATGATAGGAGGGCCAGAATCATCGGACGTGGAAAGGTCAAGCTGAAGCTGCAAGGTGGAAGGATTAGAAAACTTCCTGGTGTTCTGCATATTCCTGCATTGGCCAGAAATCTGATTTCTGTAAGCAAGATGGATGATGCAGGTGTAAAAACAGTGTTCGAGAAAGATGCCTGCAAGATGGTTCGGGGAGCACTGGTATTAATGCGGGGAGTTCGGATTGGAACTCTGTGAAAGCTACAAGGTAGCACTGTTATTGATGGGTGTAACAATTTTGTGGTTCCTGAAAGTGGGACGGAAAGCCTAGCTGTCTCTGGAGAAAATACCATGCTATGGCATCAAAGGCTTGGACATATTAGAGAGAAGGGCCTTCGGATATTGCATAGAAATGGTATGGTAGAAGGTATGTCTAATTTTTCTCTGGATTTTGATTTCTGTGAACATTGTGTATATGGGAAGCAGAATCGGGTGAGTTTTCCTTCTGGTGCTAAGAGGGCAAACAAGATATTAGAATTTGTGCACAGTGATGTGTTTGGGCCTGTGTCAGTTCCATCACTGGGAAAGTCTGTGTACTATGTTTCATTCATAGATGACTTCTCAAGGAATACATGGATATATTTCTTGAGGAAGAAATCTGAAGTCTTTGACAAATTTAAAGAATTTAAGGCTCTGGTGGAAAACCAGACATAGAAGAAGATAAAGGCACTGAGGACAGATAATGGTGGGGAGTTCTGCAAGAAGGAATTTGAAGAGTTCTGTAAGAAGTGTGGTATAGCACGGTAGAAGACTACTCCATACACACCTCAGCAAAACGGAGTTGCAGAAAGAATGAACAGAACATTGATGGAAAAGGCAAGAAGCATGCTCAGTGGTACCGGGTTAGGACAAGAATTCTGGGCAGAGGCAGTGGAGACTGCATGTTACTTAGTTAACAGATCACCTTCATCAGCGTTGGAGGATAAGACTCCACATGAGGTATGGACCGGTAAGAAACCCTCTCTTTCACATCTAAGGGTATTTGGATGTGATGCATATGTACATGTTCCAAAGGAGAAAAGGACCAAGTTGGATAATAAATCTGAAAGGTGCATCTTTATTGGGTATAAGGATGGTCTAAAGGGTTACAAGCTTTGGAACCCAGAAACAAGGAAGGTTGTGTACAGCCGAGATGTGGTGTTTAGAGAAGTGAAAGATGTTGTTAAACATGAAGTCCTACCAAAGGAACTTGAGAAGATAGAGTTTGAGCTAAAGGAGGATGAATCAGACTCTACAATAGAAGAAGACTCAGAAGATGAAGAGCCACAAACTCCAGCTTTGAGAAGATCAGTTCGGGAAAGAAGGCAACCAGAAAGGTATAGTCCATCCGCTTTCTGTTCAGGTTTTGCCTTAACTATAACTGATGATGAACCCAGAACTGTCAGGGAGGCAGTAGATTCAGAGGATGGAAAACTCTGGAAGGAGGCCATGGTTGATGAAATGGCATCCTTGCACAAAAACGATGCATGGGATCCGGTGGAGTTGCCGGCTGGAAGGAAGCCCATTGGGAGCAAATGGGTGTTTAAGAAGAAGATGAATGTAGAAGGCAAGGTGGAGAAATACAAATCTCGGTTGGTAGCGAAAGGTTATTCCCAGGTGCCGGGAATTGATTTTGGTGATATTTTTTCTCCTGTTGCCAAAGTTACTTCTATTAGATTACTTTTATCTGTTGCTGCTGCATTTGATTTTGAGATAGAACAGATGGATGTAAAGACAACATTTCTTCACGGGGATCTAGAAGAGGAGATCTACATGAAGCAACCTGAAGGCTTTATGGTGAAGGGTAAGAAAGAACTGGTATGCAGGTTGAAGAAGTCTCTGTATGGGTTAAAACAGTCACCAAGGATGTGGTATCAGAAATTTGATACCTATATACGGGGACTTGGCTTCACCAGAAGCAAGGAGGATCACCGTGTTTATTTTAAATTAATTGGTGACTGTGTTATTTATTTGGTCTTGTATGTGGATGATATGTTGTTGATTGGAAATGACAAAGAAATTATCCAAGATTTTAAGACCCAACTGTTCTCCAAATTCGACATGAAGGATCTTGGTGCTGCAAACTATATTTTGGGCATGGAAATTAAGAGAGATCGGGCAAAGAGGAAGCTCTGGTTAAACCAGAGGAAGTATGTCGAGACTATATTGCAGAGATTCAATATGCAGGATAGTAAACCGGTGAATGTTCCTATTCCTGTAGGTGTAAAGCTGTCTGCTGAACAGTGTCCCAAGACACAAGAAGAAGAGGAGTATATGTCCCGTGTTCCATATGCAAGTGCAATGGGTAGCCTAATGTATGCAATGGTCTGTACTAGACCAGACATTGCACATGCAGTGGGAGTATTGAGCAAGTTTATGTCAAACCCAGGGAAGGAGCATTGGACAACAGTGAAGCGGGTTTTCAGATATTTACGTGGCACTAGTGATTATGGCTTGTGCTACCAGGGAAGACCAGGATTGGAAAGAATGTTTGACATTCGTGGTTTTGTTGATGCAGACTGGGCTGGAGATCTGGACCAAAGAAGATCTACAAGTGGGTATGTGTTTAGCCTATTTGGAGGCGCAGTCAGTTGGATGAGTAAAAGACAGTCTGTAGTGGCTCTTTCAACTAAAGAGGCAGAATACATAGCAATCACTCATGCAAGCAAGGAATTAGTTTGGTTGCAGAGATTGTGTTCAAGTATGGGGTTGGTACAGCAAGCTATAAGGATATACTGTGATAGCCAAAGTGCAATTTTCTTGGCTAAGAACCCTGCTTACCATTCAAAGACAAAGCACATTGATGTTCAATATCACTTTGTTAGAGATATGGTTGAGGCTAAAAGGGTGTTGCTGGCAAAGGTGGACACTTTGAAGAATGTTGCAGATGCATTGACGAAGTCTGTGAGCACTCAGAAGTTCTCTTGGTGTAGAGAAACAATGGGTGTTGAAGAATTGGGCCAATGACTAAGCTCTCATGTGGCCCCCTGTGGAAAGAAAACAACAAGTGGGAGAATGTTGGGTATGTGTTATATTCTTTCCACGATTGGCCCCACTGCGGTTTTGCTCAAGAGGCCACCTGGAACATACTCAAACATGAAGGTAGCTGCAGAATCGCCGGTTAGCTACGGAATGTCTGCATTCTGCAGCTAGTTCCGGTCAAAATGCTTAACAATGGAAAAAATCACAAAATTCAACAAGTCCGTCATGTAAATCATTCTAGAAGTAATTTTAACTATATTTATTGATCAATTGGGTTTAAGATAGAAATGGACAAGGGAAAATGAGGTAAAATGAGGTAAAGGAAAGCACAAATTTGAGGCTCAACAGGTGGCTCTTGGGATCCCTCTTCATAATTGTAGCCTCGATAGAATAGCCTTCGGATGTGCTATACTCCTGCAACCAAGACTGTAAATTACAATAACCTTTCATCGTTGAAACCCTGCAAAATCCGCAAACACAGTAAGAGAAAAATGCAAATGGATAGAGATGCAGCGGGGGTAATAAGAAGGAGGTGACTGTGAAGTGTCGTGGCATTATAGACTGGCGGAAGCATGCAAAAACGTGGCGAAAATATAGTGGGGAAGTGGTGGACAAACAGAGCAAAGGCTTTTCCACGTAGAATAGCAAAGCACGACGCATGAACAGAGAACAACGAATATGAATGAAATATGTATATATATATGGCAGGGGAAAAATACTATGGACACGCGAGATGATGACACATGGGTGTACGAAACGCCAATAGGGAGAGACGACGTAGAGGTAGACTTAGTCAAACGGGGAGTATGTAAACAATCACGGGCCGTATGATCCTTGAATGAGATCAACGGTTAAAATGGCATCAACAGACAATGCGTGGTGGGCCAGGAGCATGATTAGCCTATGTTAAACCGCGTGCTACTTCAGAGGATAACCATCGTTGGATTAAGTGCGTAAGGTTGGACGGCGATGATTGATTCCGCTGCGCATCCATTGTCTGAACAATAATGCGCGAAATAGCAGCGGTTTTGGAACGTACACCAGGACACGCGTCACGCGATCTATGGAATCGCTGGCTCCCTGGAGAATACCGCCGGCCCAACGGAGTTGGTGCGGAATGAAACCACTGGTTTTCATACTGAAAGCAGGTGCGGGGGCCACCACGGTAAACCAAACTCCGCTCCATCGATTTTCTTCTAATCGGACGGCCACGAGTGCCCCCGAAACTTTGAAGGATTAGCTCCTATCTCGCTGGCACACGGTTTCGCACCTGGATCATATGGGAATCGAAACAAAGGGGGCTGAGACCCCAAAGGTTGGGCCCGACATAAATTTAAATTGCGAATTTAAACCTATGTCTAATGTATTTTTTGAGAAGCAAAGGTAACGATAGACAATATATGGAATTTTTTGGCCATGATAACAGGTTTGAAAGATTATGGGGGAGCGTTAGGCCAAAAATTTAGGTCTAAGTGCTGATATGCACAACATCGGCTCCATCTGGGGATGGTACGTTCCTCCGTGGACGTGCCGAGAACTCCGCAGACCTTCAGATGCTCTTTTGGATGGCTCTTCTACTTAGCCTTTCTGCAATTTACTCTATAATTCGTCGACGTTCCCATCAAAACAAAACTGAAGAAAAACTTATATACAGTATGGTACATCAGGCTTGTTTTGCCTGAATCAAAATTGGAAATATGGTTTGAGGAATTGTCCATTTACAGGGGATTCAAGCAAATCACCCTGTAAGTCTTCCAATATGAACATGTTATTACCTTTCAGTTCTACAATTTTAAATGGACCAAACCACAGTGGATCGAATTTGGCATGTTTTCCCTTTTCTTCTCTTCGAACATCCCATCTGAGAACCAGATCACCAATTTGAAATTTCCTGTCTTTTGCATGCCGATCAAAGATGTTTTTCATTTTCTCCTGATACTCCGCTAATCTCTGATTCACTTGGCTCTGTGTTTCCTCCAATTCTACCAGTTGGATAATTCTTCTGACCATGTCATCTGGTTCTTCCTGATTTTCCTGCATAAAGCGTGCCACTGGCAATGCCAGCTGCACCGGAAACACAACTGCTCGTCCATATACTAGTTCATAAGGAGATTTCCCTGTTGCTCTCTTACTAGTTATTCTGTTCGCCCACAGAGCGAATTTCAATTGGGAATCCCAATTATTTTGATTTTCATTAATTGTCTTCTTCAAGGCCCTCACCAGAGTTTTGTTGGAATATTCTGCCAAGCCATTCCCCTGTGGATAGTAAGTTGTGGAGTGATTTAATGCAATATTCTGGCAGAAATTTAAAAATTTATTGGACCTGAAGGCCTGTGCATTATCAGTTACAATTCTAGCTAGACAGCCAAATCTGGATATGATGTTCTCTTCCATGAATTTGATGATTACAGCATATGTAGCATTTCTCGCAGGTATGGCTTCCACCCACTTTGTAAAGTAATCTGTTGCATTCAATATCCATTTATGTTGGCCACTTGAAGGGGGATGTATTTCTCCAATAAAATCTAATCCCCATTGCTGAAATGGTTCATCTATATGAACTGGAATTAGGGGCAGAGTGGGCAGCTTTTGTCTCTTAGCAAATTTTTGACATTTATCACATGCTCTACCCCAATTAAAAACATCTCCAAAAAATTTAGGCCAATAAAAACTAGCTCTCAGTATTTTATGTGCTGTGGCCCTCCAACTGTAATGACCTCCACAAATTCCCTCATGAAACTCCACCATTATATTTTCTACTTCATCCTCTGTGAGGCACAATAATAGTATGCCTGAAGGATCTCTCCAATATAACTGACCATTGGCAACTATATACTTTTGTGATTTCAGCCTCAAAGCCCTGTATTTTGATTTATCACAGCTAGGTGAATAGATGAGTGTTAAAAGATATTCAACTATTTCTTTGTACCAAGGACTCGTGAGATATTTTATGTGTATCTTTTGAGTGGCCATCTCTAGTCCATTCTGCTCTTCTCCTTTCTCAGACTCTTCATTCGCTATCATGGACAAATTTATACCTAGAGCCTGATGATTTGATTCAGACAAAATTTTGGCTAACCCTTGTCCTTTAACCAGCTTAGTGGGTCTTATGTCCAAATCATACTCCTGTATTTTGGCAATCCATCTTCCTCTTTTGCCTTCACTATCTCCTTGAACGAGAATATCTTTGACAGCTGCTGTAAAACATATGCAGTAATGTGGGACTGCAAAACATATGCTCTAAAGGCTTTGAGGGACTTCACCAGGGCATATGCCTGCTTCTCTAGTATATTATAATTCAATTCTACATCATGTAATACCTGACTAAAAAAGGCTATTGGCTGCTCATATCCATCTTCATTTTTCTGCAATAAAACTCCAGCTACAGTATGAGGTGAGGCAAATGAAAAGATCATAAATGGCTTTGTATAATCAGGCCCGGCTAGCACAGGAGCTTCAAAAAATGCCTGTTTTATTCTGGTGAATGCATCTCTAGATTCTTGAGACCATTTTACTTCATTATTCTTTTTCAACATATCAGTTATATGCCTAACTATCTCAGCATAGTTAGGAATAAACCTTCTCAGGAAATTGATTCGGCCTAGAAACACCTGCACTTCCTTCTTATTCCTAGGTAAAGGAATACTGTTTATAACTTCAACTCTCTTAGGGTCTATTTTCACGCCATCTTTAGTGACAATGTGCCCTAAGAGTTTTCCCTCATCTAATGCAAATAAAGATTTTTGAGGATTGAGGGAAAGACCATACCTTCTGCATTTTTCAAAGGTTCTCTGCAAGTGCTGAATGTGTTCAGTATCATCCTTTGAAAATATTGTGATATCATCCAGATATACCACCAGAAACTTGTCCTGCTCTCCAACAAAATCAATATCCATAGCCCTCTGAAAGGTGGCTCCTGCATTGATTAATCCAAAAGGCATCCTGGCATACATGAATGTTCCCCATGGTGTGGTGAAAGCAGTCTTCTTCTAATCTTCTGGTAACACAACCACCTAATTATAACCAGAAAAACCATCCATCATTGACATTCTAGATGCTCCCACCACTTTCTGCAGGATGTGGTCCATCTTAGGCAGTGGATAATTATCTTTTAAAGATGCTCTATTTAAATTCCTCAAATCCACACATAATCTTATTTCTCCATTCTTTTTGCGGACAGGAACCAAATTAGCGACCCATTCAGAGTATCTTAGTGGCACAATTATTTTGGCCTGCAGCAACTTCTTGATTTTTTTTTCAATTGAAGGGAGCAGCAGAGGATTTATCTGTCTGAGCTTCTGCTTATATGATTTTGCATCTTCCCTCAAAGGAATTCTATGCTGCATTATATTAATGTCAAAGGTTTTTAGGTCCTGATAGGACCATGCAAATACATCCTTATATGACTGAAATAGTTTTAAATATTTTCTTTTATATTCCTCTGAAACCTTTTTGGATAATTTTACGATTTTGGGCTCAGCATCAACGCCCAAATTCAAGTCTTCTACTTGATTCTCTTCTATTACTTTACTATGCTGCAATGGAACATCATTTTTATCAAATAATATTTCCAGGGGCACCAGCCCTCTAGGGATAACATTTCCTTTCAGCTGCAGCACTTTATTACTTGCTATTTTTTCTTCCCATCTGTTTTCTGCAATATTTTCAGCTTCCTCTTCTTCATTATCATCAATCTCCATATTAGACAATTATCCCATTATTTCAAGGAATCTCTTCACCTGTTCTTCATCTTCGAATACCTACCAGTGCTTAATATTATCTGGGATGGATGGTCTATATCGTACCTCAACTTCATACCTCAAAAGTGGGTTCTGAGGAGGAAGGAATGTGCTGGCAGCCACAGCAAGAGAATTTTCTATTTTGTTCTGTTCCCGAGGCATGAACTGTATGTTGAATGCTGAGAAGAAATTCTCCACCATGTCCCATACTTCATTCCTGTAGGCTCTCAGCCGTGGATGCTTAGTTTGACATTGATTTCTGACCTGCCTTACAACCAATTCAGAATCTCCCATGACTTTTAAATTCTTTATATTCATATTCTTAGTTGTTTTCAGTCCCAATAACAGTGCTTCATATTCGGCCACATTGTTAGTAGCCTCATACTCCAATTTAAAAGACAATGGCACCCATTTTCCTGTAGGAGAGATTAATAACACCCCAGCTCCATTGCCTTCTCTTGAATTTGCCCCATCAAAATGTAAAGTCCAGATTCCAGCTTCATAATTTTTTGAAGGCTGCTCATCCTTAATTTTGAAGGAGGATTCATGCACATAATTTTGATCTTCTTCTAGCATAAACCATGAAAAATCTCCTTCTTTACTATAGACTGGTGAATTTTCAAAGTTATCAACCTTAGTAACTACCTTGACAAATTTAGTCTCTCTATATAACCTCCTCTCCTGTCCACCAAAAACTGGGATGGTAGCATATGTTAAATCCAGCTTAATTGACCCACCAATTTTTGTACCCCAGGACCTTGATAGCAACATGCCAAAGCGGGCTGGGATATCAGCCACCACAATGTCCATGACCACACTCTTTGCTAGAATTTGGGCCAAATTGACCACTAAATCTTTAATCATCCCCAAGCATTTGACTCTTTTGGAATCAAATGAATAAAGGTCTTTATATGGGCGTGTGATTTGCAGTCCTAGTTGTTCCATGACGGATAGAGGCATAAGATTATGGGAAGCCCCAGAATATAACATACAATTGTGTAACAGTAGGTCATGAATAACTAGAGACACATAAAAAGGAGGAGTAGAAGGATCTACTTCCTCAACATGTGGGCCAAAGACTACCATGGGTCTTTCTTCTTGAAGGTTTAAACTATCAGGCACAATTGATATTTCAAGAGGGAGCATAAAAGAAGTAACTTGAGACTGATATGCAGGTTGTTTTAGCAGCTCGGTCAAGGGGACTGGAATTTTAATTTTCTCAAGTTCTTTTTGCATACTAAAAGCAGGAGAGGGCTTTTCTATCACAACTTCTTTTGACTCTTTATTTTCAGCTGAAAATTTAATTTCTTTTGACTCAAATTCATCATTAGGAGGACTGACTACTTTTGAAGAAGAAGGAATCTGGTCATTAGGCTGCAAGGGAGTATTTAGAGGACTCTTACCTTTTTTTGTGTTTCTCTTTGTTGTTGATTCCTTCTGAGCATGTACCTCCTTTTGAGGTGGCTCCTCTTCTTGATCTTGAGTTCGGGTCCTCTTCCTTGAAGATATGAGATCATATTTTCTATTGAAGTGTGCTTGCATGAAATCAACAAATTGTTTACAATAATGATCAATCTCTGCTTCTTCTTCTTCTTCTTGAAATGGGCATTCCATTTCATCATTGTTTGAGAAAGCAAGATTTGAATCTTCTATTTCATTAGCAGCATCTTCAGTGGAGTCATCTGTTGTACCTTCCAGGTACAAAGGATGTGGTACCTGATCTTGCTGCTCCTTTGCTTCCCTTGGCAATATTTGCAATGGTGGTCTCTTATACTGGGGATTGTATCCTCTGTTTGGAGAATTATAGAAATTCTTGGGAGCTGCATTTTTAGCCTCCAACTCAAGCTTGACCATCTTCTTAACCATCTTACTTATTTCATCCATCTTATCTGCATCCTTATCTTGATTAGAGGTGGAAACCTCTTCTTTGACTCTCCTCCTAGTTTCCTGTTCAGCTTTTCCTTTTAATTTTCCAGTGGAGGCAAAGTTTTCTTCTAATTCAAGAGCATCTGACTGAGCATCATCTAGAGTAGCAGGTTTTCTTTCACTCAAAGAGAAGCCAAAATATGAATCAAAGGCTGCTATGAAAACTACTTTAGCAGCAGTCTGGTGAGGCTTCATCTCAGGAGGCAGACTCAGATATAACTTATTAAATCTTTTGATAAACTTTGACACCCCTTCATTATGTTTCTTCTTTAGAGTATTGAACTCAGTGAGACACATTCCATGATCTTTCTTTTCTCCCCATTTCCTGAGAAAAACCTCTTCCATTCTTTCCCAAGTATCTACAGAACGGTCTGCTAATGTCTTAAACCATTTTCTAGCTTCACCATCCAGAGATTGAACAAAAAATCTTAAGACCACATCCAGATGTTCAACATTCAGGTTTTCTGCAAAGGCACAAAAGACCTCAAGATGTTTCTGTGCATTAATCTCATTTTCTCCATTGAATCTAGGCAAAATATTCAAATAATACTATGGCATATCCTTGAGCACCTGTGGTAAGGCCAAGGGAGCATATTTGTTCAATAGAAAAGCAGGAACATTAGCCATTGGAGGTGGTGGGGGTTGTGCAACAATCTGATGTACAAATGAAGGAAGGGGAGGAGGAGGAAGTGGAGTATAGATAACAATAGGAATGTACTGTACAGAAGCCTGAGTTGTAGATGGAAAAAATTCACGATTAACAGGGGCTACTTCTGTAACTTATTTAACTTCCTCAGCCTCAGGGGTAGGATGAAAGTTCACTTTAGTTCTTGCACTTCCCCAGGGTGGACTATCTGAGTAATATTCAAGATTTTCCTCGGTGGAGTCAAAATTTTCAACCATGATTTCTTGAGAAGAGGAGGATGGGAAGTCTTCTACAGAATGTTCAGGGTTTTCAGCACGAACTGACTGTCTTTTTCTCCAACTTCTCCTATGTATAATATTTTCTGGGTCAGGCACAGAAGGTATCTTCGACTGTGATGTATCTGACCTCAAATGTGGCTTTCGAGGAGCCAGGACTACCAATAGATTTATCAAATAAAAAGCAATGGAGTCTCCAAGGTGAGAGATACGCAACTCTTCAACTCTCTGTGTTCACCTGATTAGAGAGTGAATATGATTTGTCGAGGCCCAGGGAAACTGATATTCTTGAATTCGCTCCCTAGCAACGGCACCAGAAAGATGTTGTCGACAATTATTGTCTACCCTAGAGACAGCCTAGAGTTGCCATAGACCAGTGCCTAGGACATCTTAGCATAGCAAGGAGCTCATAATATATATTGGGTTTTCAATCCAAAAGCTCTCTTACTATCTCTTGTAAAACAAGGAAATTAGTTTAAATGGAACCAAACTCTCTCAGAAGCTGATACAAAGATAAGAATAATGTAGGAACAGCATGCAAAACTCCAACACAAAAGCATCAGACAGTTAAGAGACAGCTTACTGCAAAGAGGGCCAATTCAAATAGTATGCCACAGAAATCAAATATCAGAAAGTGGATGCAGTGAGGAAAACATGAAGGAGATACTAGTTAACATGAGGCTGATACCCAGATACACAACAGAACCACATATGGGCTTATCCAACTAAGAATCCATACATGACAATGGCGTTTTAAAAGCACCCTCCTCAAGTAACTAATATAGAAGAAAATATGAATGACATGAACATGGAACAGTATATCATGACTAGGCCTATTTAAAGCACTTGACTAATCCAAGTATGGGCACCAACTAGGATGAATCCTTACTTAAGATCAGTGAGCCACTCGCATTCTAGAACATGATACAAGAAGATAAATGCAATGAAATGATATATTATATTAACACATAAGAAAATATTACATACTGTGGGATACCAAAGACCAAAATCCTCATTACAGTTATAACTCCTCCTCACTGAGACCCTACGGGCTCTGAGCCTTCATACATAAACTTTACAAGATGTATACAAAGCCTTTCACTGCACAGTTTGCTGATAGAAATCTGGAACCCTTACAATGTCTTTCTTCTTCGGTTTTATAGAAGAGGTAGAAAACTCTAGAGAATGGGGGTTAGGTGAAAACATTAAATTGCTTAATTTGATCAAGATGGCGGAAAAACGCCTGCCCATACTTTTGACGGCGTTGTAATGCTGGACGTACTCTGCTGCTGTGCTATGGAGTAAATGCTGAGGGAGGAGATTTTTCTGGAGGAAGAATATAGGAATAAAATATGAAACATTCTGTACTTTTGCCTCTCATCTTCTGAATCCACATTTAAAATTTTAAATGTCGAAGCCTAAATTTCTCGATCATTCCCTAATATCTTCCATTGTCCCATTAATATCCCTATCTGCAAAATCTGTATTTTGAAAAGACTCTGGAATGTTTGAGGGATTTTTAAACCTTGCTTCTGCAATGAGTGTCTAATCATGGTGGCTCTTGGGATCCCTCTTCATAATTGCAGCCTCGATAGAATAGCCTTCGGATGTGCTATACTCCTGCAACCAAGACTGTAAATTACAATAACCTTTCATCGTTGAAACCCTGCAAAATCCGCAAACACAGTAAGAGAACAATGCAAAGGGATAGAGACGCAGCGGGGGTAATAAGAAGGAGGCGACTGTGAAGTGTCGTGGCATTATAGACTGGTGGAAGCATGCAAAAGGGTGGCGAAAATATAGTGGGGAAGTGGTGGACAAATGGAGCGGAGGCTTTTCCACGTAGAACAGCAAAGCACGACGCATGAATAGAGAACAATGAATATGAATGAAATATGTATATATATACGGCAGGGGAAAAATACTATGGACACCCGAGATGATGACACATGGGTGTACAAAACGCCAATAGGGAGAGACGACGTGGAGGTAGACTTAGTCAAACAGGGAGTATGTAAACAATCACAGGCCGTATGATCCTTGAATGAGATCAACGGTTAAAATGGCATCAACAAACAATGCGTGGTGGGCCAGGAGCATGATTAGCCTGGGTTAAACTGCGTGCTACTTCAGAGGATAACCATCGTTGGATTAAGCGCGTAAGGTTGGACGGCGATGATTGATTCCGCTGCGCATCCATTGTCTGAACAATAATGCGCGAAATAGCAGTGGTTTTGGAACGTACACTAGGACACGCGTCACGCGATCTATGGAATCTCTGGCTCCCTGGAGAATACCGCCGGCCCAACGGAGGTGGTTCGGAATGAAACCACTGGTTTTCATACTGAAAGCGGGTGCGGGGGCCACCACGGTAAACCAAACTCTGCTCCATCGATTTGCTTCTGATCGGACGGCCACGAGTGCCCCCGAAACTTTGAAGGATTTGCTCCTATCTCGCTGGCACACGGTTTCGCGCCTGGATCATATGGGAATCGAAACAAAGGGTGCTGACACCCCAAAGGCTGGGCCCGACCTAAATTTAAATTGCGAATTTAAACCTCTGTCTAATGTATTTTTTGAGCAGCAAAGGTAACGATAGACAATATATGGAAGTTTTTGGCCATGATAACAGGTTTGAAAGATTATGGGGGAGCGTTAGGCCAAAAATTTAGGTCTAAGTGCTGATATGCACAACACATACTCTACATAGATTCCATCTAAAATAAATGCATACATATAGAATTATGGTGCTTGATTCACCCTAAAATATGATTTTTCCTTCCCCACATGACGTTGCAACTCGAATGAAAATATATCTACCCAATTGAAAGCTTTACCCCAGGTAACCACCATATTGAGCATATATATCCAATTTTCTTCAAACACATCAATGTTCATCTACCCATGAAACCGACAACACATAGCAATAAGATATTGATATACATATTTAAGAATCCATGTTCGATAAATTGCGGATGGTCGGTGGCGAAACTTAGCAGGCTCTCAACACCAATATTTGATGATACACTTGTGTCGAGATCGACCCATATGATGTAGAAGTCATTATTTTCATATTTTATGGGCCTAATAATCTTGTAGTAGGTGTGCATGTCTTCTCCATAATAGGTGGCGAGATGACCACCACTCTCACTGCGAAGCACCATATGAGCGTCATCCATATGCATAATGATCCACTCAATCACTTCTACACATGAGATGACTAGGAACCTGAATGTGATCCTATGCATCTTGGACCTCTTGATATTAATATACACTTCCAAGTATTACAAGTTCTCGGGAAACGTTTTCTGCATGAATGTGTCTTTTACGTCGCTCAAAGTAACCTGAGTAGACTTATCAATGAATCACTATGTGTTTGCATATATCGAAATGGTTTGCTTGGTAACTTCAACTACTTCCTTAGTGCTTGTTGTTATCACCAAAATAGTACCCTGATAGGCTGCTGATCAGACTACCTCAGTGTAACTCTTTCAAACTAGAATTTTGGCTGAGGCTTAGCCTCCTCAGCCTGAGAGGGCTCTCTCAAAGGGGTTAGTGATATTTATTATTGATAATATATATGGCTAACTCTATCTTGGTTTTGTGTGTTTGTAGGTTGGAAAGATTAAGGCTTGTTACCATTGGGCTATGGAGTCAACAAGTCAGTGAATTCAATGGCAAGGTTTTTGGACATGGAAGCTGAGGAAAATGGAGTTTTCAAACAAATATAATTCACTCAAGAACATAAGTCAACACAATAATTCCATTACTAAAGGAAGTCAAAGCATAGGGTTATGAATTCTGAGTAATAGAAATGGAATCTACTGCTAGTGGTTCAAAGGTAATATACTCACAAGATGCAGAAAAAACATAGTCATCTCATTGCTAAAGGAAGTCAGAGCACATGGTTGTGAATTCTGAGTAATAGCAAATGAGATCTACTGTTCAACACACTAATTCCATTACCAAAGGAAGTCAGAGCATATGAATATGAATTCCGAGTAATAGCAAGGAGATGCAGTGCTGGTGGTTCAAAGGTAAAACATAGTCATCTTATTCTTAAAGGAAGTCAGAGAATATGAATATGAATTCTGAGTAATAACAATAATATCTACTGCAAGTAGTTAAAATAACATATAAATTAATAAAGCATTAAACCCCATGTAAACTTAGAGTTGTTCAAGAAAACCTCACTGTATTACTGATTGTATTCCTTCACATAAAGCAGCAGCTGAACCAAATAAGTTTCCAACCTCCCCTAAATTTGACCTCATGCTTGATATATATCATTTACAACCTTGGATTCTCTCATCCTACTTGAGGAGAATTCGAATTTTCTAGCTTGACACCTATCAACTACTAAAACAAACTATTAATTACATGTGACAGTTAAACTGTCTCTTCTAGAGTCCTAATACAATTAGGAGTAAAACTCTTTATTATGACTAAAACAACCTTATATAGGAATTAAATACTTTCTATGACACCTATAACTCCATGAATTCGAATTTGATGAAGCCTTTAACCTTTTTGTTGAACTGTAATGATTTGCTTCTTATCTGCCTTGAAAAATAGGAACATGTTCCCTGCAAAATAGGTGTACTGATTCCTTTATGTTTCTTCACAACATCTGCTGACCAATTTGTGCTCAAAACATGTGGAAAAGTCACATTAAACTCTTGTGACTTCTTCCTCCCAGCTGTGCCCAAAACAAACCTTTGAAGAAGTGCCAAACACTATTAACATACTGCGCTACGAAACTGTCTGTTGTTTTCATAGTGCAGAACTTCACCTTTGAAAACTACATTTAAAACCTTCAATTTTCTATGTTTGGCCATTGGATCTTCACTTTTGGTCATTATACATCCTTCAGTAGCATCAAGGTTTTAAAAACATGCCCTTTCACCCTTTGAAAACTTGCAAACTCGATCAAACTGCATCCTACAGCAGTTTCGTAGCGCACTACGAAACTGCTGTGCATGACACCTACAGCGGAATTTTTTCAAAAATATCATTTTTTAAAACTTATTGCATTTCTTCCATGATGTCCTCAAGCTTTAATTATCAATCATAAGTCATCTTTGAAATACTTTCAATAAATAAAGTCCTTCTCCACAACAAAACTGCATCAAGAAATTGTAACTTACTGTTCTGGTCTAACGAAAAATAGGTGTTGGGACAGAGCTTCTATCTCCTCATAAAAAATGCATTTTTCAAAAATGAAGGAAAAATTTGGAGACCACTCTGTGCTGAATAAAAACCTCTCTTGGTTTTTTTCAATACCTCCCCTACTGCCCAGAAACTGTCTTTGAACATCAGGTGTAAACTGGAAAATTATGATTTCTGAAAATATGGCTTCAAAGAAAGCCTTGTATCTCCCAAATGGTAACACTTATGAAAAAATTGAGATATTTTATTGTATCTGGAGATTTTAGGAAGAGAAACCTCCTTCATAATTCCAAAATACTTTTGCATGTGGCCAGAAACTGATCTTGAAAAAGACTGCTAAAACCAGAAAACAAAGTTTTTCTCTGAATGACTTTCAGCAGTTTCATAGCGCAATTTCAACCATCCATTTCTCCCACCTCATAATTAATTTGAAGAAACTGAAAGATTTTTTTGTATTTTAGTAGGTTGGGAAGAAAAACCTCTTTCATTTTTCAAAAATGAGTTTTCAGTTGCTCAGGAACCCCTCTGGAATTTGACCACTAAAAGCAGAAAAACAGGGTTTTTTGCTGGAAAAAAGGTTGTTTCAGCCATTTCGTAGCACACAACCGTCTGTGCTACGAAAATATGATTTTGTTACTAACTCAAAAAAAAAAATTCAAAATGACTTGAGATATGACTTCTAAACACAAGGTGAGACTTCCAAGACATGAAATAAGGTTGTCAAACTTTGTTTGGAAATGAAATATGACCTTAAAGACTTCTAACCCTATGACCTAACCCTTTAAGCATGAAATGACCTAGAGACATTTAACACCATGACTAGAAAAAGGGTTTGGAAATGAGAATGACACTATTGAGACTCTAATCCTATCACTTATCCCTTTAAGCATGTGATGACTCAAAACCTATTATAAGACCATGACTAGAAACAAGGCAAACTTTTCAAAGTTTAGAAAAAAAAAGTTGGGGTGATAATAGTGGCTCCACTAGGGATATTATGCCCTCTGTGGTATGCTAAGAACTAGTAGCTCCAATGTTGCAATCCATTCCTTTAAAAATAAAAACTCTTAAATTCTGCCCAATCTGCTTCAAACTATACCTAGTAAAAATGCTCAATCAACCTTGAGCTTATTTGCATCTTCCTACCTACCCTATTAGTTGCAATCTCGTTTTGTATCTCAAGGAACATGAAACATCCAATGAAGCCAATAAATTGTATTTTCTAATAATTGAGGCTCTGAACTGCATTCGACCTCAAAATAACCATGATAGTGAGATGACCAAAACAACTTATAATGTATCTAATCTTCATCATGCAAATGAAAATGAAATACTGGTGTGCAAATCTTTGCCATGTATTCAGCTATAGAGTCAAAGAAAACATGGTCAGTTTGATGCTTCTCATGATATTTTGCAGCTTTGGGCAACTCACCCATACTTTGATCAACCATACAAGACTTCAGTTGTGTGTTGTTAAACTGCTTTTCAAACTGATTTACAAAAACAGTGTATTCTTCCTCCATCTTTAAGAAGAAAGGTAGCAACACCCCCTCTTTGTGTTTTGGCATTAAAATCATTTGAAAATACTGATCTTGATCATGAATACTATGAGATTGAATTTTATCTTTTAAAACTTGAATGTCCTTTTCAATGTTTTCTGCAACTTCCTCCACAAACTGAAACTTATCCTCTAACTTGCACTCAAATGATTTCAGATTAGAAGACAATGGTAAAGAAAAAAATTTACCCACTTCTTCATTAATGTAAGCATCATTTGATATAGGCTGATGCAAGAAATGACATGAAGAATCAACCTTTTCCTGTACCTGAGGATTGTAGCAAAAATTTTCCAAAATTTCCTCTTGCTGTTTGAAATGATTCTCATTCTCCTGATGATCAAGGGATTGACAAACCTACTACAAATTTTCCTCAAAATCAGAGGATATGACATGATTTTCATCAGTAAATTCCTGTTCGGTTTCATTTTCATCCAAGGGAGATGTTATCCTTTCTTCTTGGTGTTCTTCTTTTTGATGAAAGGTATTGTCATGAAGGGCCTCTAAAATTTCCTCATCCATGAACTCATCATCTTCATAACAATTCTCCAAATATTCAATAAAACTTTCAGAGTGTTTACAGCAGTCTTTGACCATCAATAAGGAGGGATGACACACTTTATACATCTCATAAAATACATTATGGAAATCAGCAAGAGAATATAATGAACCATTTGGCAAGCTTTCATACCAAGACCATGTTTTTCCTTCTAAACTGGCCATAAACATATTCATGAGACAATCTTCAGGGAACTGAACCTTAAGACCATGTACATGCATATGGAACCTAACCAAATGAAGAGCAGCATTGTCTTTCTTTTCATCTTTAAATATTGTAAGATCATCTAACCATTCAACCTTTGGCATAGGATTTGGAAAACCAGGGATATGAGACCAATTCATAGGGGCATACCTGGCATTCATTCTTGCAATGGAATTCATCTTGAAACTTCATCAAGCTACTGATCTTCCCCAATAGAGTCACCTTCCAATTTGATTATTTGATGTGTGGAGTCACCAAGGTAGTACTGCAGCCTCTAACAGATTCTAAGCTCCTGCTACCTTCAGAAGTTTAGCTTCTTGATTTCGGGAATGAATAATCTTCAAGCTCCTGGCAGACGGACCAAAATGTTATCACCAAAATAGGACCCTAATAGGCTGCTAATCATACTACCTCGATGTAACTCTTTCAATCCAGACTTTTGGCTGAGGCTTAGCCTCCTCAGCCTGAGAGGGCTCTCTCAAAGGGGTTTGTGATATTGATTATTGATAATATAGATGGCTAACTCTATCTTGGTTTTGTGTGTTTGTAGGTTGAAAAGATTAAGGCTTGTTACCATTGGGCTATGGAGTCAACAAGTCAGTGAATTCAATGGAAAGGTTTTTGGACATGGAAGATGAGGCAAATGGAGTTTCAAAACAAATATAATTCACTCAAGAACATATATCAACACAGTAATTTCATTACTAAAGGAAGTCAGAGCATAGGGTTATGAATTCTGAGTAATAGCAATGGAATCTACTGCTAGTGGTTCAAAGGTAATTTACTCACAAGATGCAGAAAAAACATAGTCATCTCATTGCTAAAGGAATTCAGAGCACATGGTTGTGAATTCTGAGTAATAGCAAATGAGATCTACTGTTCAACACACTAATTCCATTACCAAAGGAAGTCAGAGCATATGAATATGAATTCTGAGTAATAGCAAGGAGATGCAATGCTGGTGGTTCAAAGGTAAAACATAGTCATCTTATTGTTAAAGGAAGTCAGAGCATATCAATATGAATTATGAGTAATAACAATAAGATCTACTGCAAGTAGTTAAAATAACATATAAATTAAGAAAGCATTAAACCCCATCTAAACTCAAATTTGTTCAAGAAAACCTCACTGTATTACTGATTGTATTCCTTCACATAAAGCAACAGCTGGACCAAATAAGTTTCCAACCTCCCTTTAATTCGACCTCATGCTTGATATATAGCATTTACAACCTTGGATTCTCATCCTACTTGAGGGGAATTCGAATTTGCTAGCTTCACACCTGTCAACTACTAAAACAAACTATTAATTACATGTGACGGTTAAACTGTCTCTTCTAGAGTCCTAATACAATTAGGAGTAAAATTCTTTATTATGACTAAAACAACCTTATCTAATTAAATACTTTCTATGACACCCATAACTCCATGAATTATAATTTGATCAATCCTTTAACCTTGCTATTGAACTGTAATGATTTGCTTCTTATCTGCCCTGAAAAATAGGAACATGTTCCCTGCAAAATAGGTGTAATGCTTCATTTATGTTTCTTCACAACATATGCTGACCAATTTGTGCTCAAAACATTTGGCAAAGTCATATTAAAATCATGTGACTTCTTCCTCCCAGCTGTGCCCAAAACAAACCTTTGAAGGAGTGCCAAACATTATTAACATTACTGCACTACGAAATTGTCTGTTGTTTTTGTAGTGCAGAACTTCACCTTTGAAAACTACATTTAAAACCTTCAATTTTTTATGTTTTTCCATTGGATATTCACTTTTCGTCATTATAAATCCTTCATTAGCATCAAGGTTTTAAAAACATGCCCTTTCACCCTTTGAAAACTTGCAAACTCGATCAAACTGCATCCTACAGCAGTTTCGTAGCGCGCTACGAAACTGTTGTGCATGACACCTACAGAAGACTTTTTTCAAAAATCTCAGTTTTTAAAACTTCTTGCACTTCTTCCATGATGTCTTCAAGCTTTAATGATCAATAATAATTCATCTTTGAAATACTTTGAATAAATAAAGTCCTTCTCCACAACAAAACTGCATCAAGAAATTGTAACTTACTGTTATGTTCTAGTTGAAAAATAGGTGTTGGGACAGAGCTTCTATAACCTCATAAAAAATGTATTTTGAAAAACTGAATGAGGCTTTTGGATAACACTCTGTGATGAAAAAAAACCTCTCTCTTTTTTTTGAAATAGCTCCCCTACTACCCAGAAACTATCTTTAAACATCAGGTGTAAACTGGAAAATTATAATTTCTGAAAATATGGCTTCAAAGAAAGCCTTGTATATCCCAACTGGTAACACTTATAAAAAACTTGAGATAGGTTATTGTATCTAGAGATTTTAGGAAGAGAAACCTCCTTCATAATTCCATAATACTTTTGCGTGTGGCCAGAAACTAATCTTGAAAAAGACTGCTAAAACCAGAAAAAAGATTGTTTCTCTGAATGACTTTCAGCAGTTTCGTAGCGCAAGTTCAACCATCAATTTCTCCCACCTAATACTGAATTTGAAGAAACTGAAAGCGGTTTCTTTATTTCATTATGTTAGGAAGAAAAAACTCTTTCAGTTTTCAAAAATGAGTTTTCAGTTGCTCAGGAACCCCTCTGGAAGTTGACCACTAAAAGCAAAAAAACAGGGTTTTTTGCTGGAAAAAAGGTTGTTTCAGCCATTTCGTAGCGCGCTACAAAAACAGTAGCATTTTCGTAGCACAAAACTGTCTGCACTACGAAAACATGATTTTTTTACTAATTCAAAAAAAAAAAAAAAATCAAAATGACTTGAGATATGACTTCTAAACACAAGGTGAGACTTCCAAGACATGAAATAAGGTTGTCAAACTTTGTTTGGAAATGAAATATGACCTTAAAGACTTCTAACCCTATGACCTAACCCTTTAAGCATGAAATGACCCAGAGACCTTTAACACCATGACTAGAACAAGGGTTTGGAAATGAGAATGACACTATTGAGACTCTAATACTATCACTTATCCCTTTAAGCATGTGATGGCTCAAAACCTATTATAAGACCATGAATAGAAACAAGGCAAACTTTTCAAAGTTTAGAAAAAAAAAAAAATTTGGGGTGATAACACTTGCCTCTGAAACCTCTTTAGAGGCGACTTTATGGGGAGGCATGGCTCCAATAGATGATGAAATGGTGACAATACTTGTAGTTCAGACACTTATTTGTGGAAGCACACTCGTGATGACAATATTAGCTCTATGAGATCTCCTAACTATTGCATCAATATCTTAGGAAATGATATTCAAGGGTCATTAAATATACTAAGAATGTAAATCTATCAACAACAACACATAGTCACTTGCATGCATAATAAAATAGGCATGCAAACAAGGATGGTGCATTTTCAAAGCATGAAAGGGGTCAAAGGTTATTCGTGGCTTTGTCATGCGCTCATGTGCTTAAGCAAGGGAATAAAAACCTTAAGGGCGCATTGGCACACTTTGAAGAGGCGAAGGGTTGAGTCACTCGGGCCTTCATGGTGCACTCAAAGAGACAAAGAGGGTGCACTAGCACACTCCGAAGAGATGAAGGGATGAAACCTCTGGCCTTCACGCCTTCAAGGTGTTCTCATGCACTCAAGGGAAAGAAGGGCGCATTGGTGCATGCTGAAGGGATGAAGGAAAAACATTCAAGTCTTCGAGGTGTGCTCATGTGCTCAAGGAGGGGTGAAGTTATTCATGATGAAGGAGTGCACTTAAGAGGGAAACAAGAAGGCTTATGGGTGGAGTTTTCAGAGTTTATGGGGCTTTGGGTTCCATAAGTGTGCTCTGCTTGAGGAATGGCTCAAGGACAAGTCTAACAACAATATTTCATGACAGAAATGAGAAGAAGAAAGATCTACAAGCTTTTATATATGTTGTCGCACTCATGGTGAGAATATGAAATGTCAAGGAATGTAACAATCCTGGTAAAAATTACATGAATTAAAAGTTAAAATTAATAACCATGGTCAATGGGACACTTATTCCAAGCTGAATGTTGGGAAAAACATCATAGTGGGTGTTCATTCGATTTATTATGGCTAAAGGAAATTGGAAAAGGCAAAGGCAAAGGCAAAGGCAAAGGCTTTGGAAGGCATGAGGCATTAATTGGCATTTTATTTATGAAAATAATGGAAAATAGGAGAAAAGGAACGTGAAAGGTGATGAACCCTTAGCTAAACTGAGAGAGGGGGGGTGAATCAGTTTAGTACATTCATGGATATTTAAAACTATTTTCATTCAACTCATTTACACCTTCACTTCATAAGAAACTTAATAGATAATGAATCAACAAACTTAGTGAGTGGACAACAAGTAATTAAGCAGATACATCACATCAATGCATAAGCATCAAGTACATAGACAATAGATATAAGTGGAAACCCATAAGGGAGAAAACCACATCTTATTATTGTTGTGACGCAAAGGCAAGCTCCAACTCCCTCTCACCACTGATTTTTTGTAGGCTCCAACCTACAGGAGGCTACTACCTCAAATTATGCAAGCTACAACTTGCAAGGAATCTCCAACTCCCATCTATTTTCTGCAGTCTACAACCCACAGGAGGCTCTTACCACAACTGGCTCCAACTGGACATCTATCAAGCTACAACTCGAAACGGAAGCACCAACTCCCATGTATTTTCTACAGGCTACAACCCATAGGAGGCTCCTACCTCACCCAGGTCCAACTGGAAATTTATCAAGCTACAACTTGAAAGGAGACTATAATCTCCTCACTCTACATGAAACTAAAATGTTGATTTACCTGGATATCAACTTTTTTATACTCCTTCTCCACTGTTTCCTCTTCGCCCTTCATATCTACTTCATATCAACTCCTGATATGCACAACATCTCTATCATCTCTCTCTTATTCTTCCACTTTCCAACCTTCTGCAGCTCTCTTACGTTCTTCCGCTCTTTTTTATTCTGCAACTTTCTCACTTCTCTGTGCACACTGATATTACATGTTTTATATATATAAATTCATGGATGTTTGCATTCTATATGGGAATATGAAGTGAACAGGCATGACTCTTTGCCTTCCACCCACTCATTTCCTCACTCAGCATATTCAAAATGTTACAACAGCATATACATTTATTTCGGTATCAAATGGAGTTCTTCTTTGCCTTCGGAGACTTGTCTTTGCATCAAAAACTGTATAAAATAATCAATGAATTTACATTTACAGTTACAACAAGTATATTTCACTCGACCCTTTCAGCTCTTTGCTCATTGTGCATTTGTCATTTTTGTTGTTGTCATTTCCTTTTCTATTCATGTTGTTACATTTCCACCTGTGCATTATCATCGTCTTCTTCCCGACTTAACCCAGCTGGCACGTTTCCAACAGTGTCATTTTAACTATCTTTTGCCCAACTTTTCCTATTCTCCTTTGCCCGTAGCGTTCAACCTTTTGATTAATAAATTTCTGCAATACCTTTACTCTATAGTCGAGTCACTTTCCTGAGTCTCCTCCTCTGCGTTCATACTTTCGTTTATAGCTACAGCATTCAACCTTCTTGCACACAATGTCAGGTCTCTCTACCCGAGTCCATTTTCCATGCGTTCAGGCCTTTTCTTTGTAACCCAACTCGACCTCTGCTTCCAACATTTTATTCATAAAAATAGGGCAAACACATTAAACCTGGACATGAAATATGTTAATATTTACCTCTGAACGATATCGCATCCAACTATCTATTGCATTTCGCCGTTCCATAGATTTTACGTTATATTCCTCCTTTTCCTCCTCCGATGCAATTGAACAAAGGAAATGCTTTACATCCGGATTTGAAATCATTTGGATTTCACCTTTGAAACTACATCACATCCAGGCTCTTATCGCATGTCACAAGTTTTAACATTTACCATAATGGGTTTTCCTTATTTTTGCTGTATGCGATATACTTCGCATCGCAACTTAAACAACCCACCTTGCAATGTCTTAACATGTAAAGATAAAAATTGTTGATTGCGATATAGCAATGTCACTCTTCAGACGACACATGGCTCCTCATCACATGGCAACTTAAAACATATAACTTGCGATGTCTTCTCCCGCACTTCGCATTTCGCAATTTTTGAGTCTTATCGCATCACAACTGCGCAAGTTTACATTTTTGTCGTTAACTATTATACCATATCGTATGTGATGTGCGATATGCACATGGACCTCCGCCCGACACGTGTCCACCTCATCGCATCGCAACTTAAAAAATTTAACTTGTGATTGCTTAACACATAAATATAACAGTCGTCGATTGTGATCTGTGACCTACCAACACTGTTTTGAATGTATATTTGCACGACTTGACCCGCTCGTTCACTCCTTCGCGCCTTTTCTTCTTTGGTTGCGCCAATTCATTTCTTCTTTGATGCACATAGAACACCCAAGTCGTTCACGATATTCTGAATGTAGAACAACTATTCCGCACGCGTTTTACAACCAGCTCGACTTGGCCCACTCGTTCATTACTTTTCTTTGTTGCACGCATTCTGTACGCATACACCTGACTTTTCCTTTTCTTTCTGTACTAAACATGAATAGCCCGATTTGACCCACGCGTTCACGAATTTCTCCATTTTTTTGAATGCGTTCACGACTTGATTCAATACGTTCACGACTTGACCCAAGCTTGTTGCCTTTGTTGTCTTTGCTGCCTTTGCTCTTTTTCTGCCTTTTCTCCTTTGTTGCCTTTGCTTATTTTTCTCCTTGATAAATATTCTAATGTTGCTCATTGTTGCTCCTTGCCTCTTTTCTACATAATTTTATTCCTCTCTACTCCTTTTCCTTAGATAATGATTATGGTGTAGATCCATGCCTCTTTGTTGCTCCTCTGCCTTACTCCTTTGCCTCTAATGATGCTCCTTTGGCACTTTTCTACTCCTCTTCCTCTTTTCTTCTCCTCCACTTTACTTTTGCCTTCTGTGCCTTATAGCTCCTTTATGCTCCTATTGATCCTAATCTGCTCCTTTATCCTTAATGATAATTATGGTTCTGCTCCTTTTCCATCAATGACAATATTTCCAAGAAAAGTTCACAAGTTGCATGTGAGGAGGAAAATGAAGCAAAATAATGTAAAATGAAGAAATTAGAGGCCTCATTACTAAAAAAGCTTTTGAGGATCAGTTGGTAACATTTTTGGTAGTGAATTTTTGGAGCTCTCTCATTATTCTCTCTCTCTCTCTCTCTCTCTCTCACTCTTGGACACTTCGATTTTCTTTCAGCACTTTGGCATTGGAGTAAGAAGGGAAAGAAAGCAAGAAGAAGGAGGAAGCAAGCAAGGAGGAGCAGGAATCAAGCATCTATAGTATGATTCTTGGTAGGTATCGATTTTCATGTGTGATTTCCTTGTTATATCTAGAATTCATGGTATTGCATGTGGTTTCTTGTTGTCTTGGCATGCGTTTTTCTAGGTCTGATAGTGTTTTCAGCCTAGCCTTGCCATTTGTGTATAAATTTGATGAGATGGGTTTCTCATACTTCAGTTGAGCTAGATGGCCAGATTGGTTTCGAAATTGAGTGGGGTGGATCTCTGAAATGAAAAACAGATGGCCTACTGTGGGTTGCAGTAACGCTAGGATTTTGTGCCTCACTGGACCTAGGAATCCTTTTTGATGAATGGCGGGATATACGGTAAATCCAAGAGGTATATTTCTCTTTTTTGGGCCTAGTAGATGTCTCAAGATCGGATGTACGGTAAAGCCTAAAGAGTGGCTCTCCGTTGGACCTAGTATTCCCAAGATGGTATGTACAGTAAAGCCTAAAGAGTGGCTCTCCGTTGGGCCTAGTAGTTGCGGGATGGGATGTATGGTAAAGCTTGGAGAGTGGATCTCGGTGTAGGGGCTAGTGATCCCTGGATAAAATTGTGGATTACAGTAAATCTTGAGAGACATATGAGGCAATAAAATTCCTCACGGTGTAGGTGGAGAACCCCAGTAGCATTCATTCTTGTTTAGTTATTTTGGTTGGTTATGAGTCTCACATTCATGCTTGGAATATGGCACGGGGGTGACTGGCTAAAGTAATATTTGGCTTAGCCAATCTATGGAACGCGGAAGTCCCATCTCCAGTTGGTTTTTACATTCAGTAATGAATATCTCATTCCTTTGGAATTTGGTATGAAAATGTAATGGAACTATTATGGGGATTCTATTGTTGCTGTATCCACGATATTTATGTTTTTATTATGTTGGTTATAAGCATGTATTTTATCAGTGATGATGTATGGCTCTATCCATGTTTTTACTTGTAAATGATGCACAATGTATCCATGGTCAAATAGATTGTATTGCAGCTAATGATGTAAGGGAGCAATGCTTCTTAGCAATTCTCAAATAATTATGAAACCCATATGCTTAAATTTGTTGTTTATACTTGTAGATTCAATGTTTGTGACATTTTTTAGAAAAAAATTTCATGGCTAGGAGGGTTCCAAATGATTTCTTATTTATGAGTTTGCTTCTGTATCATTGTTCTGTTGTTTTATCATTCCATAAGTTTCATGAAGTTTTGGGTAGTGACTTGGAATCTGGGCCTGAAAAGGTGGCTCAAATATCGGATTCGCAGGCACAGAACTGAGGAATTAGGACCCTAGCCAAGAGCTTGCAATCCTATTCTTGTGGCTATAGCCTCCCAGCCACTAGAAATGCAATGTTATGCATTCAATTATGTCTCAAAGAGGCCTGGAAGGTTGGGTTAGCTCCTAGGGGTGTCATTGATGATCTACAAGGTTTTTATGTGTTTTTTTCGTCAGTTCCACTTCCTTAAGGTCACATATGAGGTTGAATCTCACTATAGTATCCTCTAATCACATTTTTACCCTAGTTCGTTTGTTACTTGGGAAGATGTGGGAAGAGGGTGGTATCAGAGCATGGATTAACCCTCGGATTGGATGGGCAGTGTGTGGATCATGCATTTATGTTGGCTTCATATGTGTTTAGTATGCTTGTGGGCAGTGTGTTGATTATGCTTGTTGCATCTGTGTTGTGTTGGACATGGTGGTAGTGTTGTCATCATGGAAGTGTTGATGGTGTTTTTGTCAACATGTTTTCATGAGTGTATGATTGGTTAATTGTTGCTCATGCTTGTGTATTTTTCGTGCACGCTTTCTTACATATTGCTAAATATTGTACATGCACTGCTTGCTTATGCTAGGGTTACATATTGGTTATGTTTCATTGTTATCCGTGTATGCTTGCTTGTGTGATGTCATATGTTGAACATGCATTGGTCATTCATGATTGGCTATACATGTCAAGTGGGCGCATATGGTCAAGTTGCATTGGTTTGATTGAGGTTGTTGTTGTTGGGAAAAATACTGAGAGGGGGGGGTGAATCAGTAGTTAGAGCTTATAAAATAAATTCAACTTTTCCTTTAAGCAGATTTCCATACACGGTTTTTATGAACGGAACTAGCGTATGCACGCGGAAATGCAGAAGGAAACTAGCGTATACTAATTTAACTTTCCAGATTTAGAGGAAATTCTTAGAAGCAGTCTTATAAACAGATTTATGTATCAGGTTATGAGCAGTAATCAATAGAATAAAGCATCACACACATGAACACCAATATTTAAGGTGGAAACCCAATTCGGGAGAAAACCACCGCTGTTGTCGTCTATGTTTTCAATCTTTATTATATAGAAAAAAATTTACAACATAGTACTGATGCAGACTCATACCAATATGCAGGCTTCTACCTGTAGAAGGGTGCAACCTTCTCTCGTTTTTCCAGCTGCAACTGGAAGGGAGCTCCAACCCCCCTGATCTCGTTTACCATCCTTTCCTGGAAGGGAGCTTCGACCCCCTAATTTCAACACCAGCTTCTACTGGTTGAAAGCTTCTACTTCCATACTAAAGACTTCAATCTTCAGACCCACTGCAGACCATGTTTCATCAATTTTCATACTAGATCAAACAGCTTCAACACCACCCTTCACTTAACATCAACAAACATACTTTGCCCAATACTTCAAACAGAACAGTGAGATCACTGTAACAAGAATATCAGAAATAACCTAGACTTCAGAATAGATAAGCAGATACAAACTCAACCCTGAAAATTCATTAATTCAAATAGCATACGCTACTTTGCTTCACTGAATCTGCGTACATACACGCTTTCCTGCACACCAACCTGCGTATACTTTTGTGTATTTTATTTTTCAGAAACCCTAACTGTCATACGCGCTTTTCATGAAGCGAACCTGCGTATATACGTGCTTTTCATGAAGAGAACTAGGGTATAGATCTGTAAAAATATATATTTTGAAGAGCAAGCCAGATCAATAACACTTACCTAGATTTATTCATGTTCTTCACCAAACTTGCGCCAGTTCTTCATCATTTCTTTCATTGATCCAACTAGCGATTCATCATTTTTAGATCTAGAGATCTTGAACCCTCAATATATCCATGGGTGCATCACAGCTTTAGATCTATCAATTAAGAACAGCTTTCGTCCATGTAGATATTCCTTAGAGAGATTTATTCATCAAAAACCCTTACACATGCACACCTTGCACTATGATCTTCTTCTCCTTAAATATATTTAGCTTTTATCAATACCATGAGCCAAAACCACACAACTTCCGATGGTATTCTTAGATGGGATCAAATAGATAATCCCGCGCTCAATACAGTGGGCCAATACCATGGTAATGCCCCTAGGTATCATAGTTTTTAGAGCGCAAAAGACATACGTGACTTGGAGCGTTCGTATCCGCGTGTATACGCGATTTCTCTTCAAAATAGATGTGTATATACTAGTCCTTAATGTAAACGTGGGTTTCCTTCACAAAAGTAGTATATACATTGAATCCATACGCGGGTTGCCTTCATAAAAGTAGCGTATACATTGTGACATATTATATTTATCATTTCTCTGGCACTTATTGAAATTCCTTTTTCTGCTACTTCTGAACTGATCTGTAGATACATCATTTTTACATCTTTAACAAATAGGTTGCTATCAAAACACAACTCATCAAGTAGGTTTCCATCAAGGACAACTTCATCAAGTAGGTTGCCATCAAGGACAACACATTGCATCATATTGCCAACAATCTCCCCCTTTGGACTTGATGGCAACCATGATGGTGTTTGATCACCACTATTAAAATACCATGATACTCTTCCCCTTTGACATCAAGGGCAAAGGGTGGATCAAAACCAAAACAAGGTTTTTCTTCTCTTGTAGAAAGAAGAGCTTTGTAGATCTAATGAGCACTGAAGTTACCATGCTCCCCCTGAGTTCACGCTGAATCTTCAAACATATTTTTCAATGAAGTACATGACTCTATGATCTTTCCTATCACCAAGGACTCATACTTACATCAATGATCCAACCAAGTGGATTTACATATGTGACTCAAGTACCCAACCAAGTGGGTTTACAAATTTGAAGAAGTCCTTACATGAATTAATATAACAATTTACATCATAGGTCTCAACATAACCTTTTTCATCAAATTACAAAAATGAATTATACAATCAAGACCAAAGAATCTCAAACATGAGATCATATCACAGCAAATAAAGAGAATGCCAACAATGCATCCTTTCCACATGACCAATGCTCCCCCTTAGCCAGTGCATCCTGAACACTTTCAACAGCAAATCATCAATGCATATTCATCAAAAACATCAGAGAATGAAACAGAATTATGAGAACTGGAACACCACCAGAGATACCAAACAGCACCGTAGTTGTGCTGAAGAATGCTGACCCAGAAAAAATTTTGTCAACAAACACCAATATGCAGTTTTCAATGTATAAACTCATGTATATACGCGACTGTCCTTCATGAAATCCGCGTATCCAATTTAATCTTTTGAAATTAAGAAGATCTGATCCTCTGTATGGCAGAGACTACTCCAAGCTTCTTTCTGAGATATTCGAACGCTTCCCTGGGTAAAGGTTTGGTAAATATATCAGCAACTTGTTCTTTGGAGGGAACATACTCCAATTTCACCTTTTGTTCAAGCACTTGTTCACGTAAGAAGTGATACTTGATTGGAATGTGCTTGGTCTTGGAATGCATAACAGGATTCTTTGAGATACTTATGGCACTTGTATTATCACACATAATGGAGATAGGAGGTGAACATTTGATTTGAATGTCTTGTAAGGTTTGCATCATCTAAAGAAGTTAAGTGCAACATGATGCGGCAACCACATATTCTGCTTCTGCTGTAGATAAGGAAATAGAGCTTTGCTTCTTGCTGAACCAAGATATTAACCGGGGCCCCATATAGAATGCACCACCACTAGTGCTTTTCTGATCATCAACATTTCCAGCCCAATCTGCATCAGTGTAAGCATGAAGAGTGAGACCAGCATTCTTTGGATACCATAGTCCAAATTCTTGAGTTCCTTGTAGATATTTGAATATTCTTTTGACAGCCTGAAGGTGAGACTCTTTTGGATTAGCTTGGAATCGTCCAACAATCCTAACTGCATGGATAATGTCTGGTCTAGTCCTAGTGAGATAAAGTAGACTTCCTATCATAGATCTGTATTCTGGTTGATTCACTGGGGAAGAATCATCATGAGAACTGAGATTACATCTAGTTATCATTGGTGTACTTAAAGGTTTGCACTCTTCCATGCCATACTTCTTCAGAATTTGCTTAAAATATTTTGCTTGTGATAAGAATATGCCATCTGTTGCTTGTTGCACTTGCAAGCTAAGAAAGAATGTTAGTTCCCCAAGTAAAGACATTTCAAATTCTTGCTGCATAATAGAAGAAAATTTCTAACTCATAGATCCTTCATTACTTCCAAAAATGATATCATCAACATATACAACCACAATCAGTAGTTTATCATTTTCAGTTTTTGTGTATAAGTTGCTATCAGCAGACCCCTTTGAAAATCCTTGTCGATGAAGATATTTGTCAAGACGATAATACCATGCCCTTGGAGCTTGTTTGAGACCATATAGAGCCTTTTTAAGTCTACAAACAAGTTTTTCATCATTTCCCAAAATGAATCCTTCTGGTTGTTCTATATAAACTTCTTCTTCTAGATCACCATTGAGAAAAGCAGATTTAACATCTATTTGATAAACTTTGATTTGTTGGAAGCTTGAAAAAGCAAGAAACATTCTTATGGCTTCAAGTCTAGCTACATGAGAAAAAGTTTCTTCAAAGTCTATACCTTCTTGTTGAGAATACCCCTTGCAAACAAGTCTAGCTTTATTTCTTATAACATCCCCATTCTCATTTAACTTGTTTTTGAATATCCATTTAGTTCCAATGACATTTTTGTCATGGGGTCTTGGTACTAATTCCCAAGTGTGATTCTTTTCAATTTGATCAAACTCTTCATTCATGGCTTGAATCCAACATTCATCTTTGCTAGCTTGATTGACATTATGTCATTCAATAGTGGATATAAATTCCAGATAGCTAGAAGATCCCACAAGAGTCCTTCTTGTTTGTACACATGATCCTTTTTCTCCCAAAATTTGAGATTCTGGATGATTCTTTTGAACATATCTGGATGGAGCTTTTTCAGATAAATCATCTTCGGGTTCTTCATTGGGTTCACTGTCTATATCATTTTTATTTGATGTAGAAGGTATATGTCATCATCGTCTTCATCTGTTATTTGTTTTTCTTCTTTTGGAGCTGCAGGAGACTCATCAGTAACAACATCAATACATTCAACAATATTCTAAAGTCTTTTATTGTAACATTTATATGCTCTACTCCTAGAGGAGTAACCAAGAAGTATTCCTTCATCTGCTCTGGGTTCAAACTTGCCAAGTTTTTCATCATTATTTTTGATAAATCATTTGCTTCCAAAAACTCTAAAATGCTTCACAGTTGGAGGATTACCATACCAGAGTTCATATGGAGTTTTATCACTATTTACACGAACATGTGCCTTGTTAAGAATATTTACCGTTGTATGTGTTGCTTCTCCCCAAAATGTGTCAGGTGTTCCGGAATCATCAAGCATAGCTCTAGCCATTTGTTGAATTGTTCTATTCATTCTTTCTACTACACCATTTTGTTGTGGAGTGCCAGCTACAGAAAACTGTCTTTTTATGCCATGTTGTTCACAAAATTCAAGGAATTCATTTGATGTATATTCTCCTCCTCGATCAGATCTAAGACACTTGATTTTTAGATCTAAGTCATTTTCAACCAGTGCTTTGAAAATCTGAAATTTCTCAAATGCTTCATCTTTGTGTTTAATCAACCCAATCCAACACATTCTAGAGAAATCATCAATAAATAAGATATAGTATTGTTCACCACGTGGTGACTTTTTCCTCACAGGTCCACATATGTCAATATGAATGATTTCAAGAGGCTTACTTGATGATCCTTCCTTGGCATTAAATTGCACTCTGGTTTGCTTACCGAATTGGCAAGATTTTCATATGATACTTTCAGGTAGAGTAATATTGGGAAGATCACGAACAGCTTTAATTCTGTTTGATTTCTTGATTTGAGAGAAGCTCAGATGCCCCAACCTTCTATGCCATAGCCAGTTTGCTGAATATTTATTCAAGTAACATTGTTCTTTGCAGTTCTTCAATACATATAGGTTACTTGGAGTTTTGTTTCCTTTTATAATTGTTTTACCTGTATCAAGATCACATACCACACATTCTTTTGAACTCAAGACATCTCCAGTTCCTTGATCACACATTTGACTTACACTTAACAGGTTATGCTTTAATCCATCCACATACATGACATTATTAGCTTTCACCTTTTCTTTTAGAAAAACAGATCCTTTTCCCTTAATGACAGCAGGAGTATCATTTCCAAATGTAACATTCTTTTTCTTTTCTAGAGCACTATATGCAAGAAGTTTGTTTTTGTCACCTGTCATGTGTTTTGAGCATCCACTATCAATGTACCATTGATTTTCTTCACCTTCTGCAAATAAAGCTATGCCACAATTTTCAACTTGTAATTCCTTCTTTTTCCACACTTTGGAGCTTGAAGGAAATTGCTCTTTTGGCTGGACTTTGCTCCTGCATTCAGATTCTTCATGGCCAAAGTTATTGCAATAAGCACATTCAACTTCATTTTGAAGAGGAGAAAAGTTGTTATAGATATTCTTCTTTGTTCCAATATCAATCCTTTTCTTTCTTGCTTCTCTTTTCATGATGGTTTTATATGCAACACATTGAACAGTTTTATGACCAAAATTGTGACATGAGAAACATTGTCTATTGGAGAAGAAATTTCTACGATCATGAAATATTCTGCTTGAATTTACCTGTTGGTTGGTGTTTCTTTGAAAGGTATTCTTGTTAGTGTTCTTTGAATTGAGATGGTCATGCTTTAAATGTGAAGATTCTTTATTCCCTTGTTGAGTGGCAGAATGTTGTATATTGGTTGTAGCTGCTTTTAGATAATTTGGTGTTGAAGTCTAAGAAGATTCTCTAATATATCCAAGACCTGTTTTTATGAAAGGAGAACGTTGTACCTTGATAATATCATCTAAGGTTTCAGATCCTTTAGCAAATCTAAGATTCAAAGTCTTTACTTTCTCAATTTCTTTTCTTAGACTTACTATTTCACATTCTAATTTCTCATTGTGTTTCTCCTTTTCTTCAAGCTAATTTTTCAGAGTTTCTATGGATATTTTACTTTCTTCTAAGCATCTTTTACTTTTTTCTAAGCATATTTTGAGTTGATTGAATTCATCAAGAAAATCATTGTCCTCTAAAGCATCCATAAAATTATCTTTTTCTTCTCTAGATTCTTTTTCAAATGCCATGAGAAGTCTAAGATCTTGTTCACATTCTTCCTCATTGTCAGATAACCCATCACTGTCTTCATGAGTATAGTAACTTTTTCTAGTGCTAAACTGATTCTTATTCCTTCTTGCTACTTCCTTCCCTTCTTCATGTGTTTCTTTTTAAGGACACTTATTAGCATAATGACCAACTCTTCCACAAGCAAAACATTTGAAAGGAAGCTTACCTCTGAACCGTCTTGTGCCAAGTTGGAGTTTCTTTACAAAATTTACCTCATCTTCTTCCTAGATATATCCTGATCCTTCTGTCTCTTGTACTTCTTTCCCTTTTGTAGAAGTTCTAAAGATGGCTTCTTTGACTTCAGATGGTCTTCCTCTTCTCATTTCACATGCAGTTAGTATGCCATGAAGTTGCACCACAGTAAGATTTTGAAGATCCTGCTTTTCTTCAAGAGCAGAAACTTTTGACTCAAATTTTGTCGTTAGTGATCTTAAAACTTTCTCAACCAAAGTAGATTCGGTTATTTTTTCTCCCAGATTTCTCATACGATTTACAATATCATCAATATGTAAAAAGAAATTGGCAATGCTCTCCTCATTATGCATTTTTAGATTCTCATATTGAATTCTGAGAGTTTGGAGTTTAGCACTTTTTACCTTTGCATCACCTTCATAACTTAGAATGATTTTGTCCCATATTGCCTTTGCTGTATCTAGCTGCATGACTTTGACAAATTTTGATTCAGTTAGACTTCCCAATAGAGCATTGACCACCTTTGCATTTGTTTCATAATTCTTTCTTTCCGTTGGATCTGTTGGTGTTGCGGCTGGATATTGATATCCTCCTTCAACCATAGCCCATACATCTGCTCCCAGAGACTGAAGATAGGATCTCATCCTTGTTTTCCAAAATATTAAATTGTTTCCGTTGAAGAGCGGAGGCCTGATAGATGTTGTTCCTTCTTGATTTCTCATCTTGATTGATCTTCCTTCTAGTGGCTAAGCTTTTTCAAAAGGACCTGTTCTGATACCAATTGTTGGGAAAAATACTGAGAGGGGGGGTGAATCAGTATTTAGAGCTTATAATATCAATTCAACTTTTTCTTTGAGCAGATTTCCATACGCAGTTTTTATGAACGGAACTAGCGTATGCACGCATAAATGCAGAAGGAAACTAGCATATACTGATTTAACTTTCCAGATTTAGAGAAAATTCTCAGAAGCAATCTTGTAAACAGATTTATCAGTTATGTATCAGGTTATGAGAAGCAATCAACAGAATAAAGCATCACACACATGAACACCAATATTTAAGGTGGAAACCCAATTCGGGAGAAAACCACCGCTGTTGTCGTCTCTGTTTTCAATCTTTATTATATAGAAAACCTTTTACAACATATTACTGATGCAAACTCATACTAGTACACAGGCTTCTACTTGCAGAAGGCTGCAACCTTCTCTCATTTTCCAGCTACAACTGGAAGGGAGCTCCAACCCCCTGATCTCGTTTACCAGCCTCTCCTGGAAGGGAGCTTCGACCCCCTAAAATCAATCACCAGCATCTATTGACAGGAAGCTTCTTCTTTCATACTAAAGGCTTCAACCCCCAGATCTACTGCTAACCACGTTTCATCAATTTTCATATGGATCCAATAGCTTCAACACAACCCTTCACTTAACATCAACAAACATACTTTGCCCAATACTTCAAACAGAACAGTGAGACCACTGTAACCAGAATGTCAGAAATAACCTAGACTTCAGAATAGATATGCAGATACAAACTCAACCCTAAACATTCATTAATTCAAATAGCATACGCTACTTTTCTTCACTCAAGCTACGTACACACGTGCTTTCCTGCATACCAACCCGCATATACTTCTATGTATTTTTTTCTTCAGAAACCCTAAATACCATACACGCTTTTCATGAGGAGAACCCGCGTATATACGCAATTTTTTTGAAACCAACTAGCGTATAGATCTGTAAAAATAATTTTTGTAGAACAGACCAGATCTATAAAACTTACCTAGATTTATTCATTTTCTTCAGCAGACTTGCGCCAGTTCTTCATGATTTCGTCAGTCGATCAAACTAGAGATTCATCATCGTCAGATCTAGAGATCTTGAACCATCATTATATTCATGCGTGCATCATAGATTTAGATCTATCAATTAAGAACAGAGTTCATCTATGCAGATATTCCTTAGAGAAATTTATTCATCAACAACCCTTACACCTCCACACCTTGCACTATGATCTTCTTCTCCTTAAATAGATTTAGCTTTTATCAATACCATGAGCCAAAACCTACAACTTCTGATGGTATTCTTGGATGGGATCAAATAGATAATCCCGCGCTCAATACAGTGGGCCAATACCATGGTAATGCCCCTAGGTATCATATTTTTTAGAGCGCAAAAGACATACGCGACTTGGAGCGTTCGTATCCGCGTGTATACGCGATTTCTCTTCAAAATAGATGTGTATATACTAGTCCTGAATGTATACGCGGGTTTCCTTCACAAAATTAGTGTATACATTGAATCCATACGCGGGTTGCCTTCATAAAAGTAGCATATACATTGTGACATATTATATTTATCATTTCTCTGGCACTTACTGAAATTCCTTTTTCTGCTACTTCTGAACTAATCTGTAGATACATCATTTTTACATCTTTAACAAATAGGTTGCTATAAAAATGCAACTCATCAAGTAGGTTTCCATCAAGGACAACACATTGCATCATATTGCCAACAGTTGTGCATAATATCATTTTATGTAATTAAGTAATCATGATGATATTGGTATTTTATGATGCTGATGTGTTGACTACAATAGAGCAAGAGATGCAAATCATTAAAGTGACGTTGCAACAATGGAATTTGGGGTAAGATAAAATCGTCATACAAGTTTGTATGCTTGGCATGTAGGTGTGTGACTCATGGTTGTTGTAAGCGTTAGGGTTACTTATATGTTTTCATTCTATTATTAGTATGGCTACGTATGTGATAAATGTTGATTTATTAGTGTAGTCATATGCATTATGGTTATGTGTATGTCTTTAATTTTGTTGATTTTATGGTTACATACATGATAGATGTTAGTTAATTAGTGTCGTTATATGTACATGTGTTGGATAGTCATGAATGATGGAAATTTGTGGTGGTATGCATTGCTATTGTTTTTTTTATGTTAGCTAAATTATATGTTGTTGATGAGCATGATATATAACTTGTTGTTCTTACATGCTAGTGAATTGATGGGTTTGGTTATGACATTCATGTATGAGTCAACTTATTTGTGATATTATGGAAAATCACAAATTAATTATTTGAGATTTTCTCAAAATTTTAGGGGCTAATATTCGCAGGTGGGCTAGTTTTCCATTATTTTTCTAAAAGAAAGATTCGCCAATTTCCTTTTTTTATAAAACTGATTCGCCCAAATTTTACAATATAAAATTATTTTACATTAAAAATAGCCAACATTATATAGAAAATATATATAATATCATTATAAATTTGAATAATGTTACAAATACATTAAACATTTTATGGTTTTCATATTAGGGACTAGTGAGATTCGCCAATTTTTTAAACTTCAAGATAATTTTCCATCCTTAAAATTATCCCTGATAATAGTCTAGGTTGGTTGTGCATATGTGAGTATTATGCATGAATGGAAAATTTTTATGAGCTTATGATGTGAACGTGTTAGTTAGATACTGTTATGGATATCATGACCTTATTTATGTTGAGTTGAGATGTTGTGAAGTTATATTGTGATAATCTAGATTGATTGTGCTGACAAGATAGCCTCCCCTAAGATACATTAAGGTATGATTTTTCTTATGTCATACACTTGGTGCTTGATTGTTTGATTATGTTTTCTATTTGATGTTTGTGTTTGGAATCACAATTGTCATTAGACCAAAACCCGTAGGTGTTAGTCAACGATCACAATGCCAAAGATAAGGATCCAAAGAGGCGCTTAGTCAATGTCGTGAAACACATAGGGAGCATTGGTTTATTCAATGTCCAACAATCTCTCCCCCAACGTGAGCCGGGTGTGTGTCGAACTCGTGATCTATGCTCTGATACCACTTGTTGTTTTATTTCCACAAGGGGCCACATGAGAGCTTAGTCGTTGGTCCATCCCTGCAATGCCCATTGTTTCTCTACACCAAGAGAAATTCTCAGTGCTCAAAGACTTCTTCAATGCATCTGCAGCATTCATCAAATTGTCCACCTTTACCAGCAGTACCATTTTATCCTCAACCATATCTCTCACAAAGTGATATTGAACATCAATGTGCTTTGTCTTTCAATGATAAGCAGGGTTCTTATCCAATAAAATTTCACATTTTCTATCACAGTCTATCCGTATATCTCGCTGCACCAACCCCATACTTGAACACAATATCTGCAACCAAACTGATTCCTTACTTGTATGAGTGGTTTCCATGGATTTAACCTCTGTCGTTGAAAGATCCACTACATACTATATTTTTCTCATCCAGCTGAATGCTCCTCCAAATAGGTTAAACACATACCCACTTGTAGATATTCTCTTATCTAGATCACGAGCCCAGTTTGTATCAACAAAGCCATGGATGTCCAAAACTTTGTCCAATCTTGGTCTTCCTTGGTAGCACAAACCATAATCGCTAGTGCCACGAAAATATATGAAAATCCACTTCACGGTTGTCCAATGCTCCTTCCCTGGTTTTGAAATAAACTTGCTCAATACTCCCACTGCATGTGTAATGTGTGGTCTAGTACAAACCATTGCATACATCAGGCTACCCATTGCACTTGCATATGGAACATAGGACATGTCCTCTTCTTCTTCTTGTGTCTTGGGACACTGTTCAACAGATAACTTTACACCTACAGGAATAGGAACCTTCACCGGTTTACTAGCCTACATATTGAACATATGCAATCTTGTCTTGACATACTTCCTCTGGTTTAACCAGATCTTCCTCTTTGCTCGATCTCGTTTAATTTCCATTCCCAAATTATAATTCACAGCATCAAGATCCTTCATGTCGAATTTGGAGAACAATTGGGTCTTCAAATCCTAGATAATTTATTTATCATTTCCAAACAACAACATATCATCCACATACAAGACCAAATAAATAACACGATCACCAATCAAATACACACAGTGATCCGCTTTGCTTCTGGTGAAGCCAAGTCATCATATATATGAATCAAATTTCTGATACCACATCCTTGGTGATTGTTTTAAGCCATACAAAGACTTTTTTAACCTGCATACTTGTTCTTTCTTACCCTTCACCACAAAGCCTTCAGGCTGCTTCATGTATATCTCTTCTTCTGTATCCCTGTGAAGAAACGTTGTCTTCACATCCATCTGTTCTACCTCAAAATAAAATGCAGCAACAATAGATAAAATTAATCTAATATAAGTTAACTTGGCAACAAGAGAAAAAATATCACCAATTCCCGACACCTGGGAATAACTTTTTGCTACCAACCGAGCTTTGTATTTATCCACCTTGCCTTTTGCATTCATCTTCTTCTTAAACACCCATTTGCTTCGAAAGGGTTTCCATCCAGCTGACAAATTCACCAGATCCCATGCCTCATTTTTGTGCAAGGATGCCACTTCATCAACCATGGCCTCCTTCCAGAGTTTTTCATCTCTAAATCCACTCCCTCCCTTAAATTTTTGGGATCATCATCAGTGATAGACAAATAAAAATTTGAGTAGAAATAAAATGGACTATACATTTCTGGTTGCCTTCTTTCTCAAACTGATCTTCTCACAACTGGAGTCTGTGGCTCTTCCTCTTATGAATCTTGTTCTATTGTAGAGTCTGATTCTTCCTCCTTTAGCTCAAACTCTATCTTCTCAGGTTCCTTTGGTAGGACTTCATTTTTAACAACATATTTCACCTCTCTAAACACCACATCTTAGTTGTACACAACCTTCCTTGTTTCTATGTTCCAAATCTTACAACCTTTTAAACCATCCTTATACCCAATAAAGGTGCACCTTTCAAATTTACTATCCAACTTGGTCCTTTTCTCCTTTGGAACATGTACATACACATCACATCCAAATACCCTCAGATGTGAAAGAGAGGGTTTCTTACTAGTCCATACCTCATGTGGAGTCTTATCTTCCAACGTTGATGAAGGTGATTTGTTAACCAGGTAGCATGCAGTCTCCACTGCCACTGCCTAGAATTATTTTCCTAACCCGATGCCACTAAGCATTATTCTTGCCTTTTAGATCAACATCCCATTCATTATTTCTGAAAATCCATTTTTCTGAAGTGTGTATGGAGTATTATTCTATAGTGCTATACCGCACTTCTTACAGAATGTAATATTCCCAAATGGGAAAAGCAAGAATATAGTGCAAAATCTAGGAAATAGTAGTGAATAACATTACACCAAAATGTATGACAACCATGGAGCCATTTTATTATGTAAATCAGCAGCAAATAAGTACAATAAAAATGGGCACAACTCAAATAATCAAGGAAAACAAGCCTCCCATGAATACATAAGTCAAATATGAAATGATGCCACATAGAAAAATGCTAGAGAACAAGTACAATGAAATTTTAGATGGTACACTTCTACTAGAAATGTAAAATAATATATATCTAAGAATTTATGGCTCATAAAGTGTCAGGATTAGAGATCTAAGCTCCCAAACACATTTCCAAGATAACCCAGGAACGGTTTCCTAAAATACACAAAATGCAGAAATTACAAATATGGCCCTAGGGCTAAATAATCACTGCAATTGGATAAATGATAGGAGGTGGATGATCTGATCTGGAAATGTCTAAAAAAATCCTCCTATAGATTCTCCAAATGAGAGGGTGATCCCCTCACTGAAATCTGTCTCCCCCAACTAGGGCTCCAAACCCCCTGCTGCAACTGCACTCTGAAATAACGCAATTCCTTCAGGAAACTGTGTTGTAACTCATAGAAGTACCTTAGCCTGATGCTAAATGATGAAATGAAGCTCAATATTCTCCTTTAAAAGCCTCCTGGATGAAGGGTTGCTCCCTCCACTGGAAAACAAGCTCAAAATTTGGGTTTCTCAACCCTCCAATGCTGCAACCTGCAACACAACACAACCCTAAGCAGAAACTGCGTTGTTGAAGAAATATGTAGCTTGGCCAAATGCTGGAGTGTGGAAATGTGGTGCAATACTCTTCCTAGAGGCTTTTCAAGGAAAGAGGTGGGATTCCCGCTCAGGAACACCCTGTGCTAAACAGCACTACAATCTTAGCTAAACAGCTGAAGAGAGCAACAAGTCTAAACAAACCATCAAGAAAATAATAATCCAAAAACATGAATACAATGGCTGGCATCCTCTTCCTTATATTTTTGGTGAGCTTCCTCACCTTGGGCCCCATTCATTAAAGCCACTACTTCCATGCATGCAATATCCCTCCAAAACTATGATGTCCTTCCATGAATGCCACTCCTTCCATACCAATGCTGTTTGATTTGGTCAAGGTTGACGCAGTCTTCATACTCCAACCTCTTTTCACACCTAAGGGTCTTCAATCTAGCTTTTAGATGACCTCCTTTCACATTATGAATGTCTTTTATTACTACTAAGAATATTTATGGGTCTCCATACCCTCTTATTTCTCTAGCTAAGAGCAGAACCAAAATTTAATATTCCACTTAGCTATGTGCTAATTTAGGAATATTACAATCCTCCCCTCCCAAATGTTGATTTTCCTCAAGAAAATGTAAGGATGGAACTGAATAGCCTCTCCTCTTCCTCCTGTGGCATCCTCATATGATAATTTCCTCCAATGAACAAGATGCCCTCTCATCAATATGTCCCCAAGTTGCTTCTCCTAAGTGTATAAGTAAGCCTTTGGTGATAGATCCAAATGGATCTCATCATGAAGTAGTGAGATATCCATAGAGACAAATATATGTGGTATAGAGGTCTTGTTGAGGCATGGGATCAGAAAATTATTGGGAACCTTCCTTCCCATGTGAAGCTCCAAGCCCCAAGCAATCATCCATACAAATTGAGTCACCCTCAAGAATGGTAACTCATGAAAAAATTCTTCCACGTTTGGCTCCTGCAATGTAGGTGGGCTGCATAAGTGAACATGATAGACCAAAATTCAAATGGCCTACCCCACGTTGTCTCTCTCTGCACTTATGAAAAGTGTAGAGTTGTTGCTGATATTGGGCTGCAATAATGTTGCCCTTAAGATACAAAAGGACAAATGGATCTCCAAAGACCCCTTCTCTAGTTTCATGAACCCAATCCATCCCATACAAAGTGAAAGGTATATCATCACCATGTGGTATCCAAACTAGAAATATATTGAATGTTATGTTCAATGTTCGATGGTACCAATGGTTTATCCAGTGGATACAATGCAGTTATGCTAACTGTTGTTTCAGAACATCATGTGGAAAGTTGTCCTCCCTTAATTTGCTAGTTGTGCATGTTTTCTCATCTACTAAGTAGTAGTAAATGGCATTATATATCAGCTGAGCATAACAATAATAGCAAAATGCATGCCCAAATCCATCCAAGGAAGGGCTTCCTTCATTATTGATATTGGTCTTAGAAAGACCAAGTATCAAAAATAGGAACTTGCCCTCTTGTGGAGCAATGCACTGTATATATATGGCAAGAGAATGAAAATATTTTGTTAGATGAGCAATAAGTACAAACATACCATTCTTACCATGCAATGTGAGTAGGCAAAAGATGAGTTGCATGGATGAGCCTTCCCATGAGAAAATGGTTCGAAATGTAAAGTGATACATACTCCCATTTGAACACTCCATCAATAGACGCATACTCCCAAGTGACAGTGTTGTTGGCCTTAGTGATAAGGCTCTTGTCACTCCATGACTCCATTATTTGACATGACATATGCCAAAGTAATCCACCATCATGCTGCTATGTGTGGGAGACTCCTTCCTATGTGGAAGTACCTCATGATCCTTCAATGCTGAAGGGTAACCCCTTTGCACTTTGATTGTGCCATCCCTTTCTCCTAAAATATCATGCAAAGTATGGGAGAAATTCAGCCCATACTCTCCCAAGAGTATCCAAAGAAACAATAGCTCTTGCTGCCTCCTCAAATCTCCATCATACAAATCATGAGGTGAAAACATGATGATTGACATGAAGAATGCCATATCATCATAATGCACCCAAAATACTTGTTGCCATATGATGCAAGTGTCATGTCAACTCCCAACCACCAACATACCCCTTGAAGTAGGATATGTCATATGTTGACCAAACTATTTCAAGAGTAGCCAGCGTAGCCTTGCCTCATGTTGCCCTGTGTCATATATCTGAAAGTGGCTTTCCAGCCTCTTTCTCATCAGTATCACCCATCCAACCAATGGTGAGTGTCTATCATCGTGCTAAAAAATTGGTATTTCTCCAATGTAGAATACCACCCTCCCAATCCAAATCACTATCTCTACACTTCATGGGATGTTGAAGTGCAACCTCCTGGAGATCTTCAAATGAAGACCGCTCATCAATGACCAAATTGAATCCATAAGGATCCAAGTATACTGAAGGCAAAATCTTCTTACTAAGCTATGAAGTGCTCATCAAGAAGGATCCATCATAACAATGGAAGATCAGATGTCTCACATCAACCATCTACCTAGCCCCCGCTACACATGTAGAATGGTCATTGGAATGCTGCAATAATGGTTGGGCCCCCAACTCATCACTACTGCTCAATGACAGCGCTGCTGATCTCCATAATGGTGCATTTGTTGTCTCAAGATCATGCTCAATGTTGAACACATAGTTCTGCATTGCATTGTTTAGGTCAATACTCATCCTATCCTCCAAAAATCTACACTCCAACCCCAAGAGTTGTGTGCAGCTCAACAATAAATAACCAAGATGACTGTATATCTCCTCCTTGATCCAATCAAGGGTCCTCTGCACAGTGATAGTCTGCTGCTCCAAATCAGCAATGTGTTTTGACCTTAGGTCATGTATTTGCCCTGATGGCCTGTTCCCACAATCCTCTAATAGGAAGTGGAAATATGTGCATACCTTGGTAAAGCTTGGGAACATCTTGTACTGCTACAAGGGTTCCTCCCACCGGTGTGATGACTTCCCCAACTACTGATGATGATGGTTGCTCCTCTATGGCTGCACCAGCGCTGGTATAAGTCTCTTTCTCCTCATGCATCTCCTGAATAATGCATGGGACTCCAAGTGTCAAGAGATCAAGACCACTTTGCAAAGGTGCAAGTGTTTTTTCTCCTGATGCAAGTGCTCCTGGAGCAAGTGGTGGTGGAAGTTTCTTCTCCTCTGATTTCTTCTTGTCAAACTTCTTGATCAACCTTTGAGTAAAATCTGCATATGCAATCACTTTTGCATGACTCAAATGGCTGAACCACCAAATGTTTGCTTCACCCTCAAGGTGCAGCGCTGCAATCTCAACAGCTTCTCTCTCTACTACTGGATGTAGGAGGAAAAATGCATTCAACTTCATTCCCCAAGCTCTTGCTATGCATGTGGATGACCCATCAAATGTAGACAATAGAAATCTATTGCTGCAAGGTCTTCTTTCTTCTTTGAGTTGAATGAACTGTGGGAGAGTTAGAGTCTCCTTGAAAGCTCTAGGTTGAGACTTATATTCTGCAAGATACTCACTTAAAATCTCATGATCCAAGTGTCCTCCATCTCCATGCCTTTCATCTTCTTCTTCAAAAGGAAAGGGCATAGTATATTCCTTTGGAGCTCTGTGCAATACCGATTCTTTCTTCTACTGATAGGAAGTACATGGACCTTCCTCATCTTGAAACCCTAGTGTGGTTTCATTGCTTTTCTCCACTTTTCTTTGCTTGACCTCCTAGATCTGAAAAGAGATGAGATGAAACTCATTCCTTCCATCATTCTGATCTCTTTCTCCTTCTTCTTATTCTCCTGATAGCATAATGGCTAAGATCCACAGTCGAGCTAAGATTATTCTCGATAATTCACAAAGAATATTCCAAAATGGGAAAAGCAGGAATATAAAGGCAAAAAATCAAGGAAATAACAAGAATATGGAATCTATATTATTTTACATTTCCAGTAGCATTGTACCATCTAAAACTATGTTGTACTTATTCTATGGCATTCTTCTATGTAGTAGCATTTCATATTTGGCATATGTATTCATGGGAGGCTTGTTTGCCTTGATTATTTGAGCTCTGCCCATTTTTATTGTACTTATTTGCTGCTGATTTACATAATAAAATGGCTCCATGGTTGTCATACATTTTGGTGTAATGTTATTCACTGCTATTTCCTGGATTTTGCACTATATTCCTACTTTTCCCACTTGGGAATATTACACAAAACTCTTAAAATTCATTCTTGCAGAAATATCCACCATTATCTGTCCTCAACACCTTTATCTTCTTCTCTGTCTGGTTTTCTACCAGAGGCTTAAATTCTTTAAATCTATCAAAAACTTCAGATTTCTTCCTCAGGAAATATATCCATGTATTCCTTGAGAAGTCATCTATAAATTAAACATAGTACATAGACTTACCCAGTGACGGAACCGACACCGGTCCAAATGTTGGGAAAAATACTGAGAGGGGGGGGGTGAATCAGTATTTAGGAATTACTCAAATATTTTTACTTTTCTTACTTCAAAACCCATACGCTACTTTGATGAAGCCAACTAGCGTATACACGCGGATATCCTTCATAAAACTCGCGTATGAACAGAGATATAATTATACAGATAATTCTTAACTTAGTTCTTTGCAACATTCATTCATCTGATGTTAAGTTAACAGTAAGCATGTGCAGTAATAACAGAATAAACCATCACACATAAGAAACACACATGAACACCATGATTTTAGGTGGAAACCCAAGTCGGGAGAAAACCACCGCTGCCGTTGTCTCAGCCTTCAATATTTTATTATAGAGAAAACATCTTACAACAATGTGCTGGCGCAGACTCCTACCAGCACGCAGGCACCCACCTGCGCTCGTTTACCAGCCTCTCCTGGAAGGGAGCACCGACCCCCTGCTCTCGTTTACCAGCCTCTCCTGGAAGGGAGCTACAACCCCCTGACTGAAGGCTACAACCCTCAGCACCACCATGGACCACGTTTCATCAATTTTCACACTGGATCCAACCCACACAATTAAGCTCAAGGAACATTCATCAATTCAACAACTTGCTCTATAGCAGCATAATCAATATTCGAACTTCCCAGATCAACATTGACAGATAGCCGTACACATCAAAAACAAATATTAGCAAGACAGCAGAAAAGATCAGACATCTCACAACTTCAGCAAACCCTATTTTATCATACACGCTTTCCTTTCACTGATCTTGCGTATATACGCGCCTTCATACATATAAACCCGCGTATACCTCTGCACATACTTCAGAAAAACCTAACTGGACATACCCGCTTTTCCTTCATCAGATCCGCGTATACACGCGCTTTTACCGAAACGAACCAGCGTATACTTCTTCAGACATTTCAGCGCAATTATTCATAACAGATGCATAGCTCAGATATTACCCTTTACTTCATAAACATGTTCGCCTCATCTCAGATCAGAACATTCCATAAACAGATCTAGCAAATACAAATTCATTTCATATCTAGATACCCTTCTTCATCATTTTCTTCATTGGTGCATCATACATTCAGATCTATCATTCAACTGTAACCCTTTCCATTTAGATATACTTTAGAGAGAAGTATTCATTCAAGCTCAGACATCTTACACCCACACTCATCATTTGCACAATGAATTTCTTCTCTTTATATAGGTTTACCCTTTTTCAATACCATGAGCCAAAACCACATTACTTCCGATGGTATTCCTGGACGGGGTCATTTAGACGAATCATTACCTAATACAATGGGTCAATACCATGGTGGTTACCCCTGGTTTTGCACTTTATGAGCGCTTTTGCCCATACGCGACTTGGCACGTTATTTTCCGCGTGCATACGCGACTTATCCTAGACAAATCCGCGTATTCCTTGAGACATACTCTTTTCATCATAGATCTAGCACATACTGAATTCCTTTCTTCATTACCTTCTGTACTCACTGTAGATACATCAGATTTACATCATTTAACCAGTTCATCAAGACATATTCTATCAAGCACAACTTCATCAATTAGGTTGCCATCATCTTCATCAAGTGGGTTGCCATTCAAGGACAACACTCTATCAAGTGGGTTGCCATCAAGGACAACACTCTGCATCATATTTTCAACACCAAACACATCACTGTGCACAATCTCTAATATCTTGTTTGCCCTCTTAGCACCAGAAGGGAAACTCACCCAATTATGCTTCCCATATACATAATTTTCACAGAAATCAAAATCCATAGAGAAAATAGACATACCTTATACAATACCATTTCCATGTAGTATTCGAGGCCCCTTCTCTCCAATATGTCCAAGCCTTGGATGCCATAGCATGGTCTTTTCTCCAGAGACCGCTAGGCTTTCTGCTCCACTTTTAGGAACCACGGAACCGTTGCACCCATCAATAACAGTGCTACCCAGAAGCTTGTACAGAGTTCCAATCCAAACTCCCTGCATCAATACCATTGGTCCCCAAACCATCTTGTATTTATCTTTCTTGAACACTATTTTTACACCTGCATCATCCATCTTGCTTACAAAAATCATATTCATGGCCAATGCAGGAATATGTAGAACACTAGGAAGTGTTATAATCCTTCCACCTTGCAACTTCAACTTGACTTTTCTGTGTCTGATGATTTTGGCCTTCTTATCATCCCCTAGGAAGACATCACCACCATCATACTTCTCATACTCGCAAAACCACTCCCTATGGGGAGTGAAGTGAAAGGATGCACCTGAGTCAATCAACCATGCCTTGTGATATACATTTGTATTTTAAGAAGAACCCAAATACACATCCCCACCTTCATCTAAGGTGGTTTTTTCCTCTACAGAAGGAGAATCATCAGGTCCCTTTAATTTCTCGGGAGCTTTAGATCTGCAGTCCTTTTTTAAGTGCCCTTCCTTTCCACTTTTCTAGCACACCTTTACAGGTTTTCCCGGAGATTTATTTCTCCCACTCAAGAACTTATTTTTGTTTTTGTTCTGGGACCATCCTCATACAGAAAAGGAATCTCCATTCTGGCCTTGAATATTTTTCCATTTCATTTCCTCTGACAGCAAGGCTGAGACAATTTCATCAAACTTCAAGTTAGTTGTATTGCAACAACGAGACTGTCCCATGAATCTCGTACATAACAAAATAAACTAATGCACTTATCTTAATCTGAGATTTTAATATCAACATATATCAATTGACTTACCACAGTATTGAAGGCGTTAAGATGCTCTGTCATCAAGTCTCCATCCTTCATCCTCAGGTTATACATATTTTTCCGCAGAAAAAATTTATTCACCAGAGACTTTGATTGATACAAAGTGCCTAACGTGTCCCATAAAGCCTTCGTTGTAGCTTCCACAGATTCATTCAACATACCAAATATGAGATACACAACCGTATTTTACTTTTTTCTTTTCGATCCAACTTTTCCCAATCTTCATTTGACATTGTCATTGGTTTAGTACCTGGATCTACCACAATCCACTGATCTTTATCCACCTGCATATCCTCCATATTTAGCTTCCACAACTCAAAACTCTGACCATTAAATTTCTTGATCTCTATATTTCCACTGCTCGCCATCTTCTTTCACTACAAGAATTGATCCCACATATCTCCCACTAAACAGGGTCTACCACAGGCTCGAGAAAAACCCCTCAGCAGCAAAGGTGTTCCCTTGAAGTTGAAACAACTCTAATACCAAATGTTGGGAATCACAATTATCATTAGACAAAAACTCGCAGGCGTTAGTCAACGGTCGCATCACCAGAGATAAGGATCCACAAGAGGCGGTTAGTCCATGTCGCGAAACACACGAGGAGCGTTGGTTTATCCAATTTCCAATAGTTTAAGTGTATGATTATGTCATCTAGTTGATTTATCTAACATGGTATGTTGACAATTCGTTTGAATGTTTGATTAGTTTCATTATATGATTATGTATCTATAAGATTGCATGAAGAATGATATTTCTTAAGATGGTTGGACTAACACGTATGTGTTGAGACATTTGATATGTACTTGAGTTAAGTAGGTGATAGTTGTAGCATTATGTATTCTGACCGATGAATGTGAGTTGAGTGCTGATTATGACATGGTTGTTAGTCTTGGTAAGTGTTGATTTCGAATTGATAGATATGTTGTCTTGATGTTGATACATATGGCTGACATGTGTGTGTTTAGTTATAAGGAAACATGATTGGCACAACAAGGTAAGATAACCAACTTGTTGTTATGTTTATTTATGCACTGACGGTTATGTGTTTATGGCAACATGATGCAGGGGATCACATGGTAATAGACTACCATGAAATATTGAAGAAGGATTGGGTTGAGATTTTCTCTGAAAGTATTGGGAACCATTGGGATTGAGTCATGGTGTTTGTTGCTAGTTTTGTGCTTTCGGTCCTTTGTATTTCGCTTGTGCTTGATTTTATTTTTGTTTGTTCGGTGTAAGGCCTTGCCACTTTGTTGCGGTATCGTATTGCTTTTGGTTTCTCATGGTCTTCTTTATTTTTTTTTTGTTCTTGCATTTTATGTTTGAGATTCTTGGGAATTGGTTGGGAAAGAGGAAAGTAATGGAGTTTGGGGAGAGTTTTGTGGTACCCAACAGGTAATGAAAGACATGGATGAAGCTCGGTGCATGAGTAAGCACAGTACAAGGTATGAACATGATAGTCGGTTGGACTGGTTGGGTCCATTGTGGTAAATGGATGGTGGTAGTACAAACATGAGAAATGCAACATAAAAGGTAAATAAAGTGGATCTGAGGTGTTAGATGCCTTGGCTATGTTGGGAATTGTTATTCTCAACTTTTTGCATTTTGTGCACGAATAAAGGAAGTTCTCCTAACCTAAACCTTATGATATCTAGAAATTTTATTGTGATCATGATTATGTTGATGTTTATATATGTATACATGTTTGTATGTATGTATGTCATGTTTAACAGGGTCATCATGGATCATGATTATTTAATGCTAATGTTTGTATGTATATATGTCGTTGTATGACAAGATCATGATTGTTTTATGATGATTATATATGTGTATGTATCTATGTCATTGTATGACAGGGTTTTCAAGGATCATTCTTGTGGAGGAATGATTTCTTATGCAGGTGAATGGAATGAAGAGGTTCTTGGCTATGATGAATCAAGTGGCAAAGTAGCCTTGACAGATCTATGAGGTCAATATCATGTGGATATTATTTAATGTTATATGCTTGTACAATGCCTATGTTTATTTTATGGATAGGTAATGTTGAGGGGTGCATCAACGAAGTGAAAGTAGTGTGATCTGTGACATGCTAGGATAAGCATGGATAGTGGAAAGACACTAGAAACAAGGTTGCTTGTGGGGTCAGTGTGTGGTCTATGGATGTGCAGTAATATTGTTGAGTATATGTTGCACATGTTGTATATTCGGTGATTATACCTATGGTGATTTTTAAGTGTTGCATATGTAGTATTGTGTATATATGATGTTGCATGTCTATTGTATATATGGTGTTGTGTGTATATTGCTTATGCAGTGCTAGATATAGATGGTGCTATGTACATGTTGTATATGCAATGCTATGTACATATGGTGTTGTGTGTATTTTGTATATATTGTTTTATGTACATATGGTGTTGTGTGCATGATTGTAAATGTGGTGATGTGTGCATATGGTGTTGTGTACATGTTGCACACTTGGTGTTGTGTGCAGGTGGTGTCGTGTACATGTCGTGCATGTGGCGATGTGTAAATGTGGTGTCATGTACATGTCATGCATGTGGTGTTGTGTACATGTGTTATTGTGTACACATTGTATAAGTGGTGTGTTGTACATTTGGCATTGTGTACATGTTGTGCAAGTGGTGTCATGTACATGTGATGTTGTGCACACATTGTGCAGGTAGTGTGGTGTACAGATGGTACTGTGTACATGTTGTGCATATGGTAGTGGTATACATGTGGTGTCATGTGCATGTTATACATGTTTTGTTGAGGGCATGTGGTACTATGTATGTGCATGGTGTAGTTGTGGTATCGTGACGTGTATTTGTTGTGTTGTGTTGTGTTGTACTATGTATATGTATCTGTATGCAGTTGTGTTGTACGCAAGATTTAGGTGTACGTGTTGTGTTGTATTGTACTTCAAGTGTAGGTGTATGTGTTGTATGTTAGTGTAGGCGTGTGTATTGTGTTTATTGTACACCAAGTGTAGGTGTATGTGTCATATTTTGGGTATAGGTGCATGTATTGCATGGTGTTGAATGTCGTTTATGGTTGTATGTGTGTGATGCACACTATGTGTATGTGCACATGGTTGAGGGGAAGGCACTGGGTGGTTTCGAGTGTGGAAAATGATTCGATGTGTGTATAGAAAGAACAAAGGCAAAAGTAAGCACCGACGAAGGATAAGTATCAGTATTTTATTTCATTTTTATTATGTATGTGATCTATGATTCCGACTTATGATGGCTACATGTGATTTATGTTTCTGGTTTATGATGATCATATGTGATATATGATTTTGATTATGATGGTTCTATTTCGAGCTAACCAGATGTGATATGTTTATTCATGATGATTTGGTCAAAGATATTGTTTGACTTGTTGTGACAGGGAGTGAACAGGATTGCAAGTGTACCTTGTTGACAAGCTAACAATGAGGTATGATTTGAAGTTGTTTCAATTTATTTTGAATCTAAATCACTTCAGGAGTAGGGCCATTGTGGGCCACTGGTACCCAATAGTGTCCATTGATTTCCATGAGCATGCTATGACTGGTATGATGGTTGAGGCAAGTATATGCCTTGGTTTTTATATCATCCGATGCGAGGAAGCCTTTCTAAGGGATGGATCGCCCGGGATAGGGGATATCAGGGAACTTGGAAGGTGAGTGATTGCATGGAAGGGATGAACGGATTGCCCACGGGACTGTGTAGCAAAGAAGGGAAGTTTGGGGATGGATTTTTTTTGGTCATTAGCATTACCAGATGGAATTAGATGCACATTTGGAGTGTGCCCTGGAACAATAAGTTGGTAATTGTTCACTGAGAGGGAAAGTAGTACAGGATTGTAGCGTTAGACATTGGATGCAGCTTTGGATATGAAAATGGATTCTGGATTTCCTGGGAAGGATGTGAATCCCAGGAAGTCCAGAATCCTGGTATTACTTTGAGGGTGGAGGTGTGAGCCTCTGGATTCCCTTGTTGTTGATACGGGCATCGTATCCTTCTATTTACTGGTTGAGAAAATGCACATATGTTTATATTATTATAAAACCCATATTGAGTTGTGTTATAAAGCTCGAGTACATGGTATCATTGTCATGATGATTTTTATTTTGAGCAGGTTATTCATTGTAATACTGAAACGAGTTTTGTTATAAAGATCCATAGGAAATATATTTTATTTTCAACGGTTTACTGGTTTTTAGGTGTCATTGAACACCAAGGACGATGTTCCCCCAAGGGGGGGGGCGGGGGGGGGGGGGGGGTTCTCAGAATAACCCCTTGTGAATATTACATGTAATAAAAGTTAAAAATAATAACCACAGTTGATGGGACACTTATTCCAAGCTAAATGTTGGGAAAAACATCCCAGTGGGTTTTCATTCAATTTATTATGGCTAAAGGAAATTGGCAAAGGCAAAGGCTTTGGAAAGGCATGCGGCATTAATTGGAATTTTATTTATGAAAATAATGGAAAATAGGATAAAAGGAAGGTGAAAGGTCATAGGTTTCATGTGAGGATGAAAATGAAGGAAAATAATGGAAAATGAAGAAATCAGAGGCCTTATTAATAAAAAGGCTTCTAAGGATCATTTGGTAACCTTTTTGGCTGTGCATTTTTGGAGCTTTCTTATTATTATCTCTTGCTCTCACTCACACTTGGACACTTAGAGTTTCTTGGAGCACTTTGGCATTGGATCAAGAAGGGAAAGAAATCAAGAAGATGGAGGAAGCAAGCAAGGAGGAGCAGGAATCAAGCAGGTATAGTAGGATTCCTGGAAGGTATCGATTTTCATGTGTGACTTCCTTTCTAGATCTTTCATGCATGGTATTGCATGTGGGTTTCTTATTGTATTAGCATGGGTTTTTCCAGGTGTGACAATGTTTTCAGCCTAGCCTTACCATTTCCGTATAGCTTTTATGAGATTGTTTTCTCATACTTTGGTTGAACTGGATGGTCGGATTGGAATTGAAGTTGAGTGGGGTGGATCTGTGAAATAGAAAACACATGGCCTAGTGTTCCCTAAACCGGACTATGGATCATGGTAAAGCCACTGGCCTAGTAATCCCTAAACCAGACTGTGGGCACTACAAGGAAAATAACCTCTAGCAGATGTTTTTTAAGAACCCCTTACAAAAATAGCCTAGATATTCATTTGTAGCAGAGGTTTCTAGAGGAGGTTGGTGGGTGGAGGCTTTTGCGGATTTTTATTGTCAGGTGTGTTTCTCATCTTGCACTGCACTGGTGTGTTCCACTAGAAGAGCACTGGTGCGTACTACAAATTAGCACACCGGGACACCGTGCTCTCCATGTAAACTCGCCCGGTGCATCTAATTATTGTAGCGTACTGGTGTTCTACACAAATTCAGCCCCAATGCATCCTAAAACCCGCGCCAAAGTTGAAACATCCTGGTGCGGTTGAAAGAAACTGCTCGGTGTGCCTCAAAAACCCGCGCATCGGAATAAGGTTATATAAAAATAAATTACGGCTAAAAATCCGCAATTTTCTCTTCTTCAATGCTCTGGAGCTCTCAAGCACCGGTGTGAATTTCCCTTATGTGAAGCATCGTGCCATCAGTGCTCCCATGACACGCACTGTTGTCGTCCATTGCCCACCATCTCGATTTCGAATTTTGGAAAACGGTGGGCAAATTTAGTTTTGCAAATTCTACAGCAAATATGCCTCCTCGACGCCCCAATGTACAAGTATTTTACTTTTTTCTCCATAATTAAACTTTTTAGTGGATTAGATTTGTAAAAAAACTTAAAATTCACCATTAAAAAAAAAAAAAAAATTCGCGTGCGGTGCGCTCGAGTCGTTCAGCTTGCACCGGTTCACGGGGCTACCTGTAAATTTACAGGCCACACCATGACCGGTGCTAACGGTAACCACACCAGTTCTGGTGCGGTATCGTAACGACACACCGTGTTTTTTTTAAATACATAAATTGCAGTGTGGTCGGTTAACCGGCCGCACCATTGACTATTTCTGAGTTTGGGAGGGCAATGCGCTGACCAAAATATGTTCCCCGAGACGGATATTTTTTTCAGCGTACCGCCCTCCTGAACTTGGACATAGTAAACGGTGCTTTCATGTAAACGAGTGCACCGTTGACCATGTACTGATGTCAGGAGGGCGATGCACTGACTAAACTATATGCCTCGGGGCACATATTTTGGTCAGCGCACCGCCCTCCCCATACTCATACATAGTCAACGGTGCGGTCGGTTATACCACCACACCATTGATTATGTAATGATGCTAGGAGGGCAGTGCATTGACGAAACTATCCGCCCCGAGTCAAGTAGTTAGGTCAGCGCACTGCCCTCCCGAATTTGTACATAGTCAATAGTGTGATCGATTAAAGGACTGCACCGTTGACCATTAACTTATGTTTTCTGGTGCGTTGATGGAATTATCTACCCCGGGATGGATATTTTTGTCAACGCACCACTTGAGAAAGTATGGTTCATGTTGTGCGGTGCGCTGAAAATTTCCAGGCGCTCCGCGAATGGTGCGTGATAAAAACAAATGCACCGGTACCGGTGCATGACTATTTTTTTTGGCACACCGACTGCTTTTTTTTTCAAAAAAAATTATATATAGATATTTGTAAATACATGTCTCATTTAATAAAAAAATTGTATTTAATATGTGAATCATTCAGCGACGTCAAAGGAGATAAGAGATGTAACAGCAAGAACATATGACAGACTAGTATAACATGGTTCACCTATGGGAGGCACAAGAGAGGGAGAGAGATATGTACCCTCACCCTATTACGGCAACTACCCAGGCGCTCCTGAGGGAGGTAGGACTCCTCAAGTTCTATGAGGAGGCTACATCCCTGAAGAGCCATAGTGGGCTATTGCGACAGCTTATCTTCAGGTGGAATGCCCACCGACAGGCTTTTCGGGTTGGTCCTAACCAATCGTACACGCCCAGTGAGGAGGAAATCTATTTTATTACTGGCCTATCAAGGATAGGGCAGGATTTTCCCTTGTTCCCAGAGGTCCCCATTGGCTATGCAGTAGGGAGTCAGTTGGTGTACTCCAAGAGATACATTGGCGCTGATAAACTGTCTCCTGCAGATTTTCAGGTGTCTGGTGGTCAATTACGTATTTCTTCATTCGGTGGAGAGGAGGTGAGGTGCCTCTCACTACTAATTTCTACCATTTCACACCATACGAGTGATGGGCAACGCATTAGTTTCCTGATTTTATTTTATGTTGATTCTTTATTATAGGCACCACGACTTGTGAGGTGGTCTACGATTTTTTTGCGGCAGTTCTATACAGCTTTAGATAGATGTCGTGCTCGGGCACAAGGGAGGGTGAACTTCCCTTTTGCTTCAGAGATATCTTGCTTATTTTTTGAGAGGTTTCCAGAGATGAGGCCTATTTCTGTTCAGTAACCTCATAGGTCGATGCTACATGTACGAATGCAGATGATGCCTAAGAGGGGCGAGTCAGGCTTTTCCGCAAGGATATCGCATGATGCACTAGAGTTTCTATCCAGTGTTGATGATCATGCCTTCGTTCTGGTCCCTTCTCCGTATGCTGATTTGGATTGGCAAGGGTGTGCTAACATCCTCTTCACAAATGATGAGTCACCTGATGATAGAGGTAATATTAGTGTTTTCTTTAAATTTATTCTAACATGTTCTTTAACTTGTTTTTATTAAATTGTTTAATGAAATTGTCTAATTATTGTTGTGTACTTATATATATTTTGTAGATATTGGGTCATTTGTTGGAGATGAGATGCCACCGCCACCAAATGATCCAGGTGTAGATCCGGATGAGGATCAGGGGATGGAAAATGTAGAGGAGCAGGCCGGTGCAGACAGACCTGGTCGTCATGATCATGCACAGGTACCAACTGGTGTGAGGCATAGGCCTAACACTAGATTTAGGATGCAGTTTGGCGACCAACTCTGTCGACTCCTTGTGGAGGAGGGAGTTAGTTCGGCCACTATCAGAGAGATACAGGCTGATGATAAGCTGACAGCGATATGGAGAAGCATGCCACGTGATATGTTGACCCTAATGCGGCATGTCATTGGAGCTACCAGCTTAGTGGTGCAGTTGAGGAGGGTCGTTCGACGTAGGTGTGGTCAAGATGCAATACGTCGATAGTCGAGCAGTAACGCATAATCTGATGATCACGATCAGGGGAGTGATCATCATTCACCTCGCGCCGAAGATGAGTAGCCTGCAACATCGACCAGCATTCATGATCATGAACAGGCTAGACCATCCACTTCAAGTCATCATGAGCAGCCTGCAGCACCCAATAATCATGATCATGAGCAGGTTGGACCATCCACGTCAAGTCATCATAAGCAGCTTGTAGTATCCAGTAGTCGTGATCATGAGCAGGCTGGACCATCCACGTCGAGTCATCATGAGTAGGCAGTTGATCCTGATCAGCATGAGGCACCTCCAGATCAGCAGGCACGTGATGATCGGCATCTATTTGAGCTTGTTGAGGTTGCACAATTGACTGAGCAGGCCTCAACTAGTACTGTTATTGATGTACCACCAGCTGATATTTGACATTTATATTATAGTTGTATATTTTTGACATTATATATATATATATATATATATATATATATATGGTCCATGTATTTTATGTTCATGTTGCAGTTGTACTTAATTTACATGTTCATTTAATGTGCAGCTTGCAGATAGATGTGTACGTGATAGGAGTTATTTGACATGAGATGTATATTTGATGTTTGTGTTGTAATGATGTTATACAATTATTTTGCTTTTTTAGATGATCATGATCATGATGATTAGATGATGTTAGTGAATTTGAATGTGCTTTTTAGTCGAATATGATGTTTGTACGATGGTTTCATGATCATGATGTTTATTTTTAATATTAAATCATAATATTTATTAAATATTATGTCGTGATTGTAATTGAAATTTTAATTTTAATTGTATGTAAAATTGTAAAATTGTATTTTTATTTGTAATTTTAATTTTAATTGTAATTGTATGTAAAATTGTAAAATTATATTTTTATTTGTAATTCTAATTTTAATTGTAATTGTATGTAAAATATTTGTAAAATTTTAACTGTAATTGTAATATTTAATTTATTGTGAAATGATTGAAATTGTAATTTTAATTGTAATTGTATATATGAAAAATTGTAAAATTGTAATTGTATGTAAAATTCTAAAATTGTAATTGTAATTGTAATTTTAATAATTGTATGTGAAATTGTAAAATTGTAATTGTAATTTTAATTCTAATTCTAATTCTAATTTTAATTGTAATTATTGTATGTAAAATATTTGTAAAATTTTAATTGTATTAATGTGAAATTATTGTAATTGTAATTGTACGAAAATTCTAAAATTGTAATTGTAAATATTGTAATTGTAATTTTAATTGTGATTGTATGTGAAATTGTAAAATTGTAATTCTAATTGTATGTAAAATATTTGTAAAATTTTAATTGTATTAATGTGAAATGATTGTAATTGTAATTTTAATTGTAATTGTATATATGTAAAATTGTAATTGTATGTGAAATTGTAATTGTAATTCTTGTAATTATATGTAAAATATTTGTAATTTTTTAATTGTATCAATGTGAAATGACTGTAATTGTAATTGTAATTGTATGTAAAATTCTAAAATTGTAATTGTAAATATTGTAATTGTATGTGAAATTGTAAAATTGTAATTCTAATTCTAATTTTAATTGTAATTGTATGTAAAATATTTGTAAAACTTTAATTGTATTAATGTGAAATGATTTTATTAAAAATATTAAAATTGCAAAATTGTAAATTAATTTTCAATTTTGAACCATAACTACCATAAGTCAAATGTATACCGTAAATATTGTTAAATTACCATAATTGTAAAATTGTAAATTTGTATGAATATAAATAATTGTAAAATAATAAATCTAGAACAATATGAATGTTTGTAACATAATAAAGTTTAGAAAATAATGCAAATAAATTCATGTACTTTAGAATTATCATTATTTTATTATGATCTTACATACAGAAAAATAAAGAACTTTATACAGTACTCCATTGTTTTCGAGATCAACATAATTGCATAATATCAAGTGAAATGATTTTAACATTAACACAATGCAAATTACCAATTAATTCAAAATATATATTATAATGTTTCGAAAAAAAGAGTCTTATTTATAAGGTAATTAAGTCCTCTTCTTTATAAAAACCCATCTTAAAAGGTATAAATGATGAAATAACACATGTACCATTTCACTCTCCGTTCTCATGATCACCCTCATTATCTTCCAACTCGCTTGGCATGATAACACTATTGTTCTCAAAAATATGTTTTGATCTAGGGTCATGTCTCAATACAAACCACTAATCCATATCCAACACATCTGGGTAAAAAAACACATGGTTGCAGTGTTTGGGGAAAACATACGGATCCTTAGCTTCATCCCACATCTTTCTAGATTTGATACATATCAGCCTACTATCGCGATCTTACTTTACATTATTTTGATCAAAGGTGTCCCACCACTTGCACCTAATAATAACACATTGGAAAGAAGATAAATCCACTTCAATGATCTCTTGTATCTTTCCGACGTAACCTAATGTCCCTCGTACAAGGTTTTGATCACAGTGGCTAGATCGACTAAATTGATCGAACTCAACTTCCACTCCATCGTATTGTGTCATGTTTCCATCATTGGCATTTTATGTGTGAAAATGGTGTCCATATGCCCACATAGATGGGAACAAATGCACCTATAAAAAAGCTAAAAAATCATAGTGTCATGTGTCTTATAATAACCCAATAGTTAAAATATGAAATATATATATGTAATTACATTTCAAAGGTGTTGAATTAAGTTTAAAATGTACATAAATAGATTATTACCGAGTGGGTTCACCCAATCCCTACATTTAGCACATCCTCTTTAGCATGCAGGTAATGACCGGTTGCACCGTATTTTTCTCTAACTTGGTCAGCAACCCAACTGTTGGGGCATATTTTTGGCATATTTTATTTTAAATGATCGGGATAAGGCACACTTCTACCATTCAACCGTCTGAATTATTTCCTGACACTATTCCATTTCATCCTTGTTTGTTCGTACAATGCGACCCATGGCTGCTTCGCTTCAGAATTTTAAACAACAAATTTATTGATTGCTTTAATTTTTGCATTCCTTGATGAAATCAAACTAACATATAGTACATATGAGATCAAAATATACATTATATCAATGTTCAACATGAATATTTACTTTGTGTAAATTTTAAAATTTATAAGTCACTTACTCTTTATCAAACGCCTTTTTCCATTCGTTTGGATCAGCTCCCCTTCTCTTTTGTCTTCATCCCTTTCATCGTCCCAAATCACTGCACCTGGTATGTTATCGATCTACTTGATGTACTCACTGGCATAATAGAAAGACCCACACGATATGTACCCCTCTGCCATAGACCCCTCTAGATTTTCCCTTTGTCGAACAAAACCTTTCAATTTCTTCATGTACCTCTCTAAGAAGAACATCCAATGACAAGAAACCACCCCAACTAATTCAACCTCATTTACTAGGTGGATTAAAAGATGAACCTGCAAGCCCATGAAACTCATCGGTAGTTCCTTCTCAAACATACAAACAATCTCAACTATCTCTTGACACCACCATGGAATGCTAGTCACTTGAATCTCCTTTGACGTGATCCAATGTACAAATGCAGATAATTTAGATATGGCACGTCCTAGGTCTTGGGGGAATTCATATTTCACACACCCACACACGAACAAAGGATAATGACACTGCAAAGTTATAAACACGTGCAATAATATACAAAATTAGTTATGTTTTATGATCCCTGCATGGGATAAAATTTATTAATATAACAAATCACTCTTAAAAGGAGGACCAGTACGTGATTTACCCTTCTTTTTTTATCTATCATACTTGTCATGCCCACATTTCGAACATATCTCTTTGTCTGCATATTCTTCTCTATATAGAATACAATCCTTTGGACATGCATGATATGATATGTACCCAACACCCAACATTTTCAACAATTTCTTTGCCTCTTCGCAGCTACTGGGCAAGACATTATCACTGGGAAGAACCTTATCTTTGAATAACCTGTAGTTAGTGATCATGGACAATATTAAATGTACATTAATGGTGATATAATTATTAATGTTCATAAAATTGACCATTTGTAATGTTCATTTTGTGATTATATTTCTCAAAATATAAGGGAGGACTTTATGGTAACTTACCTCAAAATTTCTGAGAAACATGCATTCGACAAGCCAAACTTTTTTTCCAATTTTTATAGTAACATCATTGTCCCCAACTGGATATACTTTGACTGACCGCCAGCTCCAAAGAGAGGGGTGGTGGAAGCAAATTTAAGGCTTTCGAAAAAGGTATCAGCGATACGAGCATCATACCCTAGTTGATCATCATTTTGGAATGCATCTAACAACATTGTCTCCATGGCAGTTGTATCCCTTAAGTAATCATCCATACCAACCTCTATTGTATTGCCTCCATTGCTAGCTTGTGAAGAACTACTATTGTTGTAGTCATTCCTAATTGGTGACTCTAGATGTAGTGGGAATTGAATAAGTGGTTGATTCAACCATTCTTAATATTGTTCCTCTCTGATTTTTTGTCTTAATTTAACCTTCTCTCGATTTGACTTTGTCGTGGGGTGCAACGGAAGATGGTAGGTAGGTCGCTCATCATCACTAGAATCCTAATAATTTTAAAAAATATATTTGAACATGATTAATACAAAATCTATGATATCATAGTAATCACGTCGACAATGCATGATTAATTGGTTTGATGTTGAAATAATTACATTAATATACCAAACAATTACTATTACCATCATTGTCCTAGGATTAATGTGGCTAGAAGATGCAATGTTACAATTGGCAAGGTAAAGCGGCTATCCATTTTCATCTACCAAATGCGCCTTGCAGTATGCTGCTCCTGATAAGAGCTTCTAATGTTTTGGAGCTGTTTGAATATTTTGTGCATCTAAACTCGATTATGAATCTGCATAAACCTGCAAATTTGTATACATTAATTTTATTAACCTTATTGACATGGATAAAATAAATAAATTCAATTAGATAATGAAAATATAAATAAGATCTGAAGTAAATCTTACGTCTCGATATGGATAGGGAGAACTCCACGATGGACTATGAGAAATATTATGGCACGAGCTCGATTTTGAAGAATTGTTCATTCGATATAATTATGATATTTTATCCCTGCATTTGAGCAAAATCAACAATAATTTTTGGTGTACACACCTAAAAGTAATTTTGGTGCCTTAAAAATGGACTTATTGTTATCGATGTTAATGTACAGTTAAATGCACCGGTGCGTTTTAGTTACTGCGCACTGGTGTGGTCTTATTATTGAAGCACTATTGTCGAATAGCCGCAAATAAAAAAAGCGAAACTTTATTTTTTTAAGTGAAAAAAAAATGGTAAATTGAAAAATGAGCGGCAAAATATTTTTGAAAATCTAACTTCATAAAACAATTCTTTAAATGGTAAAAACTTTTCATTATTTCATTAATTTTGCAAAAATCTATAGGCGGAGATTTGCACGAGACGTACCTAGAGGGAGCAAGAGAGCATGAGAGCACTGTGGAGCAACGAAATACTTTCGAACATAACTATTCAGACAATCAAATTTCGAAACCTTTGTTGATTCAAACCCTGTAGCATTGAATTTCAAACCATCTGGTGTTTAAATTTTATTGTTTTTTAATATTTTCTGCAGTATTTTTTACACAATAAGTAAAAAATTTAAATTTATTGTTCATTTTTCAGAAAATAAATAAATAAAATAATTAAAAAATAAATAAATAATAAATAAAATATAAATAAATAATAAATTAAATAAATAAAAATTAAATAAAATAAATAAATAAATAAACAAACAAACAAACAAACAAACAAACAAAACAAAAATACAAATACACTCATTCTTACGCTAAACCCTTGATTCTTTTGTTTCTACCCTTGCTTCTTCCTATTTTTGTGATTTTAGAATTAGGGATTTTCATTTTATGGTTTGTATTGTTATATATAGGCCTATGACATCTAACTCGTGTGACGACTTTGCATAGTCGGATCCCAATCCATGTCGGCCCTTGCATGAAATTTAAAAAAACAGAAATTTTTATAATCAGTGTGCCCTTTGTACAATAACGCATCAATGTGTTATTTTATCACAGTGCGGCGCGCACATACTGTTTGATAAAAACAATTTAAAAATAATAATAATAATAATAATCTATGTGCCCTGTGTAAATTAGCTCACCGGTGCACTATTTCATTATAGCGCATCGCGAACGTAACTGTACGGTGGTCACCTCTTTTCTTGGTGCATTTGTAAGAACATGTCGCACCGCCCCCTCTACGACATCATATACTACAAAAAATAACAATTGAGGATTTTTATTAATTTGTTTGTGTTAATAGATGCATTGGTTAACATATAACGCACGGGTTCTCCTTGTTGACAGAGAGCATTGTATAGTGTTTCTACTGCTTTGGCGGTGCGCTTATAAGAACACACCACACCGACGCCGGTGCGTACTTCTTGAAAGGCGCACCGTTTTCTTGTTTTTTTTTTTAAACCTGAAAAGTTTTTTATTTATTTATAAAATATATTAATGAATGGTATGGTACAGGTTTCATATTGATAAAGAAATGGCTTACAAGAGATCAAGTAACAAAAATATTGATAGCACATCGAGAAAATAAAATAAAAAAAAGTTTTTTGTAAATTCTTTACAAAAAATATTATTTTTGAACTATATGTAAGTTTAAATAATATGTATTGTTTATTGTGTATCATGCAAAGCCACAAAATGGTGAAGCTTGATAAGATTATTTCTGATCTAGGACCAGAACAACGTAAAAGCTTGATGGAAAAATTGCAAAAGGATGAATCAGGTGAATGAAACAATACTATCAATCCAATATTAGTTTCTTTTTTTAATTTACATTAATAATATACTTACAAATATTAGATAACATGTTTCAAACAATCTATTAATTGACATATGTTTAAAGTTCTACAAGGACCGGAAACTCAGAAAAGAATGTTGTTCTAAGAAAAGAAAAAAAAATTGAACATGCAAATGAAAATGAATTGCTCCTTAACTCATCTGGAGTGTCATTGGAGGTTAACGAGGGGGGGGGGGGAATTTTACAAAAATTTGAAGGATCAAGTGGAACGAATGTATAGACATTCTTTCCACTTAAAATACAAAAATCAATCCAATGATTCCAAGAACCAAATTTTATCTAAACTACAATATGACTTTCTAGAGAATTGGTCAATGAGACATGTGAGACTTCTAATAACAAAAACGTACAACAACAAAAAAGAAGGAATGAAAAAGTAATATTCCTTTAAATGTTTTTCTAGAATTATATGTATTTATTACTAGAAAGCAATTATTTATAAATATCACTTTTAATGATATATTTACTTTTCATATATCAATATAAAAATTAAATAGTTTATTGTCATGTTACATTTTCAGGAAGATTATGAAAATCTCAAAGGATGAATGAGCTGATATCAGAAATATGCCAGTAGGAATGTCCAAAAAGGTGTACGAGGATATGATCAAAGAAATGGACATAATTGCATCGCATGAGGATCCATCTCAACAACAATGTGCTTCAAATGTAATATGTAATCATTGAATTTTTCAATTAGGTACAATAAATAAACAATTTAGCATTACAAATTAATTTTCAAGTATTTTCTTGCAGAAAAGAAAAGAAAATGAAACCCATTCAACACATAAAATAGGATGACAAGGAAGAAAATGGTTTATATCTAAGTTTGTGAGTAATTGTTACTTCCTTATAACAACTTAACTAGATCTCATTTTTGTATATTTTAAGTTTTTTTACAACAATCATCATTGAATGTCTTCAAACAGGTGCTAACATACAAAGAACTACCATCACATGAATTGATTGACATTGGGTTAAATATGGGTTGTGAGTATATGTTGGCATATCAGAAATTAATTGTGGAATATGTAAGCATCTATCGATCTTGTTTTACTTAGCTTCGTCTATAATTAATAGAACAAAGAAATATTTTATATTAAATATATGATTTGTTATGGGGTATAAAACTTGCAGGAAACAAAGTATGGAACTGCACCAACAAATGAAATATTGAAAGATGGCATGAAATTTGGTTTTGAAAGAATGTGTATAGTTCATGACTCAATTATTTCTTTGGTACGTCATTTCTTTGATGTATATTATTTAATATTTCAATTTTCATTATTCTCACCAATGTATATACACTCATTACAATTTATTTTTATGTTTGTAGATGGAAGTTGAAGAAGAAGAAAACAATCAACACTGTGAACAAAACATTCCTCAAAATAACCCAAGTCATGGAAGTAGCTCGAGTAGTGACAACAGTTCAAGCGAAGAATGATGATCAATATGTTTGGATATCAAAGCAAGGTGTTGTATTTTTTGAAATATTTTTCTATGAAATCAGACATTTTGTTTAATGTAATGGACATAGTGTCCCAATTGAAAGACAGAGGGATACCAATAATTGCCCCATTTTATATGACAAAGAGTGTCTTATTCATATATATATAATAAAATACGTTTTAATTTATTCTACTGCATTCTCCATTGTCGCTGTTGTTAGTTCCCAAATCCACCTTAGGCTGAAATAAGGCAGAAGAAGGACAACACCAAACCACGCTCAGCCTCGTAGCTAGCCCTACGAGGACAGGAGAGGGCTCTCTCCGGGTCAATCTCGATGAAAATATTTGAAGAGACTTGAGATGACTAAAACAACAACTGATCTTAGGCTAGATAAACAAATAGGAGGGTTTGATTTTGATTTTTAGGGGTTTTTATTGGAAAAAGGGAAAAACAATTTTGGGCTTGGGGATGAGGCCAAATCTTGCAGAGTTCAAGTTGGGGCGAGGTAGGCAGCAGCTTTGATGTCTGATATCAAATGAATGGATTGGAAATACTACTGAGGAGCTGAAGAGTGAAAGAGAGTGCAAGGATCCTCTTCAAACTGACGAAAAACATGTAAAACTAAACAAATTCTAAGGCAGAGCACCAACAAATCAATGAATTCTACCTCAAATACTAATTTGTTTAATTCAGAAGCATAGAGAAGGGAAATGACATACATATAACATTAATGAAACTTAAAATAACATTAGAATAACATCATCAAAACTCAGAAGCCACAAGGATCCCAACAAGTGCTGCAAAACTCTGGTCTTTCCTTTGCCAAAAACTAAAAAATGGATATACAATGGAGTGCCAAACTTTTCCCAAGAGCCAACCCTGAAAATGTCTTAGAAAATACAATATATAGACCATCCTAACCCCTTCCCATGCCTCTAGGGTTCGATTTCATCCTTCTAGGAGTAGTTTAAACCAATTCTAAACAAGGAGCTGAAATCTAGGCAACCAAACAACTTGCCTCTAAAAGGAAGGAAACTGATTCATTCATTTAATTTTCACTTTTTAGTGAATGAATCATCTAGAACAAGTAAATAAATGCCAAAATTACATCATGGTTACCATATTACATCAAGATAGATCAAAAATTACATCAAGAGGTGAAACTAGTCAAAACTGGCCGAATTTCTGAGCTGAAAGGCAAAAATTGGGTCAAAATTCTCTATGCGCCATGCTCAAAAGCTCTATGCGCCGCACTACTTTGGACCTATTTTTTGAGCACTTACTGAAGTCCAAATTGATCTCATGATAGCTCATTGGAAAGCCCTGGATGTCTGGTATCCAACCCAAGTTGAATTTTTTAATTTGGAGCTCATTTGCTCCTCCAAAACTTCATTCTCCCAAGACTACTTCCTGCTGGTGCAAAAGGTGGCAGAAAGGTGATTTTCATGGTGTTTTTGGCCCTTAAGACAACCCAGAACTTGATGAAACCTCTCAGACATTCCTGAGCATACATAATATATCATGAAAAACCCAAAAATGCAAAGTTTTCCTCCAGAAAATGTCCCAATCATAAGCGTGCGTCGGGCGGAAAAACCTATTTTGCAACCAAAATTTTCAAAATGAAAAAATCTTCTCCAAATTTGCTGAAATTTGGAGTGAAGGTCTCCCATCATGTCTCATGCTCAGCCAAGGAAGCTTCGACCAAGATTCGGAGTGGATCCGGCCTCTTTCGACGTTTCAGTGCCTTTCTCAACCTTGCCTTCAGGATCTTCATTTTTGCTCTACAAACGTGTGTATGGGCCCAATAGTGAGTCTTCATGTGTTTGAGCATGTCTTTGTCCCTATTTGACTTTGCCAAGAGCTTCTCCAGATCAATTTTTACATGTGTAAGGCAAGTCTCTCGCTCAAATGGTGTCATGTCACCTGGTCTCTTCCGGGCCAATGCACGGTCTTCACGGATTTGTCACAACTCTATAAGTGTGTGCTGATCCTCCAGTTGTTTATTCCGCTGCTCCAAATAATGTATAACCCACTGAGCTCTCTGCAACTTCACGGTCAAAATGTCAATCTCAGCCTTTTGTTTCTGGATGATCTCTTTCAGTTTCGAGCTAGGAGAGCTCACATCAACATCGATCAAAACAAAATTAGTATCTTGGCCTCCCAAGGGGCCCTCATCATGCATAGGCCTCTTGCCTCTGTCCTGAACCTGTACCTGTGCTGATGTCGAAGGCGAGACCCCTTCCACGCCATGTGGAGATAGTACTCGCACTGCTGATGAAGATAACGAGACCCTTTCCACCCCTGGTGGAGATAGTACTCGTCGTGCCGCTGCAAATAAGACTCTGTGGCCTCTCTGATATGTCACACACACTGGAGCACTGATAAGCTCAGTCTCAGGAATCTCAAACTGATGTGAAGGTTCTGCCTCATCATGAACAATCTCGGGAGGAGGCTGGGGCGCTGCAAAGAAATCACGAGAAATGAACTCATCCCACGAGATGCCCTGTAATCCAAACTGATGCACTACAATGATTTTGATGAGCGCATAATGATAGATACTGTTATGCTGCTGCTCTGGAGTCTTCTTCTATACAAGGACCGTCATCCGCTCTATGTTACGGTACATGAAATATGGAATGTTCATCATCCGCACTCTCGTGAAATGCATCAAAAGCTGGATGTGATACGCATACAAGCGTGAAAAGCGACCTTCACAACTGAAGTATCTAATGATCAGTTTCATCAATGGTGCATACTCCTCCTTCAGAAACCGGAATGGAAAAACCCTGCTCAACTGCCTCAAATATCCAGGTCTGATGTAAGGTTCATAATAAGCTCTATCCAGCTGTTGTCTCTTATTCCACTCCTCACCAATGTTCGGTATCCCAGTCGCCTCAGAAATAGTCTCTGGTGTCAAAATGAAGTTCACTCCAGCAAGATTTACACGACCATTATGCAAATGTAGGACAAATAGGCGGGCTAACTCATGATGATGCTGAGTTCGAGAAATCATCTCGCAATACTGGAAGCATGACTGACACTGAAAACAATCCATTGCAAGCGGGCAGGCCTGCAATGGGGTCAAAGAAGTGGGCTCCTCCCTGACATGCCTGCCACTTTTGTGAGACCTCCTCGGTACATTAAGCTCTGCGGTTGAATCACTATCCTGCTCATATCCCTGCTCATATGGTGAATCTATCTCTGACATGATACTGAAATGTGTTTGTCAACTGTGTGCTTGGTTGGTCAGAAAATGAGCAATTGGTGTATCTGTTTTAATGCCAAATGTGTCACATATATATCAAGGTGCTATAAGAAATACCACAGTGGGAAAAGGACTGTCAAATGAGTTCCGAGTGTGAAGACAACCACTGTTTGAGGGACTTAGGAATTTGGGGATTTTAATGGGAATGAGTGATAGTAATGAGGGTAGTTTTTAGGGATAGGAGTGCAATGACAATATATAAGTGAAATCAAGGACATAAGCCAGCCCTTGAATGTTTGGTAATCAGGGTTTTATCAATGCTATGAAGTGGTGGGAAACAATAGGGTTTGGGAATTTAAAACATGGGACAAAGGGTATAGGGATATGGGATAGTGGTATAACAATGGGACTGTGCTATAATTTGACAAAACTAACAGTGATAACAATGATAGTAATTTCAGTGATAAGAGCACACATAACAATGGAATGAGAGTGTTTGGCAATTTCAAGTTTTTGACACCCAATTTCAAATTACAATCACCTCTCTTCAAACCCTATGGAGAAAATTTCAATATAGGTATAGGGTTAAGTTTTTCACCATTTAAACACAAATTTCTTCGCTTCTAAACACATCACACATAAACAAAATCACTGCACAAGCCTTGTAGACTTACTTGGAGAAGAATCGAGCTGAAACAATTCGAATTTTTGTGGAGCGAATATGAATTTTGGCCTTAGGGCTCTATGCGCCGCGCGCAGACCCAATGCGCCGTGGCCTTTGGGTGCGCCGCGCCAGAAGGAAATAAAACTACGAATTCCGGCTCTATACGCCGCGGCCCGTGGGTGCGTCGCGCCTCTGCCCAGTGCGCCGCGCGCAACTTAACTCACAGTCAACCTTCCTCATAACGCAGATTTGCTCTTTCACTCCAAAACTCGACTTCTCTCTGAGATTTTTTGAATGAAACTCATTGAAAATGAATAAATAACCTTGAGAAATATATTGAAAGAGATGGCTTTGATTTTTACTTCTCAAAACCCATTTTGCAATGTTTTTTTTTATTTTGGCACTTTGTCATTTAATGAAACTCTGTCTTTTGTCTTTTCACTGATTTTCTGAGTTTGGACTGATGAAATTGGCTGATTTCTTACAGGGATTTTGGCGTTGAAATTTGGCAAAGGAAAACCAGAGTCTACTTTGAAGTCTTCATGGCGGAAAAATACATGATTATTACAAAAAACAAATTCGACCATTTCTTATTCAAAACAGAGTTTTGAACAAGAAATGTCCTCAAACATTTTTTATAATAAATTTTTGAACTGAGAACTTATTGGAAATCATCCTCATGGCCTACGGGCATTATAGGACATTTCAGAAGACCGAACCCTAGACTCATAAACTAAAATGACTCTTTTTGACCAAAATAGCATTTATGACTGCAAATGACTTAAAATGAACTTTGATGATTTTGGAGAAATTTTGACTAACCCAGCAGGTACAAGCATGAGGGAAACAAGAAAACCAAACCCTTCTGTCAGTCAATGGCATGCCCCTAACGGAATTCAGATGAATGAGCGGAATGAGACACCTAAACAATGAAATGCAAAAAGAGGAATGATCTCTGACGGAGGGCTGTAAAGACCGACTCTAACAGCTGTGAAATGTTACACCACTGACTAAATTTTATAATGAAGAGATGTGAAATTTGATGATATGATATAACAAATTAATCCAAACATCACATTCAAATGCACTAATAAAAAATTAATTGATATGAATATTTTTATAAGATGTGTCGTCTTTTGATGAATAATGAATTTTAAAATATCACAATAATTGCACTGTCACAGGTCGATGTTTCTAAAAAATAAAAAATGAACACCGGTGCATTTCTACGACCTATGGGCACTGCACAAATACCAATACCAAGTAGAACTCTCGGTGCATTTAGGTGAACTACGCACCGATGAGTTTCTACGACCTATGGGCACTACAGAAATACCAATACCAATAAAATGCTTGGTGCATTTGTGTGATAGTGCGCACCGGTGTGTTTTTGTGATATTGTGTACCGATGTGTTTCTACAACCTATGGGCACCATACAAATACCAATGCCAATTAGCACTCTCGGTGTGTTTTTATGATACTGCGCACCGGTGCGCTTTGCTGATATTGTGCACTGGTGTGTTTCTACGACCTATGGGCACCACACAAATACCAATACCAATAAGAACGCTCGGTGTGTTTGTGTGATATTGCACACCGGTGTGTTTTTGTGATACTACGCACCGGTGTGTTTCTACGACTTATGTGCACCGCAAAAATAGCAATACCAATTAGAACACTCGGTGCGCTTTATCGATGACTGCCACCTGGGTGGTCTGATAAGCATTTCATGCACTGGTGTTGTATTCCTTTAACACGCACTGAGCTGTTTCTAAACGCCCTAAGGCATCTGAAATTTGTTTTCCGTCCCGGTGCGCGGCTAGGTTTACAGTACCAATGCGTTCACGGTACAACGCATCAGTGCGTTGACACCTGATTACCGCACCGATGAGAAAAACATCCATAAGAACCTCCGGCCCCCCAATTTTTTTAGTTGTGTTCAAATTCCATTAAAAGCTCCGCAAAACCTCCATTACTGAAAACAGATGTTGTAGAAAATGTTTTTTTGACAATTTTGGCCAATTTTATAACACTAAAAACCTTCGTTATAACCTCCACTAGAGGGTCTTTTCCTTGTAGTGGGGTTGTGGTAAATCCAAGATTATGTACCTCGGTGGGCCTAGGAATCATTGTCGGTGAATGGTGGGATATACAATAAATCCAAGAGGTAGATTTCTCTTCGTTGGGCCTAGTAGTCCCAGGATGGGATGTATGATAAATCATGGAGAGTGGCTCTTCGTTGGGCCTGTAGTTCTGAGATGGGATGTATGGTAAATCCTGGAGAGTGGGTCTCGGTGTATGGCCTAGTGATCCCTGGATCAGACTGTGGATTACGGTAAAGCCTGAGAGACCTAAGAGGCACTAAAATTCCTCACAGTGTAGGCGAAGAACCCTCAATAGCATTCATGCTTGTTTGGTTCTTTTGGTTGGTTATGAGTCCCACATTCATGCTTGGAATATGGCACGGGAGTGATTGGCTGAAGTAAGATTTGGCTCATCCAATCTATGGTTGGGTGGAATGTGGAAGTCCCATATCCGGTTGGTTTTTACAGTTAGTAATGAAAAGCTCATTCCTTTCGTATTTGGTTTGCAAATTTACTGGTTATTATGTGGATTATATGGATGTTGTTACACCATTTTTTTGGTCATCTAACTCTTCATCATTAGATGGACCCAAGTACACCATGTAAGACCAGTTTTACCCCAAGTAAAACTGCTTTCACTATGTTAATTAGGAAACCCCAAAAGGAATAATTAATTAAACCATAATTTAATTATTATTCCCGGTCATGTTTAACCCAAAAACAAAGAAATTAATGAGATAAACCCATAGTTATCTTATTATTTTCTAGGAATAATTATTTAAATAATATTCCTTGTTAAATATGACCAAATCAACCACCATTAATCAAATCAATCATTATTTATTTGATTATATCCCAACCACTTCCTTAAAAAGATAAATAAATCATTTATTTATTTATTTTTCACTAATCAAGGGATTTGACCCAAGTCAAACACCCTTTCCCTCCAACAAATAATAAAAAAATATTCCATAGAGGTGGATCTAGATGTGATTAACATTATTTTAATCATGCACCAAGATCTAGAAGGACCCAATATTTTGTTATAAATAGGAGGGTTTTCCCCATCATTCTTCACCTTTTGTTGCATACTAGATCACTCTGGATCTATACACTCGGTCTCATTTTCCGCCATTGTTGCTCCCATTGAGCTCTACCTTCTACATTGGGTTTTCTACATCTACAAGAGAGAGAAAGCTTAGATCTGAAGTGCTGAGGACTACAAAGAACCCATCCCATCGAGGAGATCTGGATACACCTTCTTGTTTCCTCCCAGGTGCCCTGTAATATAAAAATTCATTCAAAAATCGTGTTCTTGTCTTGTCTGTTGGATGCATGGAGCAAACTCTTTACTTCACTGCTTAATATCTTTCCATTTATAGATCCGTTTGTTGCAGCACTTTAACTACTAATTGCAGATCTGAAGATGTTTTGCAGCCATTATTGTTGTTAGGGCTATTAGTTATGCGTAGCTAAAGTGGTTCTTTTTCGTACGCTTCGACAAAGAATTCATACTAACAAATGGCGACTCCACACGGGTTTTAAATTACGACCGCCGTCGTTTTTCCTATTCCTGCATATCCAGCTACTTCAGGCCCTAGGGCTTCTTTTTTAGCTGCTTAGTTTTTCTCTTTTCATGTCATTTTTCTCACATAAAACCCTAAAAACCTAAAATTTCTAACTTCCGTGTGTTTCGGGCCCTATTGCGCAGGTAAGCGACACCAGCCGCACCTGAGACGACAATTTTTCAGAAAATCTGCCGCCGAAACAGCCGGAACGGGGGGGTCGCACCTTTTGGCCCAAAACCGGCGACCTGGACGCACCTTTTGGCCTGTTTCCTGCGACCTCAACTCAGATCAGGTCAGAACCTGCGACCTGCCTTTTTTCCAGCATTTTTCCGTATTTTTTCTCGGGGTTCCGCCTATTCCTCTCGCTGCAGGTTTTCCGTGTACCGTGCCCCCGCCCGCTCGACCAAGATCCGATCCGAACAAGTTGCTAAGTGGGAACCCAGCCCCTTAGGGCTTTAGTACCCTCCACTTTTTGTGGAAGAGTTTCAACTGTTTCAGCCGTCGGTTTCAGAGCTTCAGCCCTTTCTTTTTTCCAGATCTGTGACCTCACTTCCAGATCCATCGAAATCAGCCTCTTTTCCTTTCAAATCACCTCTTGTCGTTTTGTTTGGACCTCCCCTAAAGGCCTCTGCCTTGCCCCTCCCGGCTTTTTGCGGATTTCCCTTTTTTCCAGCCACCTTGCCCCTGTCTCTTGGCTGTGATCTGCACCCCTTATCTGCAGCTTTATCCTCCGGATCTCTGTCCCCTTTGACCCTAGATCTGTTGAGCTTCGTTTGTGTGTGTTTCCATAGTTTTTCCCTTTCTTTTCCGCATAGTTTTGAGAGACCCACTTTCTTGGGTTTGATAGATGCATATGTAGCTGTTATTTTTCTGTTATTTCAGCATTTTTATTCTGTTCTCTGTAGGTTTATTTTCAGCTACGTTGCACACTTTTTTTTGCTCTCAACAACGGAAAGGGTTTAAAAATTAAAATTAACGCACACCACACACTGACCTTAAGTGAAGAAGCGCCTGGTTTACACCGCCTGGAAAAGACTCTAAAATCAATCGTCACTGCCCCTTATCTGCCCTTGACCTTCTTGATTTTGCCCCTTTCTGCCCTTGTCGGTTTCCTTCTTCCTGTCATCATTGCGCCCCCAAGGCGCCTTTCCCGGAGACTTCTTGGCCTTCATCCTCAGTTCCCGGTTGATCGACCCGCTCCGCACCGTCGTCGTCGAGCCAGTCCACCTTCGAGTCCGCACTCCGACTCCTCTCCTGATTCCTCAGGTCCCCCTTCTCCTCCCGGTTCTCCCCCTTTTACCTTCACCATGTCTGGATCAGGGCCTAATGCTAGTGGCCCCAATACCGGCCCTACTTCTAGCGGAACTGTCACAACCACTACTCCGGCCACCCCTGTGCTGCCGTACATTGCAGGCCTCAGCCTCCCCGATTTCCATCAGTTGATTAACGACCCCATTCACCACAATGCTACCTGGCCCACTATGCCCACCAAGTTACCCTCTGATATCCCTAAGTTCGAGGGCCTTAATGGCGAAGACCCAACCAATCACGTCCGGTCTTTCCACATGTGGTGTTCCTCCAACTCCATTACCGATGACTCCATCTGTCTTCGTTTGTTCCAACGCACGCTTACCGGCGAAGCTTCTAAATGGTATGTCGAATAGGCCACTTCCTCCCATACCACGTTCGAGACTCTTGCCCAAGCCTTCTTGTCGTACTTCCAGCTCCCTCTCCGATACGACACTGGTACGGAGCTCTTGACTTCATTTAAGCAATCCCCTTCCACACGCCTTTCTGCCCATGTTCAGGAATGGCGACGAAGACGGAGCTTATGTCGAGCCCCTCCCTTTGAAGATCGGGTTTACATGGACTGGTTCCTTCGCACCCTCCCGTCTCCCATCGGCAAAGATGTCGCCTCTCATTTTCCTCAATCTGAAGAAGCCGCCCTCCAAATAGCTTTAAAATATGACCTGATCTATGCTCAATCTGGTTATGTTTATACCGTTCTTCCTGACATCCCCCGGCCCGGTGGCGCTAACGCCCCGGAGGCATCTCATTCCGCCGACGGTATTGTTGGATCTCTTTCCCACCCCTCTGCTCATCCTCCTATGCGCCATGACCCTCCTCAGGGAGGGGCCAGCACCTCTAGCACTCTGCCCCCTCCCGGCAACATGTATCCAGGATACGGCATTCCTCCTCCTTTTGCCCAACCTCCTGCTTACCTCAATGCTGCCCAACCCAACCCTTACTTTTATCCGCAGCCTGGTGCGCCAGCTCCCCCAGCATATGCGTTTCCGCCTCCCTTGCCTCCTCACCACCTGCAACATCTCTTACAACCCCCTCCAGGGCAAGTATTTGCGCAGCAAGGTGCGTTTAATCCCCCTTCCCAAAGAAGGCGGAGAGGCAACCAGAACCCATCTGCCCCTGGTAACCGAGGACCCAATTCTGGTCAGGACCCTAACACTAGCAACCAGCCTCAGGGCATTCCGCCCAGGCCGGACAGGCCGCTTCGCACAAACAAGCCCTGTTCGTGTTGCGGTGTTTACAGTCACTACACTCACGATTGCTCTCTCTTACCCCAGATGCGACAGATGTGGGAGTCTCAAGCCACATTGCGCGGACAGCACACCTCCCCTCACGCTCCTCCTAATGTGGCCACTACCCAGCCAGCTGTGTTCACTGATCCTTTCCCTCAACAGGGATTCGTGGCTACCCACCCCCCTGACAGCCATGCCGCCACACCCTCGTCCCTTTCTGGTTCCTCTGACTACCAGATCCTCATGATGCACTCCGATCCGTCCCCTTCCGTCGACCTTCACCTTCAAACTCGGTCTCGCCAGTACCCCAAGCCCCCTGCTCAGTCTGCTCCCGAGCCCCCATCTTCAGGTTCTACAGAGCCTCTTTCGACATCCAGTGGCCCCTTACACATCCCTCAACCCAAAGTTGAGGTTCACCCAAAGATTCCAAAGGGTCCATTACGCCGAAATGTTGCTTCCGGTCGAGCCGCTCAATCGTACAGTATAGTAGATGATTTGGCACAATCCCCTGCTGCCATTTCCACACTGGAACTCCTCCAGTCGTGCCCTTCTCAAAGGAAGGCTCTACTATCCGCCGTGGGCGCTGTTGATCCTGCTGATGACCAAATGATTGTTTTCGACGCCACTCAATCGGACCACCCTCCTCTTCCTCCTTCTGTTGCTTTCCAAATCCCAGTCAAAATCCGAAACGCCACTGTATCCCGGTGTATAATTGATGAGGGGGCGTCCACCTGTGTGATGTCCGCTTCGGTTTGGAAGCAACTCGGATCCCCTGAGTTGGCCCCTTCCACGATCACCCTTCGAGCGTGGGATGGTCATGCCTCCCAGCCTATTGGCCTGTTTCGTAACTGTCCCATCACCCTCGCCGGTAAGATTGTTTGCGTTGATGTCGAAGTCATTGACGCCCCTCTAGACTACAACATCCTATTGGGGCGAAGCTACACCTATGCCATGTCTGCTGTCCCATCCGCGGCCTTCCGTAAGATGTCTTTTCCACATAACGGGAAGATAGTCACCATTGACCAGCTATCGTATCATGAGTCATCGTCTCAGTCCTCCTCCGAGACGACCATCTCTTCCGTAGCCAACAAGCAAACTGTCGATTCCTTGACCAGTGTCTCCCCCGGCGTTTATAAAGATTCCACCTTGCTTGGTACTTTTCCTCACCTTCCTCCCCCTCCCGTTACTGATCCCCGCTTGTCGAATGTTTGCATGATGCAATCATCTCAGGCTGCCCATAAACGGCCTGCCTCAGCTAGCCCGCACCCTCCTCCCCGCCCTCCGCAACCCGCTCCTAGCCATCCGTCCCAGCCAGCCGGACCTCCCCTTTCTGGCCCTCCCCCTATAGCTGCCACCCCCGCACCTCTTTATCCTCCAGGATCGGTCCCTCCTGGCCTTAACCATCTTGAAGCCGTTCCTCCCGGTCATTACCCTGCTGGACAGATCCCCTTCTTGGCTCCCCCTCCCGGAGTATATTCCGTCCCCATCATGGCCACCCTTTCTCTCCCTAATTTGACCTTGGGTATTCCGGTTTGGTACCTTGACCCTCCAGCCGCCACCCCCCCTGGTCACCCCAAACCTTACATGGCTTTGACACCGGTTCAACCGGTTCCCCTCGCTTCCTCCATAGCTAACGTGCCCCCAGCACCTCCACAGGACCCTTCTCCTGCTGAGTCGGCTCCCGGGAAGAAAGGAAAAGCCCGCAGGGGGGCAACCAAAGACCAAACCACCACAACCACCTCGGCTCCTCCCCCACCCTCGAAGCCTTGTGCCTTATGTGATGTCATCGGCCATGCCACTCATGCTTGTCCCGAGTTACCCCGTATTCGCCCCATGGTAAAAGTCGCGTTCCCCGACACTACGGTCCCTGAAACTCCCACTCCTGCTTCGACCGTCTCCAAGAACCCCAAGACTCTCCGCACCAACAAGCCTTGTGCTTTGTGCGGTGTCCATGGCCACTACTCCCATCATTGTCCTCACCTGACGCATTACCGTGACTCCCTTGAGGTAATCCGCGAGTATGAGGTTGAACAAAATCAATCCGCCTCTCCCATTCTCGCGCAGTATGCTGCAGCCCAGCCTCAGGATACCACTGATCCCATCCATATTCCCCCCCCTGATGTCCAGATGACGGAGTATACAGTCACCATTCTTTACCTGTCCTCCTCTGCACGACACTTGGCACCTAGCCCGTCTGCCGCCTCCCCCATTGTGTCCCTTGATACTCGAGATCACTCCATTGGTGTCTCTGTTGACCTTCGCAGCCCGAGTCCTCGCCATGCTTCCGATAGCCCTCATACATCACCTTGTTTGAGTTTTGCTCATCCTGCCCTTTCCCCCCGCCATTTCCGCTTGATGACTTCTGCCCCCTCACGCTGCCGTCCTTTCCTTTCATCCCCTCATGTATTGTCTTGTCACACCACCTTGCGCATCCCCCGTCCACATCCTTTATCGGTTACGCCGATGGTGCAAGTCGCTACTCCAGGAATCTTGCCTCGGCAGGGTGGGCCATCTTCACCCCCTTGCATGACCTCGTTCTGTCTAACGGGGTATGCATTGGTTCTGCCACCAACAATCAGACCGAATACGATGCAGTGCGTGGCCTACTAGCTGATGCTTTGCTGCATCGCATTCGCCACCTGCACGTTCGCTTGGATTCCTTGCTTCTTGTCATGCAACTAAATGGTGTTTATCGTGTGCATAACCCTGTGCTGTTTCGACGCTACTTACGAGTGAAAGTCTTAATACGTGCGTTTGAAACCATCACTTTCAACCATGTACCCAGAGACCAGAATCACTACGTAGATAGCATTGCAAACCATGTTCTAGATTGGCATTTATCACACATAATTCATACAGGACAATAACATTAAATCAACCATCAAAAGACGATGCATATCCATAATATGTGTCGCAAACCATATATTGATGAGTCCATTTACTCTGATACATACGACATGCCCATAGCATGTTCCAAAAACTGGGGGCACCATACGCCCCCACACACATATACATCCGACATGCCCATAGCATGTTACAAACCAAAAACAAAAACTGGGGGCACCATATGCCCCTCCCTACACTATAGGAGGCACCCCCTGCCCCTACATACATCAAAGGGGGCACCATATGTCCCTAATCACTATCCGGAGGCTCCCGGGCCAATGGCTCTGCCCCTGCAGCATGTAGATCACGCATAGTTTGACCGGCCATCGCCATGCGCCGCATGATACCTCGCCACTCCGAGGGGAGACCAACACATGGCTCTATGTACTGGTCGTCTAAATCCTGCGACCCGCGCTCTGATACTCCGGTCAACAGCTGCTCACATCTACGGCGGATGTCCTCCAGTAGGGCAGCCGCACCATCATTTTGCGCTGCCCTCGATCCACTCGGACCCGTAGCTCCAGACGCTGCCGGTCGTCCCATGTATCCGGCCGGTTTTACCGGTGCTATATCTGCATACCAAAAGTCCATGACTCAGTATCATTATTTACTATTCAAAAAACTTCAAACATGCCCATATAAGAATAGCAATTTGTCACTTACCATCGGGCCCCCAGACTCGACCAGGCGGAAGTGGCAGATCCGGATCCCCACAGTAGCTCATCCCACTATAAGGGTAGTCATCTATGTACAACGGCATCTGATCCCAATGGGCAAAAAACTCCGGTCGAAATGTTCGCCCGACCGCCCCTCCTCCTCCTTTGCAGAGTAGTCGTCCCCAACGACGCATCCTGGGCTCTCTCGGGCCCCCATCTGGAAGCTGCACGCGAGGCCTCAAGGTCGGGATCTTCTCAAAGAAGAAGGCGCACAACAAAGTCCCATATGAGCAATCATGATTCACCTGCCGCTTGCATAGCGACAACTGCCGCTTTAGCGACACCAACATCATTTGGGCCCACCCAAAGTAGGTCCCACTCAACACACTCTCCACTATCATCATCTGCCCACCGGTGATGTGATGGAAAGCCTGGGTGCCCAGGATTCGCAGCACAGCTGCGGCCACTGCACGGGTTTCTAGCCTCTCTAGATCCCCGATCGATATCCGAGTCCCCTTGACTTGGAACCCCGGTCGACAATGGCGTTCCACAAACTCCATGATATGCCGCCCTCGCGGCAACACTGGCTGCGTGTCTCCCACTATCCCCAATGGTGGGAGGCCGGTCAGGAAATACACATCCTGGACCGTCAGTTCGATCCTGTGCCCCTGCACTACAAAGATCTCCTGATCTGGATCCCAGTAACTGATAATCCGGGCCAGGAATGATTCCCCTGCTCTCATCAACGGGTTCTCCACAAACTTGAGAACCCCAAATCTGGCCAATACACGACGGACGCCCTGATCCGCCTGGATCTCTGCCCGAAGTGTTCCCAGATCCCTCTCTCTCCAGTTGACTCGTAACTCCGCCATACCTGCACAAACACATTCTTTTTGTCAGGGTACAGATCGGGCAACCCATAACCACACACAAAAACCCAACTCCCAGCCATCAAACAGCATCAAGCTCCCCTCCCCTCCCAGGTCGCAGCTTTCTGTCCATTTCTGGACCAGGTCGCACCTTTTGCCCCAAAACCTGCGTCCTGGGTCGCACCTTTTGCCCCAAAAGGTGCGACCCGGCCGTAGAGAGGAGGGAGGGGCTGTTTCCGGGGTGTTGGGCCCTAAACTGCAAATCTACTCCATCAAAATGCAAGAGCAAGGTCAGGCCTCTTACCTCCAACTGACAGATCTCGAATCCAACGGTCGGTTTGTCCACTACGTTCGCCGCAAGATTTAGGGCCTTCTCTCCTCTCCACATTCACCACAGCAACAATAGCAAATGAATGATTTTGGAGGGAAAACAGCCTCATTAAAAGAGAACCCCTGTTTCTTCTTTCGACTGCTGCGACCACACCGTAGCCCCGTTCGACGAACCGTCAGCACCGCTGGATAGATCTCACCGAGCTCTCAAATGGGTTTTACTTAGTTTTTGGTGATTTGCTACTTCACCCGGACACATTTTTCCACGAATGGTCACTTCACCGCTCCTCAAAATCGAATTTCCTCACTTACGACACTTGTACTTGGGGCACCATATCGCCCCCTTACTTTTCCATGTTCGTGTTGATTTTCGTCATGAGTGCCCACCTTGTACTCATGCTTCTATGACCCCCCATTGGGGCCTTTATTGTGTGGCAGCACTATCTAGTCGCCCTTGCTTAGAGCATCTGAGTTGAGTCATCATTGCATTCATGGAGTCTATCCCGCATCCTTTTACACCCTACTATAGCCCTCCATTCTTTTTGCTTGGTTCCTCTCTTGTGTCGCATCTCATGACCTTCAGCCCCACTGTCCCCTGTCCCTTTCGATATTGTGTCAGTCGCTGCCATGTCATTCATGCCTTTTATGCTCTAACAAGGGAAGTCGTCCATTCGCCACTCCACCCTTCCCATTTCCGCCATCATCATTAGTGTCAGTCTGTCCGTCGCTCTATTGCTATTCTCTCGTGCCTTAGTTGAGGATCTCTCATTGCCTCACCTAAGGCGGGCCTCCTTCTGTCGACCTGAACACACTTATTCCAGAAGCAAGGTCTAGAGGGCGGTGTACCTTGGTTCCAGCTTCCACTTTTGTTCGGTGCCTCGGATCAGGCAGGGGGATTTCTTACCTCCCTTTGACTTGATTGCTTCTCCAGCTCCTTTCAGCATGATCGAGATTCGTATACCGGACAGTCCAGTGACCCAGCAGCAGCTCTTGATGATTCCCGGGCGTGTGTGAGATGTCTCAGCCCTCATGAGGGGGTGGCCCTGCAGGTAGCCCCCCACATGCCCGGATGACCTCTTCATTGCAGCCTTTGATGCCGCTCCAGATTTAGATGATGTTGGCCTTAGCCACTTGCAGCACCTCTATGATTTGCATGTATCAGTCAGATTTTGTGAGCCCTTCCCCATTTACAGGGGGCATTTGGGTTGTATTTATCTCATGTACTCGGATGATATTGTACTAGTCCTGGCTGTTATCCCAGGCACAGCATGTATGTGAGACTCTTCATTGTATTTTTATCTGGCTCTTGATTATGCCAGCTGTACTCTATGGTTCGGTCCCTTGTTCACCGGACACACTATTCTTTTGTACTTTGTCACGGCGGGCATAGGTATGCCTCCCCCGCCGCCTTCAGCACAGGTACCCTCTCATAACAGAGACTTGTTGCACCTGCGAGTCTCGTCTCCTCAGGGTCTAGTCCTTCAGCACACTATCTACCTCACATCCCTCCGATACAATTCTCTTTGTTGTCTAGTGATTGTCTTCTTACAACGTACTTCGGTCATACGATTTGCCTCTACACTCGCACGCTGGGGGGCAATCTGTTACACCATTTTTGGTCATCTAACTCTTCATCATTAGATGGACCCAAGTACACCATGTAAGACCAGTTTTACCCCAAGTAAAACTGCTTTCACTATGTTAATTAGGAAACCCCAAAAGGAATAATTAATTAAACCATAATTTAATTATTATTCCCAGTTATGTTTAACCCAAAAACAAAGAAATTAATGAGATAAACCCATAGTTATCTTATTATTTTCTAGGAATAATTATTTAAATAATATTCCTTGTTAAATATGACCAAATCAACCACCATTAATCAAATAAATCATTATTTATTTGATTATATCCCAACCACTTCCTTAAAAAGATAAAAAAATCATTTATTTATTTATTTTTCACTAATCAAGGGATTTGACCCAAGTCAAACACCCTTTCCCTCCAACAAATAATAATAAAATATTCCATAGAGGTGGATCTAGATTTGGTTAACATTATTTTAATCATGCACCAAGATCTAGAATGACCCAATATTTTGTTATAAATAGGAGGGTTTTCCCTTCATTCTTCACCTTTTGTTGCATACTAGATCACTCTGGATCTATACACTCGGTCTCATTTTCTGCCATTGTTGCTCCCATTGAGCTCTACCTTCTACATTGGGTTTTCTACATCTACAAGAGAGAGAAAGCTTAGATCTCAAGTGCTGAGGACTACAAAGAACCCATCCCATTGAGGAGATCTGGATACACCTTCTTGTTTCCTCCCAGGTGCCCTGTAATATAAAAATTCATTCAAAAATCGTGTTCTTGTCTTGTCCGTTGGATGCATGGAGCAAACTCTTTACTTCACTGCTTAATATCTTTCCATTTATAGATCTGTTTGTTGCAGCACTTTAACTACTAATTGCAGATCTGAAGATGTTTTGCAGCCATTATTGTTGTTAGGGCTATTAGTTATGCGTAGCTAAAGTGGTTCTTTTTCGTACGCTTCGACAAAGAATTCATACTAACAGATGTTGTATCCATTGTATTTATGTTGTTATTATGCTTCTTATAAGCATGTATTTGATCAGTGATGATGTATGTCTTTATCCATGATTTTACTTGTAAATGAATGTACAATGTATATATGGTCAAATATATTGAATTGTAGCTAACGATGTAAGGGAGAAATTCTTCTTAGCGATTCTCAGATAAGTTTGATATCCCTATGCTTAAATATGTTGTTTACACTTGTATATTCAATGTTTGTGACATGTTTGAAAAACTTCTTGTCATGGCTAGGAGGAGTCCAAAAGAGTTCTTATTGATGTTTTTTCTTTCATATCATTTTTATATTGTTATTTATCATACCCTAAGTTTTCATGAAGTTCTTGGCAGTGACCTGGGCTCTGGGGCTGAAAAGGTGGCTCAAATCCCGGAGCTGTAGGCATAGAACTGAGGAATTGGGGCCCTAGCTGCTGGCTTGCAATGTTATGCTTGTGGTTATAGCCTCCTAGCCACTGGTATGTAGTGTTATTCCTAGGGCTATGGCTCAAAGAGGCCAAAAGGTCAGCGTGACCCAGGGGTAAGAGGCCTAGAAGGTTCGGTTGGCTCGTGGGGGTGCCATTGATGATGTACAAGGTCTATGTGTGTGTTTTTTTTCAGTTCCACTTCCTTAAGGTCACATAGGAGGTTGAATCTCATTATAGTAGCCTTTCATCACCTGTTTACCCTAGTTGGCAAGTTACTTAGGTAGATGTGGGAAGAGGGTGTTACATTGAACATGTAGATTTTCAGCATGCGACAATAGATTAACACTTCTAGAAGTAAAATTGAACATAAATTCTAGTAAATAAACCGAAAAGAAAAAAAGAAACGCCAACAAGGAAAGCAAGATCGACAGTAAAATCATGAAAGTAAATGAATAGATTCAACATGAAAAATTTACTTGTCAATAATATCGAGGAAGATGCTCTTGATCCACAACTATGATCCCAGCCCAAATGAGAATAATTATGAGAATGAATGATTAGTTGGGTTTATTTAAACAAAATTACATGCAAAATTGTCTCATGCATGATTTCCATTTATCAGCAAGTGATTGAGATAGTTAAGGGAATTTAAGTGGGCTCCTATTTTGTAGGAGTGTGCCCACATGAAACAAGGAAGCTCATGCATGCATTCAAGAAGGGAACATGTCTTCATATTGAAGGAGTGCGCTAAAGGAGGGTGCATTGGTGCATGTTGAAGAGACGAAGAGAAAACCTTCACGCCTTCGAGGTGCGCTCATGCACTCCAAGAGGGCATACTTGCTTAACATGAAGGAGTGTGCTCAAGGCATGCTTCTTCAACCCGAAGGAGTGCACTCCACACAAGAGAAAGTATTCATCATCTTAGAGTGTGCTTTTGACTTTGTAAGTGATTTTTCTTGCTTTGTTTTGCTTTTGTGTGCTTGCTGAGTGTGTGCATGGAGAAAAGGTTGGTTTATGAGTCAAAGGGAAAATAGGAAAAAAATATCACAATAACAAAACAAACAATGTGATGACACTAAGGGGCTTGAAAGGAAAATTCATGTAGGTTCCAAAATTGAATTAGGAAAAAATTTTGGAGGGTCATCGTCGTAGCGACAATAGGACACTACGGGATAACTAGGTATCAAAGCTCAAGTTTTCTCCAAGATGAAATATTATTTTTTGTTAATTACTTGTCCTTTCTGGAACATATCAAAAAATCTTCCATTGCTTTCTCCATTTATATAATGACCATAGATATCCACTTATGTATCCTTCTTTAAAAAAATTATATATACCTTCTTATTACATTGTCAATCTTGACCAAGATGTTTCATCTAATCCATATGATGTCCATGACTAGTTTTGGGAGCCTCATGTGATCAAGGTTGATATTACACCTCGTGTACATAATCTTATGTCCTCCAATTTTCAAGAGAGATGTAGACCCTTAAGATTTCCAAATACCTTCCATGATTTACCTCCAAAGAATTACAAATACCTTCCCAGGTTTGATGGGAAATTTGACAACATTATAGTTGAAAAACACATTGAGGCCTTTGATAATTTCACTGAACTTTTCGAATTTGAGCATGATGATGTCTACATGGAAGTTTTTTCTCATTCATTTCAAGGGTATGCTAAGGAGTATTTTAGGAATTTGGAGCTTCAATGAGTCAGTTCACAGGAGGAATTGAGTGATGTTTTTTCTGAAATTTTGGATCAAGAGGGAATCCAGGGATCAAAATATTTCAAAGTTTCATGTCATAAAGAAACAAAGGTATTGATAAATCTAGGGAAACTAGATTAGGGTAGTTCTCTTACTTTTATAATTGATTTTGATGTATTTTTACTTTAGTTTATTAACTTATTCTTTACTTTATTATTATTAGTGTTCTCTATCATCAAACAACTACAAAATCATAAATAATAGTGAGACAATAGGGGACAAGATGTAAGCAATCAACTAGGGCCAAAATTTCTCCAAAATTTCTCCAACTGAGAGGAAAATTCATTAGAATTCTTCTCTTCTTATAGAATTTCAATTGATGACTTCCAAGACCTATGACCCTTGAACAAGACCCTCCAAGACCAAGTCAATTTTTTCCTTCTTGAATCGATGCCAACAACAAACTTTGACCTTCCAGTAGTTTCTCCAACAACTTCGACCCCAACAACTATTTTTGCAACTTCGACCTTGTTGCATATTCAACATATTCGACCTAGAATCTTCACAACTTTGAATTTTCATCTTCACGACTTCAACCATGCAACTCCACAACTTTGATGCAACTTCATAAATTCGTCTAGCCCAGAAATAGTAGAAACCCTAACGAGAGAAACAGAGAGAGAGAGAGAGGCCCAAAAACGTCGATCTTGATCTTCTTCTTCTTCATCATCCTTTTCCAACTTCTATATTGAGGAGATCAAACTTTATTGAGTGTGTCTCCAAATGAGGTCGAGTTCCTTCTTATTTATAGGTTTGTGAGGGGTACGAATTGATCCCTTGAGGCTGACTTATTCCTTCATGTAGGCCGACTTGTTATTTGTGCCATGATGAGGCCTTAGAGGGTCTTCTTACTTTATTTTGACTTAAATAAATTTTCTTTAAAATATGTAACATTCCCAAATGGGTTTTCAATACATGAAAATGACTCAATTGACTTTATAACAAACCTAGAAGCATTCAATGGGTGCTTGACCTAAAAGTAAATTTCTCTTGAGCATGAAACCCATGCCTCAAGAATAAAAATAATAAATTTATTTTTCTCTTTTAATTAAATACATAAAATCATGATTATATATGTCATTATGAAGACCAAACCTAGTTTCAAATTTCAAACTCCCTCTTAACTAGGGAGGTATTCATAATCCATACAAGGTACTTGGACATTCTCAATTTGAATAATTCTCATAAGAAGAGTCAGATTGGTAACCCATTTGTTTAGCATAATATCATCCATCATTGTCACATAGTAAGGACTTTACTAGTAGCTCTATTTATAGACACCTTCATCATTGTATATCCAGGAGCATACCCCACCCAGTTGTTCACAGGATATGTCATTCCAAGACTATTCTTATCTTGGATACCCAATCCTCAAATAATATTGGTCCTTCATGAATCCTATTATCTTGAATTCCCTACTCCATCCTCAAACAATATCGTATGCAAGATTCTTACCAAAAAATTTCGACCCTTCTTCAAAATTTTGGCTTGTTGTAACAGGTCTGTAATTTCAACCTTTTATGCAAAAACCCTAGGTCACACAAGTGGATGGAATATGGATATATTTGCCTCCTTCTCTTGACAATTCAACTTGCTAAATAGACCTTATTTGACCCAAACTTTGGATCCTTTGAGTGACTCCAGTTTTCGGCTTTCACTGCTGCAAATTATTTCCTAACCTTTGCACGCGTGGAGGAGAATTAACGCAAAACATATCAGAAAATTATTTTCTCTTCTTTATTCTTACTTTGTTGGGTATTAGGTTCCTTTATATTCATTGATCGATATATTTTGTTGATGTTTCCAATATTATTTATTCATACTTAGGCCCTTCAGTATCCTTCTTTGTGTTGTGCTTCCTTGATGTAGTTACCTTAGATCTTATACCATGTTGAGAAATCTAGGGCAACTAGATTAGGATATTTCTCTTACTTTGATAATTTCGTGTGATGTATTTTTACTTAATTTATTAACTTATTATTTCCTTTATTATTATTAGTGTTCTATATCATCAAACAACTACCAAATCATAAAGAACAGTGAGTAAATAAGACACAATATGTAGACAATCAGTCAGGGAAAAAACCTCTCCAAATGAGAGGAAAACCCATCAGAATTCTTCTCTTCGTATAGAACATCAATTGAAGAATTCCAAGACCTATGACCCTTGACCAAGACCCTCCAATACCAAGTCAAATTCTTTCTTGAATGGCTTCAAACAACAAAATTCGACATTCTAGCAGCTTCTCCAACAACTTCGACCCCAACAACTTTTTTTGCAACTTCAACCTCGTTGTAGCTTCAATAGCTTTGACCTAGCAGCTTCACAACTTCGACTTTGCAGCTTCACAACTTTGATGCAGCTTTAGAATTTTGTCTAGCCTAGAAACAATAGAAACCCTAATGTGTGTGTGTGTGTGTGTGTGTGTGAAATAGAGAGAGAGAGGCCCAAAAATTTCGGTCTTGATCTTCTTCTTCTTCTTCGTCCTTTTCTAGCTTCTATCTTGAGGAGATCAAACTTTATTGAGTGTGTCTCCAAATGAGGTCGGTTTCCTTCTTATTTATAGGGTTGTGAGTGGTATGAATTGCTCTCTTTAGTCCAACTTGTTCCTTCATGTAGGTTGAATTGATCTTTGTGCCATGACGAGGTCTTGGAGGGTCTTTTGACTTTATTTTGACTCAAATAAATTTTATTCACAATATGTAACATGCCCAAATTGGTCTTCAATACATGACAATGACTCAATTGACTTTATGGAAAACCTATAAGCACTCAATGGGTGCTTGACCTAAAAATAAATTCCCCTTGAGCATGAAACCCATGCCTCAAGATACATAAAATCATGATTACATGTGTCATTATGAAAACTGAACCTAGTTACATATTTCAACAAGAAGGATGAAATTGTCTCTATGTTCAATGAATTTTTTTTCAGTTTTTATCACAAGATGCCTAGAGACTTTCAACCTTCTTAGGGTTCAACCATGTTGCATTATGAAACAAAATTTCCTTCATATTTATTTTTCCTTCTCATGTGGAGGAGGTTTGTGGCCTTACAACAAATGTTCATTGATGCTCGAGAAATGAATGACAAACTTCGAGCATGTACAGAGCTCTCACATCAGATTTCAAATGAAGATTCAGGTGTAGATGAACAAGAGAATGAGCATGTTCAAGAGAGACTTGACCTGAATCCTGATCCATTTCATTATGAGTAAAGGATTGATAATATCATGCATTTTATTGAAAATTTGAAGGTGATCAATTAACTGAAGATGATTTTTTTCCTTTGTTCTTTTCTGCATTCAAGTTGTTGAAAGAGAAATTTGAAATCATAGATGAAGTAGAGGAAGTTGATTTGATGCAAATTCATATATGATTTTTGGAACAAACTGAAAACATTATGAATCAACAACAACATTCTCATTATTTTCATGATCCTATAGCTTCATACATGGAAATTTTTAGTAGTTCAAATTTGTAGCAATTAACTTACGAGGATTTTGAAAATGATGATTGTAAGGATGTTGATTTTCAAAAGAAACCATAGATATTTTCTTTATCAGGAAGTATTCCATTGCAGTAGTTTCATGAAAATTTTCAGCCCTCTCATGACAGCCAACATATTGAAGTTAGTGAAAGATAAAGTGAAGTTGAAGGGATTATATATCTAAGTGACAACCTTTTACATTATTTTGAGATCAATTTGACCCTTTTGAAGATCCCATTGCAGCATGTTTGGAGTCCGTAAGTAGACCTAATTTTTCAGTTCATGTCAAAGTTGAATTTGGTTGCAAATGTTCCAATGATTTGCCATATTATTTTCAATATTTTGTTTTTCCAAAGCACATTCAATAGTTTTAGTTAGTCAAGGTATTGCCTAAATGGACACTTTGGAAGCCTACCTACACATGAGAAAGGAAAATTTTCTTTAGGTTAGAGTAGGAGCGCTTGTGAATAAGCTCATAGTTTCGAGCATCTTTTCAACATTCAATAGTTTTGCAATTTTATCAATTTTATTTTTAGTGTGATTTTTTTCAGCAACAATGTTTCCAGTTTGTAGCACAATTGGTTTTCAGTTTGAAGATTGAAAAAGGTTGCAGAAAAAATTTTGGAATATCCCAATGGATTAGGCACTTGGTCTACATGTTCTTTGTTGCCTCGCGGGGAGGACAAAATCCCCATTGGAGCCAAATTTTATCACATACAAAAAAATTACAATTTGAGCCAAAATTGGGTGTAATAAGTCAATGTGCTCTAGAGATTAAGAAGGATAATCATTAAAAGGTCCTAAATGTTATTGGGCTCATGCAAGGTTTCATTAAAAGATGTTAGGCCTTTCGACCTAATCTCCAAGTCATTTTTACAAACCACATATGTACATTACAACAAACCACAAGTCAACAACACAATATCAAAGCCCAACGCCCAAGTCAAGTGCCAAGTTCACGACTAAAGAGTAGAGTATAAAATGCACAACACGTGAATGAAATATTTTGTGGCTAATGAGCATTATAAAGAGATTAATTCTATAACTTTGCATACATGTGGTATTAAAGACATGGAATAAGTAACAAAAAATATAGAACAACACATGTCCAAACTCTATTCGCCAAAATCATAGTGACAAATGGTAGTAACAAATTTCTTTTTCAATGGGAGACCACCTGTGCCTCAAATTATTTTCGCCCAATCATTCTTCTTAATGACACGAAGACTTCAAAATGCAAGTCATTTTTCAAGTCTACTAGGCAGATGTCATCAGCGCGTAATAAATTGTGTGAAATTTTCAGGAGGATACCAGAAACAGGGCATTAAACCATTCGTCAACCTATTAATGACAATAGTCAGTAGATACACCCAAGCAAGATTTGTGTGGAAATTATATGAGAGTTCTTTAGATAAAGAAACATACAAAAATGCAAATGTCTTTTGAGATCAGGAATTGCCTTTGAAGCATGGTATAAATCATTATCATCCAATATGTTGAAGTCACCATGTTTGAAATATTAATGCATGTTATACAAAAGTAGCAAAACAATTGGATTATTTTGCTTCTTCTTTAGCAAGAGTTTTCCCAAAATATTTTGTTTATGGCAGCAGGGTGCTATTGCATATGAAAATTAGTTTATTATTTGACGAGAGCTTTATGAAGTACAAGTTTGGTTGCAATTTATTTTGAAGGAAATTCTCAAGGGAAAGAAAAAAGTTGTTGAAGACAACCCTTTGGAAACCCTTGGAGTTGTTTGAACACATTTTTCTTAAATTTCAGGAAAAAAGGAAGATCCTTGTTTCTGTATGTTGAGCTATATTTTACAATACATGACTGCTAAAAAAGGAAGTAGTTTTTAAGGTCCAAGACATTGGCATTTAACAAGGTTTCATGTGTTCTTGAAACTAGTTCTAGTTGGGATGATTGGTTGGATCCTTTTAAATCTCTAAGTTGCAACAAAAAATTTCCAATAAAAGTTTTCATTGATCCTTTCGATGATCATTTTTTTAGATAATTTGTTGATTATATGTGCTATATTTTAATAATACAAAGTTTCCTAATGCAATGAAGGTACATGAGATGTTGTACAATCATTTATATACATTGGAAAAATTTTGCAGGATTTGTCAATAAAGATATTCTTGCACATCCAAAGGTAGCTCGAACTCAAAAATTGAGCATTTTTAGGCATAATATCATCAAAGGATCAAAATCGAATATTTTCAGGTACATATCATTGGTCGTTAAGCATAAGTGGCATAGGTTTTTAAGTAGAGAACCAAACAGTCAAAATTTACCAAACATATGTGGCAATCAAATCCCCATTTTTATGTTTGAGAATCAATAGTGAGGTTTTCAACTCGAAATTTAGTGGTTAGTTAGAGATTTCAAGGCAGAGAATAAAAAAAGTTCCAACTTTTTCCAAATTTGAAGGCACCTGATTTTAGAAATCTTGCAAGTTGTTTGAAATATTTCTTTTGTTAGTTTTATGGTTAAGCTAGTTTCCTAATAGTAACAACTTCTTATGTAATTTCTATATATTTGAGCATTTTGTAATGGGAGAGGGTGGGACTTTGAAAATCTAGAGACTACTATTGTGTATATTTTTATCTAATATTAATCAACTCAATTCAAGCATAAGTACTTGACTCATTACTCCAAATATTCATGTTATGATGTTTTCACAATCTGTCTCTTAGTGTATGTGTTTCTTGCTTAGTATTTCATATTTTGTATTTCCTTAGTATTTGAATGAACAAATATTGAATTGGAATATGGATTTCCTCTTTTTTAATTGAAATGCCATTTTTTCTAATCACCATATTGCAACAATTTTGGGTCTAGCGGAATACCATATATATTTCCTTTGGAAATTAATGTCTCATAAAACTAGTCTTGAAGAATTCTGATTGATATTTCACCACTGACTGCATGCCCAATGGTTTATACTTTGTTCAATCCAATCAAACCCCCACAATTCTGATTTGACAAAAGACCTAGCCACTCTACTATTTGAATAACTAGCTGTTGTGGTGACATTGAGTGACTAAGTTATAAGAGGGAGCCCTCCATGGATTGGAAGGGCTAGCTTATGATCTCCATGAATGGTTCAATGTAGCTCTAGGTTTTCACTTCACAGCTGGGGAAATTACGGAGTGATAACATTTTGGCATCGTTTTCAGGGAGGCAAAGGCTTCAAGTAAATTAACCCGAAGAACGACAATGTTTTATATCTGATCATTGATGGTGAACAAGGATCATACATAATCAAGTTTTGCATCATTCACCTGGAAACTCCAATCAAGCTTCAAATCAAATTTAAAGACTCCATTGGAAGATGATACTTATTGACAGAGACATGAAAAGAGACTATTGGAAAGCCAAGTATCAAAGCTCAAGTTTGCTCCAAGATACAATATTATTTTTTGTCAATTACTTGTCGTCCTTTACGGAGCATCTAAAAAAATCTTACATTGATTTCTCCATTTAAATAAATACCATAGATCTACACTTATATATCCTTCTTTAAAAACATTAGATATACCTTCTTCTCGCATTGTTGATCTTGACCAAGATATTTCATCTGAACCATATGATATCCATGACCAGTCTTGTGAGCCTCATGTGATTAAGGTTGATATTACACCTCATGTGCATAATATTATGCCCTCCAATATTCAAGAGATATATAGACCCTTAATATTTCCAAATAGATGTTGAAATTTGCAACAAGAAATAGTGAAATTGGCATCCAGAAACATCATGACAGCACATACACTAGTGTGGGACCACAAGTCATGTAGTGATGGGTCCAAGCGATACATTAGTGTGCAATTCAATTTATTTAATAAATTGGAAATGTGTCTAATTTAATTATCCCTTAATTAAATTGGACAATAAATGTAATATTATCTCATAATCACTTGTAATAGTTAACTTAGCGTGATAAACTCAATTAGCTCATAAATTTTGAGTTTAGGGTGGTTTGTGAGGTATGCAGAGTGATTCTATTAGTTATGGATTTTGAGTTGCAGTTAGTGCATTAGTTTAATGCATGAGTAATCAGTTAACTCAATTAGGTGAGTTAAATTCAGTTGAACTAGTTGTAACTGTTTTTTGTACTAGTGAGAGATCAAGTGAATTAAATTAGATTTAATTCACAATCGGTGATCTGCCATGCAACTGATGATTTACTATTTATAGTTGCATGGATGTCAGTTCCAGTGGATACCCAGTTGAGACAAAGGTTAAATGGATGTTAACTATCAGTGGTATCATTAGTACGTTGCCCGCATGCAACCAAACATCCATTGGATTTCTTATGATCCTTGTGGAGTTTTGGAAGGTTGAAATTCCTAAAGAATAGGGATTGCATCCCTCATGAATTACACAAGCAAGGTAGGCTTATTAAAGGCTGAGAATTGGCTAAGTGTTGGTCGATTTTTTCTGGATCAGTGTGAGAAAGTTGTGAGAGTGTAGGAGACTCTTCTGAGAAGAGTGCATTGTAATTGTTTCATGATTCCATGGTGAATATACAATAGAAGATAGAGGGGTTTTGAGAAGCAAGCATTCCTTGGGAAAATATCTGTGTTGTGTTTTGATTTGATTCTTTCTTTACTTTTTGTGATTAGCGATCGTGTTTATTTTCCGCAATTGATTTGTAGAAGGATTCAATATCTAGCTTGAGTACATTGCTTGATCGGATTGAATCCATTGATATACATATGATTGTATAATTTCTACATGGTATCAGAGCACAGGAAATCACTATAGTGGAGAAGAAATTGAGTTTGTGACTGAATAGAATTCGAATTTGCAAAAGTATTCTTGGTGTGATAGGCTGATCAGGATCGAAATGGCTTTAGATTGGAGTATGCACTTGAGGACAGTTCCAATTATATTGCATGGAAAGATAGGATGGAGGCAGTATTGGAGGAAAATGGGTTGAAATAATTAATTGATAATGACATTCCCAAACCCGCTGCAGTAGATGTCACAAATCTTGATGCTTGGAAAAAGAAGGTAGCAAGGGCAAGGAGGATCTTATTGGAGGGAGTACGAGACCACATTGTCTCAAGTCTCCATGGCAAAGTGACACCATATGAAATTTGGAAATCTTTGACAAATATTTTTTAGAGAAGTAGTGATCATAGAAAATTGGCACTGAAGGACAAACTCAGGAAAATCAAAATGGATAAATGTGACACCATTTCGAAATATTTAACAAATTTTTTCCAATGTCAGGATGAGCTTGGGAGCATCGGAATTACTATCGCGGATGATGACTTGGTGAGCCTAGCTCTTCTAGCACTTCACAAGAGTTGGCATAGTTATCAGGACGTTGTTAATTGAAGGGAGAAGCTACCAGATTGGGAACGACTTTGGTTGGATTTGGTGCAAGAAGAATTCAGGAGGAATACCAGGGATGGATCTTCATCTAAGACAGATGATGAATAAAATTGCGCTTTGGCTGATAAGGTGAAGAAGGGGAAAGGAAAGAAATCCTATTCCAAATCTGAGTCCGGAAAAGATGGCAAGAAGTGTGACATGTCCAGAGTGAAGTGTTTTCATTGTCACGAGCATGGACATTATGCCACTAGTTTTCCATGAAATAAGAAGAACAAGAAGGCTTCAGGATCTGCAGCTGGTGGGGCTTTGGCCTCCAATTTGAACTTGACTTCTCTCATATTGCATGCATGGTGTCAAGTGCAATAGGATTAGTGTGGTACTTGGATAGTGGTGCATCTTTCCACGTGATGGGAGACAAGGAACTTTTCAGTAGCTTGGAGGAGAAGGACCTCCAGATGCATATCGAAACGAGTGATGATGGGCAGTACAGTGCTACTGGGATTGGTAAAATTACCTTCCAGAGACAATAAGGTAAACCCTTCTTATTAAAATATGTAATGCATGTATCAGGCTTGAAGAAAAATTTATTTTCAGTTGCAATGTTGGAGGATATAGGTTATGATGTGGTTTTCAGTGAAGGGAAAGATTTCTTTGACACAAAGCCATAGGAAAAGCCAAGATGATTGAGGTTTGTGTGAATCTATAAACTTGATGTATATGGTTGCGCAGCATTGATGGGTAAATCAGACAAAGTGGTGAGTCGAGATGAGGGTGAGTTATGGCACAAGAGATTGGGCCATCTACACCACAAAGCTTTGAAGGTCATGTAGCAGATTTCTACGGGTATTCCAAAGGGTACTCTTGCTTAGATAGACACATGCAAGGGATGTACCATGGGGAAGTGTGATAGATCCATTCGATTTTCCCTTGAGAGGTAGCTTGCTTTGCATGTAGATGAGGAACTATTGGTTCCTAAGGATGAACCTCAAGATGTGGAGCAGCCACAAGATGAGGATCATGGGGTAGCAGAAACCACTAATGCAGAGACCTCGAGGAGGGGGAAATTTCGATCCATATGGGCAGAGGAGTACATGCAGCTATACCTCTAAGTGTGAGGTGGGGAGATGTGCAGAATTAATCCCAAGAAGAAATTGGGTAGGGTCCTAGAGATGGTGTGTCACATGGATCAAACCTGGCTACGAGGAGCCCATAGTACAACAGTAGCAGGATCGCTTAGATTGATGCAGTTAGATGTCAGGAAGACAGAAATCAGAGTGACAGGTGCCGGATACTGGAGTGCAGATCAGAGTTAGCAGCAGTGCAGAGTGCATGGATGCAGATGTCAGCAACGCAGAGAGTCTAGTAGACATGTGCAGTAGCTAGCAGTAGTCAGAAGACTCTAATGACAGATGCATTATACTGATTCAGTTGCTTGGAGGCTATTCAGTTTCATAAGTGTTGCATGCAAAATTTGCATGTGCGAGAAACACTAGAGAAACATTGCATGCAAGAGTTGCATTTGTGAATAACACTAGAGAAGCGGTGCATGCAAGAGTTTCATGTTGCATGCAAGAGGTGCATGTGCGTATGCAAGGACATTCCAAGGTACCGGGTCGGGATATATTGATTCCTTTCTTGTTGAGAGGGAGTGTTAAAATTCGCAACAAGAAATAGTGAAATTTGCATCCAGAGACAATGTTGTAGCTCATTTTTTCAGCTAAAATAACCTTACAAAGGGAGGCCAACTCTATGAGATTATAATTGAGGGGAAGGAAAAGAAGGAGAAATATCTTGAGCTATTATTTGAACTGACTGAACATAGAAATACTTTTATAAGTTGGCAGATGGAAACTACTGACATAGCATCTTCTAATGGTACACTAGCTACAAGTGTCATGGATGATGAGGTTAGTGTGCTTAAAAATATAATGTCAGATATTTCAGATAATATTGAAGATCAAAAGGCGATGATTTCATCTCCACTATTGTCTGAAGTTCTTCGATCTCTTTATAATGACAAGAGCCTTTCTCAGGATAAAAATGTTTGTATGGATGTGAATTCTTCTTATGAAGTAGCAGCAACGGCAAGCAATGGTTTTGATCAGCCTAGTCTACCAACAATTCCTTCCAATGGTAATGTAACACATCTTGGTGAGGTTGTGTTGTGTTGTACAACATCCCCCCATTTATTTTTATAAATAGGGATCCTTTAGAAATAAACAAGAAATTTTTTTTTAAATTCTTACAATAAAAAACTTAGAAATTAAAATTTTTTGCTTTTTTTTTTTTAAAGTGCATCGCTTATCATATATTTTATTTTCAAAAAAGAATCATAAAACATAAAATTGGAGAATTGTGAAATGCGCTCTTAAAATAGCCTTCCAAAGAAATAAAACGTTTTGTTCGCATCGCACTTTATTTAGTAAAGACTTAAGAAACAAGTAATATAAGTTGTGACAGTCGCGGACTCAACAAGAAAATAAACGAAAAAGTATAAATCCTTTTCGCTATCGCGTCCACTTTAAGTTTTTGCAAATCACATCGCACGCAAATTATAATATAGATTTTAAACATATTCTATAAATTTTGTGATCTGCGATTTGCGCAGATCGCATTTCGCAACTTTTATGAGACAATCACGAAATATTATGATGAATCATTGCAATTTGCGCATTTAATAAAGCTCAACGTGTGAAAGCATATTATGTCATATCAAATTTGATTTAAGATCTTAACGGCTTTTAAACTTGTAATGGATAGTGCATGCGAAGCCATGTGAAACATTAAATAAGAAATTATGAAGAGATGATTGATAGATTAATAGATTTTCACATGAGTTTGAAATAAATCACTAATATATCTTCATGATACTCCTTATATGATAATTTCACTTTGCTCTCAGGAAATCAATTATCGAATTGAACAAATCAAAAATGAGTAAAAAGGGTAAAGAGGTGTCTCAAGTACCATCCGCCGAAGACACATACATGTCTTCATTGTTCTCAGACACTGTCTGCAACAAAGACTATGGTAGTTCATCATGGGAAGCAATGTACAAACTTTTTGAAGATGAAGAACCAAGAGTGATAAATAACATTTCTGCAACAGGCATTGATTCTACTTCGGATGCAACTCTTTTCGACGTTGCATGCTCGCATATTCATAGAATAGCTACGAGACCGAAGATTCAACCTTATACAGACATGATTAGGTGGGCAGTCGAAAATTTAAATATTGAAGATAGAGTTTTCAAGAATTCCAGAGGAGAGATTATGGGTTCTTTCAAAGCGAAAGACTTAGCAGCCATGTACCATTTTCCAACTCTGCAGCAGAAATATGATAATAGATATGTGCAAATGTTAAGAGAAAAACATCCAGATCTTATCAAAGTTATCCACGAATGGAAAGACAATGAAGGAAAATTGAAGCAGGATAAATCCGATATGTACCCAATTACACAAATTCCTAATCCTTATTGTTATGTCGCTGGTATGTTATGTAGAATATTTTCCAAACCTGATAGTACTAGGTTCTCAAGAGATTGGGTTCCCCTAATTGACGCAATCGTCAATTCGTCTATCTTAAATTGGGCAGACCTTTTATCCAATTACCTAGCCAAACATATCACTGAGTATAGTAATAAAAGGAGTGCTTCATCCCAAGAAACTTCGTCCTTTTACATGTCTGCCTTTTTCATGGATTCCATCTATTTAATTTTTACATTTCCAATCATGGGTTGGAAATGGACCATTAAAAACCCTATCCCAATTCATATTTATCATGAAGAACTATGGGACTCTAAATTCCACTTACATTTTTATAAAATCTTCTATGGAGTATGTTACCCATGTATCAGATGATTTTCAATGAAAAGGCTCATAGGGTTTCCAAAGAAGCCAATGAAGATATTCTTCCTATAGCCAGATGGTTCACTGAAGAAAAGTTCACATATATCCGAGTGTTTGGAAGTTCTGCTTTTCCACATGTTTTACCCTACTATGTTCCAGATAGATTGCTTGCAAGGGAAATAGCTTATCAACTCATCAATGGTGTCACAAAGCAACTAAAAGATGATAAAAAGGCTATTTGGCCTTCTTTCCCTCTACAGTGCAGCACCTTTGCTCTGGATAATATCGGCCATTTATACAAAGAGATTCCTAACATTCAGTTGTTGAAGTTGGCATTCATGCCAGGAAGATTATATAACCCTGACAATATAATTAAAAATTACATGGAAAAACTCAAAACAAAGCCTTTCATCAAAGAAGAAGACAAATTTGATGACTTCTTCCAAGGCGTCGAAAATTTTTCTGATATTGTCAAAAGGGTTTCCAGTCATGAAAACACTTAAAATTTTCAAATATATATAAATAAAAGATTGAAAAATATCCCTTTGAATTTGTTAGTTATTGAAGATGAAAAACACACTCCAATTGTCAGTCTCGATGAAGAAATGAAAGATGGCTCTGAAAATGAGTTTGGTCAATCACAGCAGTAGTCTGATAAGTCAGATCAATCTGAGGATGAATCTGAATCTAAGAAATCAAATTTAGAAATCTACCAAATTCTTCAAGAAATAGAGTTGTAAGAGAAAGGAAAGAATAATGGCACTGAATCAAATTCAGAAGCAGTTCAAAAGGATCAGAGCACGATAGATCAGTCTAAATCATCTCAAGAAAAGACCTGGTAAATGAATGGGAATAATTTTCCCAAGCAATAAATACTCCTAAGGAAAAAGTCAACACTGATCAAACATTAAGTTTTCAAACGCCATAGCCTTCTCAAAAGATAGTTGAAACCGTCAATCCTCTACAAAGAATCCTAACAATACATGACAAAGAAATCATACCGGCTTACTCTACAGATCAAATCATCCTACAGATTGAAGACATTCCATCATTGGATATTTTCTACAGTCCTAGCTACAAGGTTGTAGTAAAAAGGAATAAAAGAAAAAGGATTGATGAGACGACCCTGAAACCAAAAAATGAATCAGTTGATGTACTCTAGAAATCCTCCTCAGATGATCCCACTGATCATCTAACTAAGTTTTCACAATATGTAGGAGCATATGCCACAGCCATTGTTGATAAGGCAACTGAAGTTAGAATATTGTTGAAACAGAAGGAAACCAGAATAAAAGAATTGGATCAGTTGTTAAAGGAAGAAAAAACCAAGTCCATTGAACAGATCAATGAAAGTTCAGCACAGTTTTATAAATATATTGAAATTCTCAATTTGAGACATCAAATAGAGCTTAATGAGAAGCAAGTACATCTAGAAATAACAATGGCAGAGCTACAGAATCGATCACAATTAGAACAATTCATCAAAGAAGCACTTGATATAAATACTATGATAAAGAAAGAGCAAAAAGTATTTTGTCATCAAGTTTCAATGATTGATTCTTATTTTGATTCTAATAAGATAATGATTCAGCAAATAGCAATTCAAAAACTAGAATGTGACAGATTCGAAAAGAAAATTGAGGAACACATTCAATGGAAAAATTCTGATGCAGGAAGATAAGCTAATCTACCACAAATAGATAAGCTTCACAAAGAAATGTTATTTACATAAGGGAAAGCACATATCATCCGAGCAGAAACGGCAGCGACCAAGACAGCCAACAAATCAAATGAGGTTATTCAGCTCTTATGTGACCAATTGTTTAGAACATGACTTCTTAAAGAAAACACGTCTAATGTGTTTTCAGAAACAAAAGAAGTAGAATTAAATAGACACAGAGAGAAAAACAACAGCAAGAAATAATCAAGAAAGTTAATAAGTTTGATCAAGAAAATTACTGGAATTTTCTGATCAAACCTTACCATCAGCAGCAAATTATTCTATTCCTTATAGAGTCAAAAAAAATGTCTCAGTCGATAATCTCAAATGCTATCTTCAAGGGGAAAATTCGATCACGAATATCGCAACCAACTCAGCTTAAGCAAATGCTAGATATCTGCCAACTTCGTGATCACATTCAGAAAGAAATGCAAAATCCATCAAGTCAGGATTATTAGTTCTAAATTCCTAGATTTTTGTTTAACTTAAGTTTTTAGAGAAAGGTTGTTTGAAACCTCATCTATATTTTTGTAAATCATTTAATTTAGTTTGTAGTTAATTTTAGTATTTAAACCCTTCTCATGCATTTAGAGAAGGGTCCAAGATTTTGTTAAGAACATTTGCAAAGAATGCTTCTTTCTAAGTAAAGTTTGTGGATGCCTTGATGAAGTAACGGAACACGGCCTTTTTCAGTTATAAATATCATATTGTTGAATCACTGTTGGCGCACTTCTGTATTCTTTGAACGACTCTTTGATTGAAGAATTGGATACGGACTGTTATCACTAATTCGATAAGCAGAAGTAATACACATCTGGTACTATTATCATGTATGTTATTTTTGTTTCTAAATGTTAGTGATGAACTCAACTTTCATGAATCATATATAGAATTAAGTATTTTTATCTGAAATATCAGTCGCACTATTGTACAATATAAAGATAGAAATTAGCTATTTTATACATGGTCATCAGATAAATGTGATATATTTTCCATTTTATTTTGATTAACTTTTTTTCAAGAGAATCATCTTACACAATAATAATTCTATTAAATCTGTGATGATTTTTATCATCACAGATTGAACAGATATCTTTTTAGATCGCATTTAAATATTATCCCCGAGTTAGATTAAATTTAATTCAAAGCTTTGCACTTAGAAATAAATTTGTCTTAGTTTATAGTAATTCATCATTCTAAAATGTTTTGATAGAAATCCAACAAATTATCATAAAAACCAAATCTGGGAAACTGGTCCCATCATACCCAGTCGGAGCCACCACCCCAAACGGAAAAGGAACTGCTTTAAAGTCCGGACAGGGTGGTTATCCCCCTTGTTGTTGCCATGGATTTCTGAGGCCTCAACAGGTTGGGAGAGGTGTGAAACATCCAACATCAAAATTTTATTCAAGAGCATAAAGTTACTTGCACAGAAAACGCAGACATTGCCAGGTCATAATTTTCGATTCCAAATTTCAGACAAACAAAGAAAAATTTTAAAATTCCACGATCTGGGTTATGTGCAGAAAGGCCCTAATTGATTTCATTGTGAGCATTTTCTGAAAATTGGGAGCGGTTTTATATATCTTATTATTTCTTCCAATGTTATCTTTTGTAAAAAAAAAACGCCCTGATACTGGAATTCGATTTGTGTTTGACAATTTCTTCCCTAGAAGAGGTTGAGGATCCATAAGTTGAATTTCAAATTACTAGTGCCTGATGAATTTGGAGGTCGAGAGAGATGTGCTTCTAGCTATTGTTTTATTATTTCTACTTCAGGTTATAGCACTATGACCACTATATTCCATACAACCAGTGTTGGCACTCATATAATGTGCTAATTCAAGGGAGAAACCCACAGTGAATCTAAGTTTCACACTACATTTTCAATATTGCATATGAACATTCAGCTACAACACGAGAATCTGTTTGACGGAAGATGCAATTAATATTGCATTCTATAGTGAAGCAAACGTCGAACCATATGTATGGAAGTGTGTTGTGAAGATTCACAATGGAAAATATAGTGCACTACATCTCATTGCATTTCTACAGCAGGCTTAAGTCTTGGAGCATTTGTTATTTTTTTTGCTGACGAGCTATGTCCACAATTAATATCGCCACATGCAAAAGTCAACAAGTAAGGAATAAATAAAAATTCTCGTTGCTACTCAACTAATCAACGGTTAATAATGTATTTCCTTCACATCAACAAAATTATGATATCACAAACTACCCAAGGATTATGAAAATGAGTGGTCCCGCAGAGCGGTTTCTCATAATTGCCATCAGATAGATCAACAAACCAAATTTATTACGGCATCACCCCTCACTACTTCCAGAAACTGCCAAAGTGCCTCCGGGGAATGGTATCTGGTTTGAAAAATTACAAGTGGTTTTATTAACCAATTCAAGATTCAATAAAAGGCCACATTGTTATCAATTTTCCAGCTTGCCTCCATATAGCATGCATGAGGGAAACTCGAGCCTGCATTTCCTTTTCTTTCCAAAGTTTATTTACATCTATATTTCCATTTTTGGGGCCGAAAATCCAAATCATGTTCTGAGAAATTACATATGTATTGGTGGAATTACTTTGGTAAAAGTAGAAAATAAGTATTATATATATAATATTTAAATTTAAATAAAAATTCTGGAAAAGAATAAAATGTATTAACTGTTGGAAGCAGTTTATTAACGGTTTTAGAAATCAGTTTCCAAAACTGATTTAATAGTGAGGAGGATAAAAATAGGAAAAATTAAAAAGAAGGTTCTGATTTCTGGACCTCTCGAAGACTACAATTTTGTACTTATTTTTCTGATGAATTAATGAAAGAGGCATCAAGTTTCCTGCAACTATTGATGGTGATTTGTGTTTCCTGTGTCATATTATGTTGTTCTTCTTTGAATGAAGTGAAGTAACCTAGATGTCGGTCTCTTAATTACATTTGTAAGTAAGAGTTAAATAAATTTAATATGCGCTCCTTCGCTCCAAATTTTCTCTCTTCACAAATTCATTCTAAGACTTAAAAGTAATAGATTCTGTGTTACAGCATATTATTTTGAGTTTCCCAACAATTCTTCTTTTCATTCAGATATCAGCAGTTAAAGGCATTGTGGAATCTTTTATTATTTCAGATTATTAAGGGTTTTCAATAATTAATTTCTAGAGGAATAGGACAAAGACCGAATGATAAAGATTGTTTCCATAAAAAAAATTTATTTAAATGTCTTAAGCATTGATCCCTTTCACAACCAAGGAATTGTTTCTTAAGAACCAATATTTTTTGGCGTCGTTGCCGGGGACGAAGGGGACAAAGGCACGAAGTTATTTTTCCCTGGGTTTTGAGATCTATTTCTTGATGGTGAACAAGATTTAGATATAAAATTTGGTTGTTTATTGTTCACATGGTGACTCCATTGATGATGGCTTCATTAAATAAAGAATTTTGCTGGCAAGAAAATGAGAAAGCATCGTGGAAAAAACATGTATTAGAGTTTCGATTTTTTAAAGGAGGTTCTATTTTTTACTATCAGTTTAGTGGTTTATTTTCCCTTATATATCAAGAAGAATGTTTCCTACTTTATATTCTCAGAACATTGTAAATCCAAAAAAGTACATTCTTTATTGGAAAAAGAGGATTTTTCTTCTGCTTGTATTATTGATCTTGACACAACTTAATCTCCTAAATATGAGTGGAGAGATGATTGTTGCATTACAATTCCTGAAGATAATCAGTCACAGTCTGGGCATAAAGGTGATGATTCATCATCATTGGGTGATAATATTCTCCCTCACAAGTAATTGACTATTTTTCAGCTCAAAAATAAAGAAATATTTAAACCCCTGAAGCTGTCCACAATTCTTCATCTGTATCCTTCAAAATGATTCAAATTATTGCCAAGTTTCTCTAGAGAGGAGGAGTATATTTCAGCAAAGAAACACATATTGGAATTTGAGTATTTTCTGGACAAATTTCAAATTAATTATGAAGATGTGGCTTTAAGGATGTTTTGTCATTCATTAAAGCAGGGTGCTCAGCAATGGTTCCAATGTTTGGAAGCAAGTTCAATTAGTTCATGGAAGAATTTTCAAGATATCTTTCTTAGATATTTGCGCGAGCGTAATTCATATGAAAAACACCTTTTAGAATTATATTCTAACCATAGGCAGAGCAATGAATCAATTGTTGAGTTTAATAGGAGGTTTCAAAAAATTTATTTCAGCATGCCAAAAGAAATTCGACCTCCTGAAGCCGCTGCCATGGTGTATTATTCGAAGGCTTATTCTATTGACTTAGATTTTTATATAAAGGAAAGAAAACCTTGTACTCTAGAACTGATGTTTCTTTATGCACAGGAAATTGAAGATAATTTGTGGGCTTGTAGAAACTTTTCTTATCATGGTGAAAGAACAAGTTTTTTTGAAGACAAGAGGGCATGTCAAGAAAACAATGGAATTGCTTTACAAGAGAATACGAGTTTAAACATAAACAAGGATATTCAAAGGATGTCAGAGGATGCTCTCATTCCTAAGACATGATAATTTAAGAATTTTGAGGATTTTAATCAGCAATTGTTACAACAGGTGAACTAGACTTTGAAAATTTAGAAGATCCTTATAATTTTCATAATTTTAATGACCTTGTGAATAGGGGAGAAACTAGTGGAGATCCTTAAGTTTTATTACAGGAGGACAGATAATTTTGTCAAGAATTTGAATTGTATGAAAAAACATCAACATTATGGGGAACAAGCCTTGGATTTCTCTTTTCGGCCTAAATGGTTGTGAGTAGAAAACATTAATCAATTTCCTCACACACAACCCCAAATTTAGGATTCAAATAATGAAGGAAGCTTCCCTGTTCAAAGGAATATACATCAGCAAAATGTTCAAGAAAAGGAGGCAATCGAAATCTTGTCTCATCAGTTCTATGATCCAGTGGATGAGTATATGACACATTTCTTTGGTCAGCCACAAGAATTTATGCAGAGGTACGTGCAAAGATTTGTATCTGGAAACTTTTCATGGTACATCCCTGTTTTTATTTTTAAACTTCGACAATATGGAGGCATTAACTCTAACATGCAGATGTTGGGTTGCTTCCATTGGAAGGCTGACTTCACCTGATTTAGTTCAGCCATGTATATATATATAGGAGCTATACATAAATAAGCTCAGAAGTTAAGAATTTTCAGTTGCAGTAATTCTAGTTTGGTATTTTCAGTTTAACAATAAAAGAAGAAGTTCAAAATGAAATAGGTTTCAGGGAGATTTCATACTGGGATCAACTTCCATTTGGTTTGACTCCATGCCCAACTAAGGCCACTAATCTACAACTTCTCAGTGCTTTGCTACCAAATCACTATCCCCGGATGGAGCCAGATGTTGTAGCTCATTTTTCAGCTAAAATAACCTTACAAAGGGAGGCCAGCTCTATGAGATTATAATTGAGGATAAGGACAAGAAGGAGAAACATATCAAGTTATTATTTGAACTGACTGAACATAGAAATCCTTTTGAAAGTTGGCAGATGGAAACTACTGACATAGCATCTCTGAATGGTACACTAACTACAAGTGTCGTGGATAATGAGGTTAGTGTGCTTACAAATCTAATGTCAGATATTTCAGATAAGATTGAAGAACTAAATTCAATGATTTCAGCTCCACCGTTGTCTGAAGTTCTTCGATCTCTTTATAATAACAAAATCCTTTCTCAGGATAAAAATGTTTGTATGGATGTGAATTCTTCTTATGAAGTAGCAGCAACGGCAAGCAATGGTTTTGATTAGCCTATTCTACCAACAATTCCTTCCAATGGTAATGTAACACACCTTGGTGTGGTTGGGAGAGGTGTGAAACATCCAGCATCAAAATTTTATTCGAGAGCATAAAATGACTTGCACAGAAAACGGTGACATTCCCAGGTCATGATTTTCGATTTCAAATTACAGACAAACAAAGAAAAATTTTAAAATTCCACGATCTGGGTTTTGTGCAGAAAGGCCCTAATTGATTTCACAACAGGAATTTTCCAAAAATTGGGAGCGGTTTTAGATATTTTATCAATTTTTCCAAGGCTATTTTTTGTAAAAAAAAACACCCTAATACTGGAATTCGATTTTTGTTTGAGAATTTCTTCCCTAGAAGAGGTTGAGGATCCATAAGTTGAATCTCAAATTACTAGTGCCTAATGAATTTGGAGGTCGAGAGAGATGCACTTCTGGTTATTGTTTTATTATTGTTGCTTCAGATTACAGCACTACGACCAATATATTCCATACAAACAGTGTTGGCACTCATATAATGTGTTAAGTCAAGGGAGAAACCCACAACGGATGTAAGTTTCACACTAAGTTTTCAATATTTCATATGAAAATTCAGCTATAACACGAGAATCTATTTGACGGAAGATGCAGTTAATATTTCATTCTATAGTGAAGCAGACATCGAACCATATGTCTAGAAGTGTGTTGTGAATATTCACAATGGAAAATATAGTGCACTACATCTCGTTGCATTTCTACAGCAGGCTTAAGTCTTGGAGCATTTGTTGTTTCTGTTGCTGACGAGGTATGTCCACAATTAACATCGCCACATGCAAAATTCAACAAGTAAGGAATAAATAAAACTTCTCATTTCTACCCAACAAATAAATGGTTAATAATGTAGTTCCTCCACATCAACGAAATTACGGTGTCACAAACTACCCAAGGTTTATGAAAATGAGTGGTCTCGTAGAGCGGTTTCTCCTAATTGCCATCAAACAGATCGACGCACCAAATTTACTACGACATCACCCCTCACTACTTCCAGAAACTGCCAAAGTGCCTCTGAGGAATGATATCTAGCTTGAAAAATTATAAGCGGTTTTATAAACCAATTCAATATCTAGTCAAAGGCCACATTGTTATCAATTTTCCAGCTGGCCTCCATATAGCATGCATGCAGGAAACCTGGGCATGCATTTCCTTTTATTTCCAAAGTTTATTTACATCTATATTTCCATTTTTGGGGCCGAAAATCCAAATCATGTTATGAGAAATTACATATGTGTTGGTGGAATTACTTTGGTAAAAGTAGAAAATAAGTATTATATATATAATATTTAAATTTAAATAAAAATTCTGGAAAAGCATAAAATGTATTAACTGTTGGAAGCAGTTTATTAATGGTTTTAGAAATCAGTTTCCAAAACTGATATGACAGTGAGGAGGATAAAAATAGGAAAAATTAAGAAGAAGGTTCTGAGTTTTGGACCTCTGGAAGACTACAATTTTGTACTTATTTTTCTAATGATTGAATGAAAGAGGCATCAATTTTCCTGCAACTGTTGATGGTGATTCGTGTTTCCTGTGTCATATTATGTTTTTTCTTCTTTGAATGAAGTGATGTAATGTAGTTGTCGGTATCTTAATTGCATTTGTAAGTAAGAGTTAAATAAACTTAATATGCGCTCCTTCGCTCCAACTTTTCTCTCTTCACAAATTCATTCTGAGACTTAAAAGTAATAGATTCTGTGTTACATCATATTATTTTGAGTTTCCCAATAGTTTTTCTTTTCATTCTGATATTAGCAGTTAAAGGCATTGTGAAACCTTTTATTATTTCAGATTATTAAGGGTTTTAAAGAATTAATTTCCAGAGCAATAGGACAAAGACCGAATGATAAAAAAAAATTCCATAATTTTTTTTTTTTTAAATGTCTTAAGCATTGATCCCTTTCACAACCAAGGAATTGTTTCTTAAGAACCAACATTTTTTAGCGCCGTTGTCGGGGACGAAGGCACAAAGTTATTTTTCCCTAGGTTTTGAGATCTATTTCTTGATGGTGAATAAGATTTAGATATAAAATTTGGTTGTTTATTATTCACCTCGCGACTCCACTAATGATGGTTTCATTAGATGAAGAATTTTGCTGGCAAGAAAAGAGAAAGCATCGTGGAAAAAACATGTATCAGACTTTCAGTTTTTTAAAGGAGATTCTATTTTTTACTATCAGTTTAGTGGTCTATTTTCCTTTATATATCAAGAAGATTGTTTCTTGCTTTATATTCTCATAATACTGTAAAGCCCAAAAAGTACATTCTTTATTGGAAAAAGAGGATTTTTCTTCTGCTTGTATTATTGATTTTGACACAAATCTCCTAAATATGAGAGGAGAGATGGTTGTTGCATTACAATTCCTTAAGATAATCCGTCACAGTCTAGGCATAAAGGTGATGATTCATCATATTTGGGTGACAATATTCTGCCTCACAAGCGATCAACTGCTTTTCAGCTCAAAAACAAAGAAATATTTAAACCCCTAAAGCTGCCCACAATTCTTCATCAGTATTCCTCAAAAGGATTCAAATTCTTGCCAAGTTTCTCTGGAGAGGGGGGATATTTCATCAGAGCAACACATCTTGGAATTTGAATATTTTCAAGACAAATTTCAAATTAATTATGAAGATGTAGCTTTAAGGATGTTTTTTCATTCATTAAAGCAGGGTGCTCAGCACTGGTTTCAGTGTTTGGAAGCAAGTACAATTAGTTCATGGAAGAGTTTTCAAGATATCTTTCTTCGATATAGGAGTGAGTGTAAGCCATATGAAAAACACCTTTTAGAATTATATTCTAACTAGAGGCAGAGCAATGAATCAATCGTTGAGTTTAATATGAGGTTTCAAAAAAATTATTTTAACATTCCAAAAGAAATTCGACCTCTTGAAGTTGTTGCCATGGTGTAGTAATCGAAGGCTCATGCTATTGACTTAGATTTTATATGAAGGAAAGAAAACCTTGCACTTCGGAACTGATGTTTCTTTATGCACAAGAAATTGAAGATAATTTCTGGGCTTGTAGACATTTTTCTTATCATGGTAAAAGAACAAGTTTTGTTGAAGACAAGAGGGCTTGTCAAGAAAACAATGGAATTTCTTTATAAGAGAATATGAGTTTAGACATAAACAAGGAGTTTCAAAGTATGTCAGAGGATGCTCTCGTTGAATTTAAGCATTCTGAGGATTTTAATCAACAACTTATTACGATAGGTGAACTACACTTTGGAAACTAGGAAGATCCCTATAATTTTCATAATTTTAATGACTTTGTGAATAGGGAGAAACTAGCAGAGCTCCTCAAGTTTTGTTGCAAGAGGACAGAGATATTTTTCAAGAATTGGCATTGTATGAAAAACATCAACATTATGGGGAAAAATCCTTGGATTTCTCTTTTCGGCCTAAATGGTTGTCAGTAGAAAACATCAATCAATTTCCTCACACACAACCTCAAATTGAGGATTCAAACAATGAAGGAAGTTTCCTTGTTCAGAGGAATATACATCAGCAAAATGTTCAAGAAAAGGAGGCAACCGAAATCTTGTCTCGTCAGTTCTATGATCTAGTGGCTGAGTATATGACACATTTCTTTGGTCACCCACAAGAATTTATGCAAAGGTATGTGCAAAGCTTTGTATCTGGAAAATTTTCATGGTACATCCTTGTTTTGATTTTTAAACTTCGGCAGTATGGAGGAATTAAGTCTAACATGCAGATGTTGGGTTGGTTCCATTGGAATTCTGACTTCACCTGATTGAGTTCAACCATGTATATATATATATATATAGATAGGAGTTGTACATAAATAATCTCAGAAGTTAAGCATTTTCAGTTGTAGTATTTCTAGTTCGGTATTTTCAGTTTAAGAATAAAAGAAGATGTTCAAAATGCAGTAGGTTTCGGGGAGATTTCATACTGGGATCAACTTCCATTTGGTTTGACTCCATGCCCAACTAAGGTCACTGATCTACAAGTTCTCAGCGCTTTTCTACCAAAGCACTGTCCCCAGATGGAGCCAAATGTTGTGACTCATTTTTTAGCTAAAATAACCTTACAAAGGGAGGCCGGGTCTATGAGATTATAATTGAGGATAAGCACAAGAAGGAGAAACATCTCAAGCTATTATTTTAACTGACTGAACATAGAAATCCTTTTGCATGTTGGCAGATGGAAACTACTGACATAGCATCTTTGAATGGTACATTAGCTACAAGTGTCGTGGATGATGAGGTTAGTGTGCTTAAAAATCTAATGTCAAATATATCATATAATATTGAAGATCTAAAGGCAATGATTTCATCTCCACTGTTGTCTGAAGTTCTTCGATATCTTTATAACGGAAAGATCCTTTCTGAGGATAAAAATGTTTGTATGGAAGTGAATTTTTCTTATGAAGTAGCAGCAATGGCAACCAATGGTTTTGATAAGCCTAGTCCACCAACAATTCCTTCGAATGGTAATGTAACACATCTTGGTATGGTTGGGAGAGATGTGAAATGTCCAGCATCAAAAATTTATTCGAGAGCATAAAATTACTTGCACAGAAAACGCAGACATTCCCAGGTCATGATTTTCAATTTCAAATTGCGAACAAACAAAGAAAATTTTAAAATTCCACGACCTAGGTTTTGTGCAGAAAGGCCCTAATTGATTTCATTGCGAGTAGATTCTAAAAATTGGGAGCGGTTTTAGATATTTTTTTAGTTCTTCCAAGGCTATTTTTTGTATAAGAAAATGCCCTGATACTGGAATTCGATTTGTGTTTGAAAATTTCTTCCCTAGAAGAGGTTGAGGAACCATAAGTTGAATCAAATTACTAGTGCGTAATGAATTTCGAGGTCGAGAGAGATGTGCTTATAGTTATTGTTTTATTATTGCTACTTCAAGTTATAGCACTATGACCACTATATTCCATACAACTAGTGTTGGCACTCATATAATGTGCTAAGTCAAGGGAGAAACCCACAACAGATGTAAGTTTCACACTACGTTTTCAAGATTACATATGAACATTCAGCTACAGCACAAGAATCTGTTTGACAGAAGAAGCAGTTAATATTGCATTCTATAGTAAAGCAGACATCGAAACATATGTCTAGAAGTGTGTTGAGATTCAAAATGGAAAATATAGTGCACTACATATCATTGCATTTCTACAGTAGGCATAAGTCGTGTATCATTTGTTGTTTCTGTTGTTGACGAGGTATGTCCACAATTAATATCTCCACATGCAAAATTCAACAAGTAAGGAATAAATAAAACTTCTTGTTGCTACTCAACAAATCAACTGTTAATAATGTAGTTCCTTCACATCAAAGAAATTATTGTGTCACAAACTACCCAAGGTTTATGAAAATGAGTGGTCCCGCAAAGCAGTTTCTCATAATTTCCATTAAACAAATCGACAGACCAAATTTATTATGGTCAACCCTCACTACTTCCAGAAATTGCCAAAGTGCCTCCAAGGAATGGTATCTCGTTTGAAAAATTACAAGCAATTTCATAAACCAATTCAAGATTCAGTCAAAGGCCACATTGTTATCAATTTTCTAGTTGGCCTCCATATAGCATACATAAGGGAAACTCAAGCCTACATTTCCTTTTATTTCCAAAGTTTATTTACATCTATATTTACATTTTTGGGGTCGAAAATCCAAATCATGTTATGAGAAATTACATATGTATTGGTAGAATTACTTTGGTAAAAGTAGAAAATAAGTATTATATATATAATACTTATATATAATATTTAAATTTAAATAAAAATTATGGAAAAGAATAAAATGTATTAACTATTGGAAGCAGTTTATTAACGGTTTTAGAAATTAGTTTCCAAAATTGATTTGACTGCGAGGTGGATAAAAATAGGAAAAATTAACAAGAAGGTTCTGAGTTTTGGACCTCTGGAAGACTGCAATTTTGTACTTATTTTTCTAATGAATTAATGAAAGAGGCATCAAGTTTCCTGCAACTGTTGATGGTGATTCGTGTTTCCTGTGCCATATTGTGTTTTTTCTTATTTGAATGAAGTGAACTGATGTAGATGCTCGTCTCTTAGTTACATTTGTAAGTAATATTTAAATAACCTTAATATGCACTCCTTCGCTCCAACATTTCTCTCTTTGTAAATTCATTATGAGACTTAAAAGTAATAGATTTTGTGTTACAACATATTATTTTGAGTTTCCCAACATTTTTTCTTTTCATTCAGATATCAGCAGTTAAAGGCATTGTGGAATCTTTTATTATTTCAGATTATTAAGGGTTTTAAAGAATTAATTTCCAGAGGAATTAGACAAATACTGAATGATAAAAATCGTTTCCATAATTTTTTTTTTAATGTCTTAAGCATTGATCCCTTTCACAACCAACGAATTGTTTCTTAAGAACCAACATTTTTTGGCGTCGTTGCCGTGGAAGAAGGCACGAAATTATTTTTCCCTGGGTTTTGAGATCTATTCCTTGATGGTGAACAAGATTTAGATATAAAATTTGGTTGTTTATTATTCACCTGATGAATCCACTAATGATAGTTTCATTAGGTGAAGAATTTTGATGGAAAGAAAATGAGAAAGCATCGTGGAAAAAGCATGTATCAGAGTTTCAGTTTTTTAAAGCAGGTTCTATTTTTTACTATCAGTTTAGTGGTCTATTTTCCCTTATATATCAAGAAGATTGTTTCCTACTTTATATTCTCAGAAGATTGTAAAGCCCAAAAAGTACATTATTTATTGGAAAAAGAGGATTTGTCTTATGCTTGTATTATTGATCTTGACACAACTTTATGTCCTAAATATGAGAGGAGAGAATATTTTTGCATTAAATTTCCTAAAGATAATCAATCACGGTCTGGGCATAAAGGTGATGATTCATCATATTTGGGTGATAATATTCTGCCTCACAAGCGAACTACTGCTTTTCAGCTCAAAAACAAAGAAATATTTAAACCCCTAAAGCTGCCCACAATTCTTCATCAGTATCCTTCAAAAGGATTCAAATTCTTGCTAAGTTTCTCTGGAGAGGAGGAGTATATTTCAGCAGAGCAACACATCTTGGAATTTGAGTATTTTCTGGACAAATTTCAAATTAATTATGAAAATGTGGCTTTAAGGATGTTTTTTCATTCATTAAATCATGGTGCTCAGCAATGGTTCCAATGTTTGGAAGCAAGTTCAATTAGTTCATGGCAAAGTTTTCAAGATAACATAAGTCATATGAAAAACACCTTTTAGAATTATATTCTATCAAGAGGCAGAGAAATGAATCAATCACTGATTTTAATAGGAGGTTTCAAAAAATTTATTTCAGCATGCCAAAAGAAATTCAACCTCCTGAAGTTGTTTCCATGGTGTATTATTTGAAGGCTCATTCTATTGACTTAGTTTTTTCTCTGAAGGAAAGAAAACCATGTACTCTAGAACTGATGTTTCTTTATGCACATGAAATTGAAGATAATTTGTGAGCTCGTAGAAATTTTTCTTATCATGGTTAAAGAAAAAAAAATTTTGAAGACAAGAGGGCTTGTCAAGAAAACAATGGAATTGCTTTATAAGAGAATACGAGTTTAGACATAAACAAGGATTTTCAAAGGATATCAGAGAATGCTCTCGTTCCTGAGACGCGAGAATTTAAGAATTCTGAGTATTTTAATCATCAACTTGTTACGACAGGTGAACTACAATTTGAAAACCTGGAAGATCCTTATAATTTTCATAATTTTAGTGACTTTGTGAATAGGGGAGAAACTAGCAGAGCTCCTCAAGTTTTGTTGCAAGAGGACGGAGATTTTTGTCAAGAATTGGCATTGTACGAAAAACATCAGCATTATGGGGAATAAGCCTTGGATTTCTCTTTTCGGCCTAAATGGTTGTCATTATAAAACATCAATCAATTTCCTCACACACAACCCCAAATTGAGGATTCAAATAATGAAGGAAGCTTCCCTATTCAGAGGAATATACATCAGCAAAATGTTCAAGAAAAGGAGGCAACCGAAATCTTGTCTCGTAAGTTCTATGATCCAGTGGCTAAGTATATGACACATTTCTTTGGTCAGCCACAAGCATTTATGCAGAGGTATGTGCAAAGATTTTTATTTGGAAAATTTTCATGGTACATCCATGTTTTTATTTTTAAACTTCAATAGTATGGAGGCATTAAGTCTAACACATAGATGTTGGGTTGGTTCCTTTGGAAGGCTGACTTCATCTGATTGAGTTCAGCCATGTATATATATAGGAGTTGTACATAAATAAGCTCAAAATTTAAGCATTTTTAGTTGCAGTATTTGTAGTTTGGTATTTTCAGTTTAAGAATAAAATAAGAAGTTCAAAATGCAACAGGTTTCAGGGAGATTTCATACTGCATAAACTTCCATTTGGTTTGACTCCATGCCCAACTATGGCCATTGATCTACACATTCTCAGCGCTTTGCTACCAAATCATTGTCCCCAAATGGAGCCAAATGTTGTAGCTCATTTTTTCAGCTAAAATAACCTTACAAAGGAAGGCCAGTTCAGCTAAAATAACCTTACAAAGGAAGGCCAACTCTATGAGATTATAATTGAGGATAAGGACAAGAAGGAGAAACATTTCGAGATATTATTTGAACTGACTGAACATAGAAATCCTTTTGCAAGTTGGCAGATGGAAACTACTGACATAGCATCTTTGAATGGTACACTCGCTACAAGTGTCGTGGATGTTCAGGTTAGTGTGCTTAAAAATCTAATGTCAGATATTTTAGATAATATTGAATATCTAAAGGCGATGATGTCAGCTCCACCATTGTATGAAGTTCTTTGATCTCTTTATACTGACAAGAGCCTTTCTCGAGATAAAAATGTTTGTATGGATATGAATTATTCTTATGAAGTAGCAGCAACAGCAAGCAATTGTTTTGAGCACCCTAGTCTACCAACAATTCCTTCCAATGGTAATGTAACGCATCTTGGTGTCGTTGGGAGAGGTGCGAAATGTCCAACAGCAAAATTTTATTCGAGAGCATAAAATTACTTGCACATAAAACGTAGACATTCCTAGGTCATGAGTTTCGATTTCAAATTATGGACAAACAAAGAAAAAATTTAAAATTCCATGATTTGGGTTGTGTGCAGAAAGGCCTTAATTGATTTTAATGCAGGCAGTTTCTGAAAATTGGGAGCGGTTTTAGATATTTTATTAGTTCTTCCAAGGCTATTTTTTGTTAAAAAAACACTCTGATACTGGAATTCAATTTGTGTTTGACAATTTCTTCCCTAGAAGAGGTTGAGGATCCATAAGTTGAATTTAAAATTACTAGTGCCTAATGAATTTGGAGGTCGAGAGAGATGGGCTTCTGGTTATTGTTTTATTATTTACGCTTCAGGTTACAGCACTATGACCACTATATTCCATACAACCAGTGTTGGCACTCATCTAACATGCTAAGTCAAGGGAGAAACCCACAACGGATCTAAGTTTCACACTACGTTTTCAAGATTGCATATGAACATTCAGCTATAGCACGAGAATCTGTTTGACGGAAGATGTAGTTAATATTGCATTCTATAGTGAAGCAGACATCGAACCATATGCCTGGAAGTGTGTTGTGAAGATTCACAATGGAAAATATAGTGCACTACATCTCATCGCATTTCTACAGCAGGCTTAAGTCTTGGAGCATTTGTTGTTTCTGTTGTTGACGAGGTATGTCCACAATTAATATCGCCACATGAAAAAGTCAACAAGTAAGGAATAAATAAACTTCTCGTTGCTACTCAAAAAATAAATAGTTAATAATGTAGTTCCTTCACATCAAAAAAATTACGTTGTCACAAACTACCCAAGGTTTATGAAAATGAGTGGTCCCGTAGAGCGGTTTCTCATAATTCCCATCAAACAGATCGATGGACCAAATTTATTACGGCATCACTCCTCACTACTTCCACAAACTGCCAAAGTGCCTCTGGGAAATGGTATCTAGTTTACAAAATTACAAGCGGTTTTATAAACCAATTCAAGATTCAGTCAAAGGCCACATTGTTATCAATTTTCCAACTGGCCTCCATATAGCATGCATGAGAGAAACTCAGGCTTTCATTTCCTTTTATTTCCAAAGTTTATTTACATTTATTTTTCCATTTTTGGGGCCGAAAATCCAAATCATGTTATGATAAATTACATATGTATTGGTGGAATTACTTTGGTAAAAGTAGAAAATAAGTATTATATATATGATATTTAAATTTAAATAAAAATTCTGGAAAAGAATAAAATTTATTAACTATTGGAAGCAGTTTATTAACAGTTTTAGAAATCAGTTTCCAAATCTGATTTGACAGTGACGAGGATAAAAATAGGAAAAATTAAGAAGAAGGTTCTGAGTTTTGGACCTCTAGAAGACTACAATTTTGTACTTATTTTTCTGATGAATTAATGAAAGAGGCATCAAGTTTCCTACAACTGTTGATGGTGATTCGTGTTTCATGTGTCATATTATGTTTTTTCTTCTTTGAATGAAGTGAAGTAATGTAGTTTTTGGTCCGTTAATTACATTTGTAAGTAAGAGTTAAATAACCTTAATATGCATTCCTTCACTCCAACTTTTCTCTCTTCACAAATTCATTCTGAGACTTAAAAGTAATAGATTCTGTGTTACAACATATTATTTTGAGTTTCCCAACAGTTCTTCTTTTCATTCAGATTTCAACAGTTAAAGGTATTGTGGAATCTTTTATTATTTCAGATTATTATGGGTTTTAAAGAATTAATTTCTAGAGGAATAGGACAAAGACTGAATGATAAAAATTGTTTCCATAATTTTTTTTTTAAATGTCTTAAGCACTGATCCTTTTCACAACCGAGGAATTGTTTCTTAAGAACCAACAGACAACATGACAGCACCTACACTAGTGTGGGACCACAAGTCATGTACTGATGGGTCCTAGCGATACATTAGTGTGCAATTCAATTTATTTAATAAATTGGAAATGTGTCTAATTTAATTATCCCTTAATTAAATTGGACAATAAAATGCAATCTTATCTCATAATCACTTGTAATAGTTAACTGAGTGTGATAAACTCAGATTGCTCATGAATTTCGAGTTGAGGGTGGTTGGCGAGGCATGCAGAGTGATTCTATTAGTTATGGAGTTCGAGTTACAGTTAGTGCATTATTTTAATGCATGAGTAATCAGTTAACTCAGTTAGGTGAGTTAAAGTCAGTTGAACTAGTTGTAAATGTTTGTTGCACTAGTAAGAGATCAAGTGAATTAAATGATATTTAATTCACAATCAATGATCTGCCATGCAACGGATGATTTACTATTAATAGTTGCATGCATGTTAGTTCCAGTGGATACACAGTTGAGACAAAGGTTAAAGGGATGTTAACTATCAGTTGTATCATTAGGAGGTTTCCTACATGCCACTAGACATCCATTGGATTTCCCATGATCCTTGCGCATTTTTGGAAGGCTAAAATTCCTAAATAATAGGGATTGCATTCCACATGAATTGTGCAAGAAAGGCAGGCTGATTAGAAGCTGAGAATTGGCTAAGTGTTGGTCAATTTTGTCTGAATCAGTATGAGACAGTTGTGAGAGTGCAGGAGACTCTTGTGAGAAGAGTGCATTGTAATTGTTTCATGATTCCATGGCGAATATGAAATAGAAGATAGATGGTTTTTGAGCAGCAAGCTTTCCCTTGGAAAATATATATGTTTTGGTTTGATTTGATTCTTTCTTCACTTGTTATGATTGGCAATCGTGTTTATTTTCCGCAATTTATTTGTAGAAGGATTCAGTATCTAGCGTACATTGATTGATCGGATTGAATCCATTTATATACATATGCTTGTATAATTTCTACAATATCTTCCATCACTTACCTCCAAATCACTACAAATACCTTCCCAAGTTTGATGGGGAACTTGACATCCTTACAGCTGAAAAACGCATCCAGGCTTTTGAGCATTTCACAGACCTTTTCGAAGTTAAGCATGATGATGTTTACGTTATAGATTTTCCTCAGTCATTGCACGGGAGTGCTAAGGAGTGGTTTAGGCATTTGGAGCCTGGATTAGTTGGTTCATGGGAGGAACTGAGAGATATCTTTCTGAAATTTTGGGGCAAGAGGAAATCCAGGGATCAACATCTTTTAGAGTTTTGCTTCATAAAGAAATAGAGAGATGAAATTGCGTTTATGTTTAATAGGAATTTTTTTAGTTTTTATCACAAGACTCCTAGAGACATTCAACCTTCTCAAGATGCAACCATGTTGCATTATGCAACAACCTATCATTCAGATTTATTTTTCAATCTCATGGAGAGGGGTTATGTGACCTTTCAGTAGATGTTCATTGATGCTCAGGAAATATATGACAATATTCAAGCATGTGCGAAGCTCTCAGATCAGATTTTGACTGAAGATTTAGGTGTAGAATAACAAGAGAATGAGCGTGTTCAAGAGATACTTGATATGAATCCTGATGCATTTCATTATGATTAGAGGATTGATGATATCATGCATTTTATTGAAAATCTCAATGATAATTTTTTTGCAAAGATTTTATCAGCTTGTTGAAGAGCAAGTTGATGTCTCAAATTTTATTGATGATTATATTCAAGAGGTTTTTTATTTACCTATGTATAATGATGGCTTTCATGAACAACCAATTGTATTTCCTTCAACAATAAATGTTCATTTTCAGTAGTCTAATCAAAGCACTCAACCTATATATCATAGTTACAACATTGAACATAAAGGGAGTGATTAGTTAGCTAAAGGTGATTATTTTCCTTTGTGCTTTTCTTCAATCAAGTTGCTAAAAGAGAAATTTGAAATCATAGATGAAGCAGAGGAAGTTGGGTTGATGCAAAGTCATATAGGATTTTTGGAACAAACTGACAATATTATGAATCAACATTGGCCTTCTCATTATTTTCATGATCCTATAGCTTCATACATGGAAAGTTTTATTAGTTCAAATTTTCATCCATTGACATACAATGTGAAAATGACGATTGTAAGGATGTTGATTTCCAAAAGCAACCAGAGATATTTTCTTTATCATAAAATATTCCATTGCAGCAGTTTAATGAAAATTTTCAACCCTCTCAAGACAACCAACTTTATTGAAATGCATGAAAGAGAAAGTGAAGTTGAAGGGATTATACATCTAATTGATAGTATTTTACATTATTTTGACACCATTTTTCATCTTCACTATGCCTTTCAATGATCTTTTTTTCAGACATTTTTTTTATTATATATATTGGATTTTAATAAGATAGAACTTCCTAATGCAACGAAGTTACACAAGGTGTTTTATAATCATTTGTATCCATTGGAAAACTTTTTGCAAGATTTTCCAATAAAGATATTCCTGCACATCCCAAAGGTAGCTCGAACTCAACAATTCAGAATTTTCAGGCATAATATCATCAAAGGATCAAAATAGAATATTTTTAGGTACATATCATCAGTCGTTAAGCATAGGTGGCAGAGGTTTTTTTTTTTTTAACTGAGTCAGTTGCTATATTATATTCGAAAAAAAGATGGGGAGAAGTCCCTGATACATATTGATGATGAAGAGGATAGCCATGGAGGGGTTAAATGGAAAAATACCAATCTTCCATTATGGAAACTATTATTACTATACTACATTACAGATTCTTGATATATTCTAACAAACTACGATAGCATAAGAGAAAATTTAAAAGACATTAACTGATGAGTGAGAGGAGGAGTGAGGATTAGTCAATGCTGATTGGCCGGCCAGTTGAAGCATCAGTCTTATCTTGATTAGCATCTAGATTGGAAGTTTTAACATTGTTTGAGCTGGAACTTGGTGCAGAGCATTTTTCAAGCATGTATTTCAACATCTGGAAGGATTCTTCCACGTGTGTACAACGATTTGAGGCATTTAGTAGCTGCTGCTGGAAGGACTGAGTCTGATGCTAGAGAAAGGTAGTATCCACTTGATGCTTTTCTTCCATGATCTTCATCTGTCCACGAATCAGTTCCATCTCTCCTTGAAGGTCTGCACAGTGGAAACAATTTTTATTTCTCATGTTGTCACAAGAAGTCAAAGCCAAGGATCGAGCAACATTTAAAGGATAAATTGGTAAGCTCATAAAGAGCACAGAGAGGCAGAGATTATGGGAAAAAAGTGCTAAGGAGGCTATAAATGAAATACAACCTCTAAATAGTAGAGGGGGATTCACTAGAGGGAATTCAGGATTGTCACAGGAGATGTCAGGAAGTGGGGAAGGGGAAGAGAAACAAAAAACGAGGATAGGGGAGACCAGGAAATTCATAGCGAATGGTCACTCGAGGGAAAGGGTCCCGAGAGGACAGGTTCATTGGATCACCAATATAAGAGTGATGAGAGAAATGTAGAGTGCAGTGAAATCTCATTTGCAAGATAGTTGAGGCATAGCGAGGAGGGAGGGTGAATAAATAAGGGAAGCATGAGGGATTAGCAAGAAAGGAGGAGACACAAGGCTAGCTTCACGAGGAGATAAGGTCACGAGTAAGGAGAAGAGGAGAGAATGGTGAGGATTTACTTGCACTGACAAGATCTTACAGAGAATCAGACAGTCAAGGATTGAGGCAGTGATAGATATCCTGGCAAAGGAGAAAATGATGTGCCATCTTGATAGAATAATTGACCAGATGGTCTGTTGCAAGCTTTATTAGCTAAAATATCTGCTTGCTTATTATTTGATCTGAGAATATGAAAAAAGGAGATATATTTCATATCTTTACTTAGAATGCGGCATCTATCGATGAGTCTGCAAAGAGCTACATTGGGATTTTGCTTAGTATTTATCATCATATTTACAATAATTGCAGAATCACCGAATATCATAACATTTTGTAGATTTAAATTCTTCATGATTTGGATACCTTTCAACAGAGAATAGGCCTCATATTTTTTGTTTGACAAAGAGCCAAGCCCCCATTCAAAGGAAGCCAAAATGCAACCTTATTCATCCATGATAATACCTCCTTCCCCAACAATTCCTGGGTTTTCCTTTGAGGCACCATCAAAGAAGAGTGCAAGTCTTTTACATCCATCCATCCACTCGATAAACTCTTTCTCCTTAAGTCTTATCTTCCACTGCTCCTTTTGGGAGGTTTGAATGACAGAATTTATGTTTTATATCATATTTTTGAGAGCTCTCTCGAGGAAGATTCTTTCTTCAGCTTGCAGATCATTGAGATTGAGATGCCTGTTACTTTTGGATAAAATCATCTCAATAGTGAGACTCCAAGTCTTGTTTTGCGCTTTCCTCATTCAAGGTTTTTTGTCCTAGAAAATCGCCTTATTCCTAGCCAGCCAGATACTCCAAAGAATAATATATGGAAGGGTGTCCCAGACTCTTTTGGAAATTTTCTTGTTCTTTTTTCCCCAAGGATAGCTCTTTTTCCAATTGATTATCAACTCTGAGATCGAATTGTTAGCATCTAAGTCAATCTGGGAGAAGTTAGTGAGATCATTACAACAACGTTTGGCAAAGGGACACTTCACAAATAGGTGGAAAGTCGTCTCTTCTTCTTTTAGACAAAGGGGGCATCTGGAGGGACCAAGAATGCTTCATTTTTTTAGATTATCAGAGATCAAAATCTTCCCTTTGAGCAAGATCCAAATGAAAAATTTTACCTTTGGAAGGGCTTCATATTTCCATACAAGCTTCCAGATGGGCCACAGAGGAGTGGGAAACTGATCTTTGAGAAGGGACCCATACCCGGCTTTGATTGTGTACAATGATCCAGAGGGATCCCACCGAAAACAATCTTGGATACCTTTTGACAATGGAGTTGCGTCGTGGAGCATTTCTTTCAGAATAACAAGATCAGTCTCAAGGTGAGGAGGGATGATAGGAAAATCCCAGCCATTCTAGGTATTGGAATGTTCATCCCAATTGGAAATCTGTTCCATGGTGATTATACCTTGATTTCGGAGATAATTTTGAATACGAAGAGTGCTCTGGCTATTGGTGAGGGGAGGCTGGCCCATACTTTTATCCTCCCAAATGTTTATTTTGCTTCCTCCTTGAGGGACTTTGGAAATATTTCTACTAATGAAAGGTATGGATTTTTTATAGAGAGCCCACATTCAGGAGCAAGGCCTGTTAGGGATAGTTTGATCAAGGAGATTTTTCCTAGCAGTAGAGAGATATTTGGACTCCAACACTTGCTTCCACCATGTTTGTTGTCCCGATATTAATTGCCACACTATTTTCCCCCTAAAGGCATTATTCAAAAGCTTGGGTATGCGAATGCCAAGTCCTCCATTTTCATGATTTTGAGTAACCTACCTCCATTTGACTAGATTAAATTTCTTCTTCTCATTTTTCCCACCTTGCCATAAGAATTGTCTTAAAACATCTTATATTTTTTGCTGGATGTTGGAGGGAGCATGAAGCAAGGAAAAGTGATACAGGGGCAAGGCAGAGAGGACAGATTTTAAGAGGATTATGCGCCCGACCAAATTGAGCCGAAAAGATCCCCATTGTTGTACTTTCCTTTCCATTTTGTCAATGGTGGTGTTCCAGACCTATATCTTCAAATGTCTAGCACTGAAGGGCATCCCAAGGTAATTAAAGTGAGTCCAATTCCACTTGTAGGAGATCCAAATATTTGAGAAATAATATGGATGGTGTTTATTCTAGCATTCCACCCATAGATGCAGCTTTTATGATAGTTAATCCGCCCTCCTGAAAATAGCATGAATTTGTCAAGAAGTGAATTTAATCTCTGAGCAATAATGTAGGTGGCACCACCCATCAAGAGGGTGTCATCTGCAAATTGAGAGTGATTCATATTCTTGGCTCCATTGCTAAACTCTATACCAGTGAGGAGACCAACTCTGAACTTATGATCCAAGGCCCTGCTGAAGGACTCTGCCATGAGGATAAAGAGGAAGGGAGATAGAGGTCAGCCTTGCCTAAGGCCATGGGAAGTTTGAAAGAATTTACCTGGTCTTCCATTGACTAAGGGGGTGATCCAAGGGTTAGAGATGCAGGCGTTGATGAGAGATATGAAATCTGCTTCAAATACCATTTTATGAAGGACAGAGAAGAGGAAGGCATGTCTCACTCTATCAAATGCATTGGCAAGGTCAAGTTTCAGAATGAAACCTTTCTCATATCTCATCATAATCGAATGAATGGCTTCTTGGACCTATAGGATAGAGTTTGATATTTTTCTTTGGGATATGAAGCCCCCTTGATTTTTAGAAATGATATTTGGAAGGTGGGTTTTGAGGCGGGTGGCAAGGATTTTAGTAATGATTTTGTACGAAGAGTTGCAGAGGGAGAGATGGTTCTCTTTAGGAATAAGGGTCAGAAAGGTTGAGTTTGTAAAGCCACCGATCTTCTTCTTTATTTGAATCCAAAGGATCATTTTAATAATGTCCTTTTCAATGACATCCCAGAAGGTCCGGAAAAAACTTATGGAAAATCCATCCGGACCCGGAGACTTGTCAGGATGGAGTGTCTAAATTGTGATGAGGATTTCAGCCTCCTCGATATCCTTGGTGAGGGAAGTGTTGATCTCTTCTATGATCAGTTTGGGCATGTAAGTAAAGAAATCACTAGAATCCTCTGGCGCAGCTCTTTCGATGAGCAGATTTTTATAATGGTTGATAGCAGCTGCTTTGATATCTTCCTGGTCAGTGTGCACCTTTCCTTCGTCAGCAATTATGGATGAGATATTGATTCTTGAATTTCTGATAGTAGCTTATTTGTGAAATAAAGAGGTATTTTTGTCACCGACCTGCAACCAAAAATTTCTTGATTTGAGTCTCCTTTTTTCCTCTTCTTTCTTGTTTGCTTTATAAAATTTCCAGTATAGTTCTTTCTCCTGCTCATGCTTCTCTTGGCTCGCTCCAAGAATGTCAATGTCAATTTGAACTTCTTCCAACTTCCCTTTGATTTCAGTCCTGACTTTTTCTGGTTCCCTTTAGTGAATTTTTGCCCATTATTTGAGTGACATATGCACCTTCTTCAGCTTTGTTTCCCAAATGTTCATTGGGGAGCCCTCTACGTACTACTGCCAAGTGTTGAGCACACTCTGTCTGGCTTTAGGGATTGCACTCCATAGCAGATTGAATCTAAAGGGGAGGGGTCCAAGGGAGGGTTGATCGCCTAGGGTGAGGATGATAGGGTAATGATCAGAGGCAGAGTAAGGAAGGATACTAGAGGAAGCAACAGAATAATGAGAAATGAGAGGAACAACCAAAATAAAATGTTCAAGCCTTTCCATTATGTCTTAATACCATACATCCAATACAATGGGCTTATCACTTTATTCCCTAGCTACATGTGGTCCCTTACATAATGTGGGTTAACCACTTTATTTATTAACTATGGCCCAATTATTTATCATTATTATATTATTACATCATATTATTCCCTTGGGTACCTCCCTCTGTACCCTATATTATCCCCCCTAGGTATACTACAGTTTCCAGCTCCAATTCTATGATTTCTCCAAGTAAATTTTCATTTTTTGGGTATAATGTCCACTAGATCGTGGTTTTGGATAATAGTTTCTAACTGGTCTCTTGAAGGATCAAGATTAAAACTGCCTCCTCTTTTTTCATTGGCATGCAGGATCAAGTTAAGGTCCCCTCCGATGATGATGTTTATATTATCCTCACTATCTATATTTGCTTTCATGGTGCTCCAATAGATTTTTTTATCTTTGTAATGATTTGGTCCATATATATTGTAAACAATTATCACAATGTTCTCTTGCGTATTCTGAAGATTGAATTTGATCCAGTCCTAGGTCTTGGAAACTTCCAACTGTTTCCAACCATTCTGATTCCAAATTGTAGCTATTCCTCCTGAGGCACCTCTGGATTCCACCACGATGCCCATAAAATTCTTCATTTTATTTATAATGTTCCCCATTTCCTTTTCTCCTTGTTTTGTTTCTTGAAGGAGGATTATGTCTGGATTTTCTTGATTCAGAAGGTCTATAAGAGCAATGTTTTTAGAGGGGTTCCCTAGTCCCCTACAATTCCAAGAGAGAGCTTTCATCATTTTAGGGATGCAGGTTGAGGACCTGTCTTCCCTCCTGATTCATGTTGATTAACTTCTTTGTTGATAAACCCTCCAATGAAGGTTTCTATTGGGTGTTTGGTTCCAAGGGAAATATCCTTCTGGGTTGCTTCATCTCGATGGTGTTTGGATGATTTCCTTCTGGGGCCTGATTTTTTTAAGGGTTTCTAGAATAACCCCATGCTCTTTGGCTGTGTTCCTGGTGACAATCCTGGCAGAAGAGGGTTCAACAGAGGAGGATGGAGAACATGACTTGGATGGGGAGGTCTGAAGGGTAGATCCCTGAAGAGGAGAGAGGATGGAGGGCTAAGGAGGATCCTCTTCTGAGGGGGAAAGGGAAGAGAAGGGGTTAGGAGAGATAAGGGAAGGGTTAAGGGATGGTTTAAGAGGGGGGATCAGGGATTTGAAGAGAGATTAAGGAAGGGTTTGGAAGGGGGGAATTGAGGGGAGGGGCAGAATGGGAGGGTTAAGCAGATGGAGCACCGATGTTTCTAAGATTCGTCACAGTCTTCTTCTTTTATATGGTTTCCCATTGTGCTTCTGGATCTGAGTTTTCGACCTCAATAAATTTAGTGCATCTATTAGAAAAATGACCGTATTCATGGCATACCTTACACGTGAAAGGAATTTGTTCATAGTCCAGTTGTTGTATGTGGGTCCAGTTGTCCACCTTTAGTTTGATCGCCTCTGGTAGTCCTTTCCCCAAATCCATTTTGATGCATATTGTAGCACAGGATTGCATGTTATCCTTCGGCTCACTTCTATCAATGAACTTTCCAACAACGTTCCCAATCGCTCTTACTAACTCATCGCCCCAGCAATGCAGGGGGAGGTGGGGGAGACGAAACCAGACAGGGAAAGCATTAGGTACATCAAGTTCCAGATCGAAATATGGAGTCCATTTGTTTAGGTAGATCCCTTTGGTGTCCATGAAATATGGCTCGTTCCTGAATATCAAATCCTTGTCTTCTTTTGTCTCGAAATGAAAAGTGAAGTAACCCCGGGTGGCAGAGGTTTTTAAGTATAGAACCCAACAGTCAAAAGTTACCAGACATATGTGGCAATTAAATCCCCATTTTTATAGCAGAGAATCAACTGTGAAATGGTCAACTCAAGATTCAATGGTTAGTTAGAGATTTCAAGGCAAGGAATAATCAAAGTTCCAACTGTTTCCAAATTTGAAGGCCCCTGATTTTAGAAATCTTGCAAGTTGTTCAAAATAGTTCTTTTGTTAGTTTTATGGATAAGCTAGTTTCCTACTAGTAACAACTTCTTATGTAATTTCTATATATATATATGAGAATTTTGTAATGGGAGAGGGTGGGATTTTGAAAATCCAGAGAATGTTATTGTGTATTTTTTATCTACTATTAATCAAAGCAATTCAAGCATAATTACTTTGTTAGTCATCCATAGTTTTCAATATCTGAAGATGACTAAGTATTGGTCCTAGATTTCTAGAAACAAAGTTCATGAACATGTTGAGTTCTAGAAATCTCACTGCCTTCATTATCCTAAGATAAAATTTTCATTGTTTTATCATCCCATCTAGTCATAACTGGCCCACCACTCCGGGAAGACCCATCATGGGCTCAAGCCATTTATTTTAAACCTAACTTGTCACCCATTTTTCACCGTGTCTTGCCTTCTGGCCCAAACCCTTTGTTTTGCTTACCTACAGGATTCCCTACTAAAACCTACCAATCAAATAGCCTTGTTGTCTCTTCCATAATACTCTCAAACACTGATTGTCTCTACAGGCCCTTTTGATAGTCAAGTACGTTGGACCTTAGGTCTTCAAATACACTAAGCTTAGCATGGATCCTATCTTACACTTGTGAACCCTAAATCTAGATCTCAGTCCAAAGTCCAAATCCAAGAAAGCCCCATTAGGTCACCTAAGGTCTCACTCAGTCATAGGATGGATTTGATGCCCTACAAACTTTTCTTTCCTATATGGAGAAATTGTATTCAAAGAGGAATAAAATCAAGCAATTTGGCCCAAGATTGGTTAACAATCATTCAATAAAAAGCCTCTTTAGCTTAGAGCACAAATATTACAAGGGACAGCTACCCTTGTTCATATTTTTGCAAACAAATGATCATGGTTTCCATCAGCAAAAGGAGAGGTAAAGTAATAGGATGAAATCCCCACTAGGAGACATCCACAAGCAAGAAAAAGGTAGTAGGCCTATGTTTAAAGGAGAAACAGGATTTTTTATGGTTATTGAACAAAATAGTGGTGATAGGCGAGAAACCATCACAAAGGCCACAAGGGAAAAAACCACCTCAACTCCATCAAGTGCACATTGAATATTGTTGCAAAATAATAAATAAGTCATGAGAGGCTATAGAGAAACTTAGAAAGCAACACTCCTTGTTTTTTCTGAAAAGCCCTGAAAACCTAAGAGTTTGCACAGATTGGCAAGATAGGTCAAATAAAGATGACAAGGCCTCCTTCTTAACAACAGAGGTCATACAAAGGATATCATTTTAAAAGGGATAAATGGAAAAAAGGGATACGTTTGTTGTTTGTTTAAATTATAAAAAAAATCCAAAGACAAGTTCCTTTTATTTCAAAAAGGTGGACAGGAGTAGTCTTGATCTCTTTAAGTAGATTGGAAAGATTAAAGAGAACCATGAGAGGCCCCCAAGAAAACAGACAAAAGCAACTTTGTCATTCAAACACACCACCTGCAACACCAAACAGTCAAAAAGGCACAATGAGAAAAGGTAAATAAACATAAACATTACAAAAGTGGGTTTCATATTTTTATTTTTATTTTTCCCAAAGGCATTAAGCATTTTGAATTCCTTGAGTCGAGCATTCCCGCACTTTGCAAAGAAATAAAAACTCCAAGAAGAGAAAACAAAGTTTCTGGGCCATTTTTGGGCAAACTCGTCAAAACGATGCGCAAAATCCATGCGCTGCGCAAACTGCCTTTCTCCCCATCTATTTTTACACCGCGCTACGCAAATTTTTCTTCTACGCTGCGCAAAGTTTAGGCGTTGCGCAAACAAGGGCCCAGCACGCCCGACGACCAACAGCTGCACCAGTGCTGCGCAAACAGGCACCCCAACCACCCGGCGCTACGCAAAAAGGCGTTCAGCCACACCAACGTTGCACAAATAGGCACCCAACCCACCCGGAACAGCGTGTAGAGGCCACCCATTTCACCCAACGCTGTGCAAAAAGGCATTCAGCCACACCGGCGCTGCGCAAAATTCAGGCAGGTGCCTAACAGGCCAGAAAGACCCCAAATGCACAAATTTTTCTTTCAAGGGTGCCTCCAAGATTAAATAAAAGTGAGTAAAGTGGTAAGTGGTCTTCCTTTCTAAATCCCCAAGCCAAGTTTACAAAAAAAAAAAAAAAAAATTCAATGGCTAAAGTAAAGACCTAGGTGGGTGAAACCCTAGGTCAAAGACAAAGAAAGTAGTGATACTTTGAAAATAATTTTAAATAGCAGAAATTGTGGGGGAGGAAATTAAGGTTGGTTGCTACATTTATTATTAGAATCCTTCAGCTGCAGAAAACACTCAAAAAAGCCTCAAAATTCCAAATCAGTGCCCCCCATCACCATGTCAAATATGGAAAACAGCAGTGGTAGTCAAGACAATCAAAGACCTTTGAAATCAAAGCACAAGGGAGGGAAAATTAAGAGGTTGGAACCCCAGAATATAGTGGCTATCACATCCTCTCCTAGGATCTTGTCATGGTTCCAAAACACAAGGTGTTTTCAGTTCTGCGAGAGGGTCAAGCAGGTGAAGAGCAATCCCGAGCTTACAAGGCTCCTCGAACTTAATTTGCAAAACAAACATTCAGACCTTGTAGAGATAAAATTTGAGATTTCAACAATGTCCATATATGAGGCCACCGGTATCCCCTCAGTGGGTGAGAAATGGTTCAAGAATGGTAAGCTGGAAAGAGATTTGTTTTTGCCATTTCTCAAAAGGAGGTATAGAATAGGCAGTATCATTGTTTTTCCTTTTGTCACATTTCAAACACAGGTATGCACCTTTGATGTTGGCTATCATGAGGTACTTCACCTGTGACGGGAGATACTCCAGGGTCTATACCTATCATCTTAGACTCCTTATGCATTTTACAGGGGTTAAGGCACTTGACCTACCCTACTATCTCTACAGGAGTATTGTGAAAATGTGTTCTATTGTTCAAAGGAGGAGTTTTCCCCAACAAATGTCTATCTTGTTCCACCATTCCTTGATCAAGATGGTGGTTGGACATCAGCTCAAACAGCAGGGTGTACTTTGGGATGCTTTCATAACCAACGAGTTCCTTTCAAAACCATAGCATCCTCATCAAACAAATCTTCCTTCCTCCTCTACACAAGTACCCTCACCACAGGCACACATCCCTTCCTCTCCTTCTCTTGATGCATCAAGTGAAACAGGAAGTGGACATCAAGAATCACATGGAGATCAGGGTGAGGGAGAAGAAGTCAGTGAGGCAAACACAGAAATACATGAAGAAGAGGCAGAGGATATGGGGAGTGATGGGGAAAACAGTGATAAAACACAAGGCAATGAGCATGAGGATCAAGCAGATCAGCAGCAAGATGAAGAAGACAGTCAGCATAATGCACAAGGCAACCAAGGAAGTGTTCATGACAGTCTTGACAGTTGTCAAGACTGTCATGACACTAATTAGTTTTCATATGATCAAGAAACTCAAAGTGATAATGCAGAAAATGAACAAGTAGAAAGCCTCAGTAAAGAACAAAGCCAAGAAGAGGGTCAAAGCAATGATGAAAACATGGTCAAAACTTCCATCATCACCCCTCACATATGCACATACTACAGAGGAAAAAGAGATGTGTTTGCTGCCTAAAAAAGGCAAGGGGCCACCTCTTCTCAAGCCATCAAAGGAGTAGACAAAGGCAAGAAAAAAATAAAAAGGAATGAGCAGCAAGAAAAGGTAAGGAGGAGTAAGAGACTAAAGAAAACTACCCAAGGGCCTGAATTCATTGATTTAGACAGTGATGAGCAGGATGAGGAGATGACCACTAAAATGTTGCTCCTAGAAAAAGATGCACAGATCAAAGAATGGGAGGAAGATTTTGAAAGAGCACAGCGCGTCATTCAGTACTATGAAAATGAACACAATTACTTCAAGAAGATCAAGAGAGGCCTTGTCCTCCAAAAGAAGATGACCAAACATTATGCAAGGAAGAGCAGGCATGCAAATGCCAAACTCAAAGAAACCCTCCTTGAGATAAAAAACCTAAAAAGAAAAAATGAGCATGACAGCCTTGGAATTTTGGCTGAGTCTTCTCAGCAACTATCTAAAAACATCTAAGGAGGGTCTCCACCAATTTTGAATGAATTTGGAGAAGATTTTGTTTTTTGTGAATTTTTGGTCTACTTTGCGCAGCGCCACTAGCACTGCGCAAAAATTTGGGGCATCCTCTGAAGGAAATCTTGATATCTTTGTATTTTTCATGACTTGCAACTCATCCACACAAAATTTCAAAGGATTTGGAGCTGTTTTGACCCCTCAAAAGGTCAAAAAACACCTTTCTGCCCCTGTTTTAGGCCTGGCGCTGCACAAATGACAGGTTGGAGATTTTTGCATTTTTGACAAGGCTATATGGACTAGATCAGGAAACCACAAGCATTTTTGGAAATTGGACTCTTCAAGCTTTCCAACGAGCTATCACGGAGCCAAATCCAAGATCAGGAAGTGGTTCAAAAGCTAGTTTCAAAACAGCCTATTTTCTGCAAAAGTGGCACTCTGCAAACAGACTAACATAGGCCAAAAAGTCAACAAAAGACACTGATTAATGGAAAAATGGTTTTTTAATTTTTTTTTGGGAAAATAACTCCATATTTTATTGAGGATTTATGTTTTGATGTTTTTCATTTATTTTCTTATCTATTATGTGTCTTGGGCCTTGCATGGTCATTAAGCACATTTATGACTAAATTAGGGTTTCTGGAAGCCTCTTAGGGTTTATACCTCCTCATCTGCTCCATAAATAGAGCATGAGGTTGTTATGTATTTGGTGGGATTTTGATGACTTATGCTGAGGCAATACATAGTCTCTTGGAGTTTTTTATAACAATTTGATGTCTTGGAGCTCATGCATGCCTTGATTTGTTTACTGATGGTGGAGGACTGTTTGCAGGATCCATAGGTCTGGTTGATGGTGAAGTTTTCTATTGTTTATGTATTCTAGTTTTCCATTATGTTTTCCATCTTGCTCTGTTGCAGTAGGACAAAGAATTTAGATTAAGAAATGTTTTCTAATGGCACCTTAAGTATGTTTTTCCTTCACTGCCTCAATGTTTTCTTTTGCTGAGATATGTTAGGGAATCCATCTCTTGCTCTCTAAGAAGTTCTTAGCTTGTCCATTTCTTGAATGATTTAGCTCAGTTAGTGTCAAATATTATTTATGGTTATCCCTGCATATTGTTGCCAATGAAATACTATGTTCTTGGAATCATCTCTTGAAAGCAGCTTTGCCTAGGTTTGTCAAAGAAATTTGTTTAAATCATGCTCTTTTAATTTACTTAGCTAGTTGTTTTGAAGAACCTTTCATAGTTGTAATCCTAGATGTTTAGCATTGTCTCTCCTTCTATGATTATAGTTATTTGTGCATCTTAAATGTTTTCTGCTCTTGATAATGAAATCTATGAAAGTTAAATAAGTTTCTTGCCTTTCTATAATTTCATTTGAATGTCTGTCTTGGATAATCATCTGTGTTCAGTTTGAAATCAAATGGATTAGGTTTCACTTATGCCTTTTATTCGCTTTCCATGCTTATGATTTTTCTAACTCCCTTAGTCTAAAAGTTATTAAGGATTCAGTTCTTCCCTTCACTAGCTTTTATTCTCAAGCTTAATGTTCATCTCATCATCCACCACAACCTAAAAGATCCATCAACCAAGTTAAAATTGCCCTGCAAATGCTCTTGAAACCATTGATGAACTTATCATGACCTTGTTAGACTCCATTGCCCAATGACCTAACAATCTTCCTTGTTTTCTATCTAAAACCTATCTGAGCATCATACCCAACCAAAAACAATCAAAATACCCTGTGCTTAACATCTAGCCTAAAATCAACCCTAATCAGCAAACAATTTCACATTTTTCCACCTACTAGAGAGATCCCTCTCTGAATCTAGGAAGGCTAGGTCCTTGGATTCTAAAGCGTGGTTTGATGTTACCCCTATCCATTTGTATCTCAATCAATCTAGAAAATTACAGGGAGCTAACATAATGGCGATCACGGTGGGACGGAGTTCATAGTAGCTTGACAAACTCTTATAGACTCATATACATCCCTAGTTTGACTTAAAAAATAAACTCATAGCCAAGAGTAGAAACTAATTGCTTCACCATCCTAGCAAGATGATGACTCAGCTAGAGGATACTCATTGAAACCTTAAGGATGCATAAAGAAACTCAAAAGCCCAAAAGTACTTCCTAGTTGATTTTTATCAAAAAGTTGATGGTGGACCATTGTATACATATCCTCAAAATTTCAAAAACATCCACCTGGCGACTCCACTAGCCTCCAGTAGGCCTTTTTTCATCTCACTGATCCCATAGGCTTTTTAGGATTGTGTCAAAACAGTCCAAATCAGTTTTCAGGGCCTAGTTATACCTTGTGTGAGTAAATCAAACACTAAGAGAGGTCAGCCTTCCAAAAAATAGTCCCAAACCTCCAACCTCTCTGATTTTAGAGTAAAGAGATCTGGCTTCATGAAGGATCAATACCAGATCACACCCAGAACCAAATCCTCCTACCATAGTTGATGACCCAGAAAATATTTTGTGGAAAAATTCTAAAGCTAGAAACTCACCCACTGTTAGGACCATTCATAGAGCAAGTTCTGCACCAGAACACCTTACAATTTCACAAGATCCTCAGTTTTACTTGCACCATACCAAGAATATATTTAGGACCAAGTCACAAAGTAGAGCTGACCAAACTGACCTTAACCCCATAGATTTGTAGCGGAGCTCCAGTAGAGAAGTTTCTCCTTCCACTCACCTAAATTTCAGCTTCTCCATCACTTCAGCCCTTTTCATCTAAAATCCACTCAGAACCAGTTCTCTGGTCCAAGTACCTCAGCTACACCCATTCATACCACCATTGTGCAAACCACCCCACTCCATCCTACTCCACCACTTATAAATAATCCCCTTGTAAATCAGCCCTTATTTCCTTTTCCTCCCATCATGGCAGCCTGGTATGCTCCACTAGCTCTACAACAACCACTATTACCTTTGCCAAATGACTATCAGTCCAAGATCCCTCACTTCTTAGGGACTGAATCCATCACCGCTCAGAAGCATGTAGATAGAATTAGTGATGCTTTTGACTACATGGAGATAGAAGAAGAAACCATAAAGATGAGGATTTTTGCTCAGAGCCTAGGGCGAGAACCCAAGAAATGGTTTAAAGACTTACCTCCCAACAGCATACATGATCTCCCTACCCTCTACCAAACCTTTGTAAACAAATGGGAAATCAAGAAAAACCCCCTTTAAATTATTTCTGAGTATAACAATCTTAAAAGGAATCCGGGAGAAAGTGTTCATGACTATTCCACTAGGTTTAACAATGTTTACAATTCCCTCCCACCTCACATAAAACCTCCCCAAGGCTTGGCCTTAGTAAAATATCCCGAAGGCTTTGATGCTGATATGGCCTATCAACTAAGGGAGAGAGATTACCTAACTCTAAAAGACGTGCAAAAAGGGGCTATGAGTGTAGAGGCCAATCTAATTGAGAAAAGGGCTAGGATGAGATTAGAAAAAAGGGTGACTTATAAAGATGACACAACACCTACACCCTCCTCTTCTGACACCAAACTTGACTCCATAGTTAGGACAATGGAGAGGATGATGGAAAAAATCAGTTTGAATGAGAGAACACCTCCTAGGGAAAATCAATCCAATCTTCAAAATAGGAATAGGAATCAGAATTTTAGAAGAGACCCTCCTCAAGTCAGACAAAGAGAGAGTGACGAACAAATCATTCCCCCTTTCCAAGACAACTATGTAGATGAAAAGGAAAGAGGGCCAGAGCAGTTGGAGGAAGACCATGTAAATGTCATAGGTTCTGATGATGAGGATAACACTTTCCTTACCGAAGAAGAACAAAGGATGTTCTCTTCCAAACCAAATGATAAATCATATGAAGATTCCAAAGACTACAAACTAGGGTTTGAGAATGCCATAATGGAATTCCATAGGCAGTATGACCTTAGGAGAAAAAATACTCAAGATATTCCTAAAAAAAATTCAGCCAAACACTGCTGTTAGAAAAACCTCTGAACCTATTTCTAGAAAGATAGCAGAAAGCACAAACACTATGGCTATGAAAACTGATCTAAACAAGCCAAAAACTATCCAGCCTAATATTGATTCAAGCTTCCCTAGTACTTCAACTAGTGGCCCTGAAAAAACCTTGTTGTCCAAACCATCAAATCAAAATCAGCAAATTATAAATGTAGAAAATTTTATGGCTGATAAAATTGATGTAAACACAATAAAGACACCTACGCCTTTCAGCTTTGAAGGGGAGATTTCCAAAATCAAGATAACCATACCCCTCACTGAACTAGTAACCCAAGAGGTATATAGATCCTAGATTTTCAAAGTGTTAAACATAGGGAATGATACCTACACTTTAAACTTAACTGATGATAAAACAGAGCTATTGTTTGGTCCTGAAGTAGAGGGAAAATATCAAGAAGGAGTTGTCCCTCCTTTCTATGTCAGTCTGAACATACATGAAAAAATTTTGCCTAATGCTATGCTAGACTCCGATGCCTCACACAACCTCATGCCAAAAGTTGTGATGGAGAGATTGGGCCTAGAAATCACGAAGCCCTACAAAGACTTGTGCTCTTTTGATTCCAGTAGAGTTAAGTGTCTAGACCTAATCAAAGATCTGTGTGTCAATCTGGCACAAATCCCCGCTAAGAGTCTAGTCATGGATATAGTTGTTGCTAAAATCCCCCCAAAATATGGTATGCTTTTATCTAGATCATGGGGGGCCAAACTCCAGGGTAGCCTTCAAATGGAAATGACTTATGCCACCATCCCAGTGTTCAATCAAACAAGGAGATTGTACTAGGAATCCCACATGAAATACATGGTGAGTAACATACATAGGCCAAATAACACACCGGTTTATTCCATTCACTCAGACCTTAACTCCTTCATCTTGTACAATGAAAATGACATAAGTGAACAAGTGAATGACAAGGAAATAGAACTAAGCCCCTCAGAACAACCAAGCCAATCCTCTAACCAAGAAAATGACACCCAAAACTCTAGCAGCCCTGAAGTACAGAACATTGACAAAACTGAAATTGACACCCTTTTGCATACGAGCTTTGATGGTTCTTATGGTAAGGTTGGTTCAGGAGCAGGGGTTTGGATCCACAACACAAATTAATGCCATTCCTATAAGCTATATTTCCAATGCACCAATAACGTTGCAGAATATGAGGCTCTCCTTATTGGTTTACACCTACTCAAAGACCTCAAGGCTAAGAAAATATTGGTTCAAGGAGATTCATAACTGATCATAAATCAAATTAAGGGATAATATTCAGCAAAGAACCCTAGACTAAGGGAATATAGGAATGTTTCCCTAGACCTTCTCAAAACCTTTGAGAAGTATGAGCTCACTTTCATCCCTAGGGCCCAAAACTACCTTGCCAATGAACTTGCCTTTGCTGCCAGCAATTTCTCTTTACCTTATGAAAATAAACAATGCCTCATCAAAATAAAGAACATGCCTACTGTACCGGACAACTTGAACCATTGGCAAGTGCTTGACAATGATGACCAAATAGATGATTTTCTGCAATCCAGAAATGACTTCGCAAGCATAAAACAGAGTTTAAGATTTGAAAGAAATAATTTTGCTGAAAATGAAACTCCCAAAACAGAACTTCCCTTTGATGATGATATGAACCACCTTAAAAACCCTTGTGTTGCAGAAATATTTGACAAATCGAATCAAAGAGAACTTGAAATTTTGCAATGCAAAGATGACACCTTGCCAAGAGGCCTTACACCGCTAGAAGAGTTGTTTGATTTTAATGACGTAGCTAAAAAAATCAAGATGGAATCCACTTAAACAAATGTAGAAGAATGTAACATTGGAGGGATGAAAGAACCCAAAATAATCACACTGTCCAAAACTCTCCCGCCTCAATTAAAACAGAAATACAGTGATTTGTTTAAATAATTTAAAGATGTGTTTGCTTGGGGATATGAAGACATGAAATCCTATGACACAAAAATCATTCAACATAAAATTCCTCTCAAGGAAAATAAGAAACCATTTAAACAAAAATTGAGGAGAATTAACCCCATCTTGTTACCCTCAGTTGAGAAAGAAATCAAAAAGATGTATGATGCCGAGATCATAGTCCCTGTCCGATACTCAGAATGGGTGTCCAACCTTGTGTTAGTTAGGAAGAAGACTGGGGAAATTAGGCTTTGTATTGACTTCAGAAATTTGAACAAGGCCTCCTTAAAAGACAATTACCCTTTGCCTAAAATGGATCACATACTCCAAAAAGTAGTTGGCTCACAAAGAATCTCATTACTAGATGGCTTCTCAGATTATAACCAAGTTCTAGTCTTTCCAAGTGACCAACTCAAAACTGCTTTCACTACACCTTGGGGTACATTCATGTATGTTAAAATGCCTTTCGGTTTAATGAATGCAGGGGCTACTTTCCAAAGGGAAATGGACATAGCTTTTTCAGAAGACATAGGTTACTTCATAGTCATATACCTTGATAACATCACTGTCTACTCTAAGACTGATGAAAAGCACTTAGTCCACTTGAGAAAAGTCTTTGAAAAGTGTAGAGAGTATGGCCTATCCCTAAATCCTTAAAAACCTTTGTTTGGCCTTCAAGAAGGAAAAATCTTAGGGCACATCATCTCTGAGGAAGGAATCAAGATAGATCCCAAAAGGATAGAATGCATCTTACAAATCAGCCATCCTAGAAACATTAAAGAGCTGCAATATTTCATTGGAAATATTAAATTCCTAAGAAGATTCATCCCTAACCTTGTTGAGCTCCTAAGAAATATCACAAACATGTTGAAGAAGGAATTAGGAGTGAAGTGGAATATGGAAGCAAAACAATATTTTGAGCTAGTAAAACAAGCACTCACACAAACACTGGTCTTGATCAGCCCTGACTTCACCAAGGACTTCTACATCTTCTCCTTTGCCTCTGAACATACTGTGGCAGCAGTATTATTGCAAAAGAACATCATGGGGCAAGAACAGCCCATAGCTTTCTTCAGCAAAGCCTTAAGAGACGCTCCTCTAAAGTATAACATCATGGAGAAACAAGCCTTTTCCTTAATCAAAGCTGTGAAGGATTTTATAGTTTATATTTTACATTCACATATCATAGCTTTTGTCCCACACACAGTTTTCAAAGACATACTTAATCAAGACCCTGATGGTAAAAGGGGCAAGTGGATTGCTACCATCTTAGAATATGATTTAAAAATCAAACCCACTAAATTGATTAAAGGACAAGGACTTGCAAAACTTATGGCTGAATCAAATTTCCAAGCTTTAGACATGAATATGGTTGATGTGTTAGACGAAACTGAAGCATTTACAGCACCATACATTGAAGAAATGTTTTTACATTCATCTTGGTATGCTAATATTATTTATGTGCTCCTTTATCTCAATGCTCCCCCTTCTTTGTCAAAAACCAAAGCTAGATTCTTAAAACAAAAAGCATTAAACGTTTGCATTTTAGATGGAGTGTTGTACTAGAAGAATTTTTTTGGTTTGCTACTTAAATTTTTTCTTGAAGATGATGCAAAAAAAATCATGCATGAATTACATGAGGGAGAATGTGGGGGTCACCTTTATTGGAAGACCACAGCCAACAAGATCCTTAGAGCTGGCTACTATTGGCCTACCCTATTTCCTGATACTCACAAACTAGTCATGACTTGCCATAAATTCCAAATCTTTGATGGCAAAAGAAAGCTCCTACCTCTGCCCTTGCATCCCATCAGTGTTGAAGCTCCTTTTCAGTAGTGGGGTTTGGACTTCATAGGAGAGATCCATCCTACCACATCTTCCCAACATAAGTGGATCCTCACTGCCGCTGATTACTTCACCAAATGGATAGAATCCATCCCTTCTAGAAATTCCACTGACTCAGTCATCATCAAATTCCTTAAAACCAACATCTTATCGAGGTTTGGTTGCCCTATAAAGATCATCACCAATAATGTTGCTGCCTTTACATCTAGGAAAATGGTAGACTTTTGCTATAAATATCACATCATCCTAGGCCACTCCACTGCTTATTACCCACAAGGTAATGGACTAGTTGAGTCCTCTAACAAGAGCTTGGTAAACATCATTAAGAAGCTCTTAGAACAAAATCAAAAGGCATGGCATGGAAAATTAGTGCATGCACTATAGGTTGATAGACTAACCACCAAGAAATCTATTGGTATGTCTCCCTATCAACTAGTGTATGGCATGGATGCAGTTTTCCCCACCTCTTTGGGAGTCCCAATCATGAAGCTTCTTCAAGAAGTACAATCAGAAGAAAATAACATGCAGAGAAGGCTAAACCAAACCATTCGTTTACAACAGTCAAGAGAGGAAGTCTACAAAAGGACACAAGCTATACAGGACAATATCAAGAAAATGTTTGATAGGAGAACCAAAGCTAATGATTTCTAGATTGGATACATGGCTCTGAAATGGGATTCAAGAAGGGAATACAAGGGCAAACATGGCAAGTTTGAAAATCTATGGAAAGGCCCTTACATCATTCAGTCAGTTAGAGGCAACAATGCTTTCTTTTTAAAAGAGCTTGATGGAACTGAAATGTTTGGAGGTCCGGTAAATGGGAGGATGCTTAAACATTACTTTTGTCAAGAAACCTAGTTTTTTTTTCTCATTCATTGTACATACCACTGTTTGATGAAAATAAAAATCACAAAAACAATATAAAAAGAAAAAGAGGGTAGATTTGAGAAGAGGTATAGCCCCATACCCAAAAAAAGAGTACTACTGAAAGTGTGCAAGCCTAAATGCCACTACTTGTTCCAAAAGGTATTGTTCATTCATCTAGCCTAATCATGGCTGAACATTTTTTCAATTTATTGTTGATAGGTTAGTGAAAGAAAACTTGTCAAAACATGTAAACTTGACTTGTCAGTAGGAATAGCTTAGGAAGAAAATATACTAGTTATCCATGCTCAAATCTGAACCAAAGAGAAAAGATAGGGATGCCTAACAAATTCTAAATCATAACCTTCATGTTTTCTAGTCTTTCACTATACAAAAATAACATTTGTGTGCAGCTTGTTCTTATGCCACAAACCCATGGAAAATCAGATTGCCTAATCCTGGTTTGGTCATGTTTTGAATTTCATGTCAGTAGAATAGAGAATAAAATTTGTCAAACAGCTTAATCTTGACAAATGAGTATTTTAGGTAGAAAAAATAAAGAGAGTTCATCAGTCTAATCTGAACTCTCGGAAGAGATAAGGGTACATGTTAGTTGGTTTGATTCTGTTTTCAAAAAAGAAATATCAAGGGTTCGCCAGTTCAGGCGCACCCAAGGAAGAAAAAAAAATGTTAGGTAGGTAGATTGGGTAGGTAGAAATGATGATATAAATCATGTCTTTTCAGATCTCAAAGATTACAGACTCAAAACAAACATCAGCAAATGAAGAAAGAGCACATATGCCTAATGGAAGAGGCACTAGTCTCCAAAAGCCAGAAAATATGAAGTTTTGGACACCTCCTGAGAAGGAGTTGCCCTCCCCAAGTGGAGCCACTGTTAGTAATCCATATTTTTCACTATCTGAAGATGACTAAGGGTCCTAGATTTCTAGAAAAAAAGTTCATGAACATGGTGAGTTCTAGAAATCTCACTGCCTTCATTATCCTAAGATAAAATTTTCATTGTATTATCATCCTATCTAGTCATAACTGGCCCACCACTCCCGGAAGACCCATCATGGGCTCAAGCCATTTATTTTAACCCTAACTTGTCACCTATTTTTCACCATGTCTTGCCTTTTGGCCCAAATCCTCTGTTTTTCTTACCTACATGATTCCCTACTACTACCCAAACCTACCAATCAAATAGCCTTGCTATCTCTTCCATAATACTCTCAAACATTGATTGTCTTTGCAGGCCCTTTTGATAGTCAAGTATGTTGGACCTTAGGTCTTAAAATACACTAATCTTAGCATGGATCCTATCTTACACTTGTGAACCCTAAATCTAGATCTTAGTCCAAAGTCCAAATCGAAGAAATCCCCATTAGGTCACCTAAGGTCTCACTCAGTCATAGGATGGATTTGATAACCTACAAACTATGCTTTCCTATATGGAGAAATTGTATTCAAAGAGGAATAAAATCAAGCAATTTGGCCCAAGATTGGTTAACAGTCATTCAAGAAAAAGCCTCTTTAGCTTAGAGCACAAATATTACAAGGGACAGCTGCCCTTGTTCATATTTTTGCAAACAAATGATCAGGGTTGCCATCATCAAAAGGAGACGTAAATTAATAGGATGAAATCCTCACTAGGAGACATCCACAAGCAAGAAAAAGGCAGCAAGCCTGTGTTTAAAGGAGAAACAGGGTTTTTTATGGTTGTTGAACAAAACAGTGGTGATAGGCGAGAAACCATCACAAAGGCCACAAGGGAAAAAACCACCTCAACTCCATCAAGTGCACATTGAAGATTGTTGCAAAATAATAAATAAGTCCTGAGAGGCTATAGAGAAACTTAGAAAGCAACACTCCTTGTTTTTTCTGAAAAGCCCTAAAAACCTAAGAGTTTGCATAGATTGGCAAGACAGGTCAAATAAAGATGACAAGACCTCCTTCTTAAAAACAGAGGTCATACAAAGGATATCAGTTTAAAAGGGAGAAATGGAAAAAATGGATAGGTTTGTTGTTTGTATAAAATGATAAAAAAAAATCAAAAGACAAGTTCCTTTTCTTTCAAAAAGGTGGACAGGATTAGTATTGATGTTTTCAAGTAGATTGGCAAGATTAAAGAGAACCTTGAGAGGCCCCCCAGCAAACAGAGAAAAGCAACTTTGTCAATCAAACATGCCACCTGCAACACCAAACAGTTAAAAAGGCACAGTGAGAAAAGGTAAATAAACATAAACATTACAAAAGTGGGTTTCATATTTTGATTTTTCTTTTTTCCAAAGGCATTAAGGATTTTGAATTCCTTGAGTGGATCATTCCCGCACTTTGCAAAGAGAGAAAAACTCCAAGAAGAGAAAACAGAGTTTATGGGCTATTTCTGGGAAAATTCGTCAAAATGCTGCGCAAAATCCAGGCACTATGCAAACTGCCTTTCCCCCATCTATTTTTACACTGCGCTATGCAAATTTTTCTTCTGCGCTACGCAAAGTTTGGGCACTGCACAAATAAGGGCCTAGCTCGCCCGACAATCGGCAACTGCACCAGCACTGCGCAAATAGACACCCGAACCACCCGGCACTGCGCAAAAATGCATTCATCCACACCAGCATTGCACAAAGAGGCACTCGAGCCACCCGGAACAGCGTGTAAAGGCCACCCATTTTACCTGGCGCTTCACAAAAAGTCGTTCAGCCACACCGGCGCTGCTCAAAATTCAGGGAGGTGCCTAACAGGCCAGAAAGACCCCAAATGCGCAAATTTTTCTTTCAAGGGTGCCTCCAAGATTAAAGAAAATTGAGGAAAGTGGTAAGTGGTCTTCCTTTCTAAATCCCCAAGTAAAGTTTACAAAAAAAAAACATTTTGTTTCAATGGCTAAAGTAAAAACCTAGGAGGGTGAAACCCTAGGTCAAAGACAAATAAAGTAGTGATACTTTGAAACTAATTTTAAATAGCAGAAATTGTGGGGGAGGAAATTAAGGTTGGTTGCTACATTTATGATTAGAATCCTTAAGCTGCAAAAAACACTCAAAAAAGCCTCAAAATTCCAAATCAGTGCCCCCCATCACCATGTCAGAGATGGAAAACAGTAGTGGTAGTCAAGGCATTCAAAGACTTTCGAAATCAAAGCACAAGGGAGGGAAAATTAAGGGGTTGGAACCCCAGAATACAGTGACTATCACATCCTCTCTTAGGATCTTGTCATGCTTCCAAAACACAAGGTGTTTTCAGTTCTGCGAGAGGGTCAAGCAGGTGAAGAGCAATCCCAAGCTTACAAGGCTCCTCATCCTTAATTTGAAAAACAAACATTCAGACCTTGCAGGGATAAAATTTGAGATTTCAACAATTTCCATATCTGAGGCCACCGGTATCCCCTAAGTGGGTGAGAAATGGTTCAAGAATGGTAAGCTGGAAAGAGATTTATTTTTTCCATTTCTCAAAAGGAGGTATAGACAGGGCAGTATCACTTTTTTTTCTTTCTCACATCTCAAACACAGGTATGCACCTTTTATGTTGGTTGTCATCATGGAAAATTTTAGGGGCTAATATTCGCAGATGGTCTAATTTTCCATTGTTTTTCCAAAAAAAAGATTCGCCAATTTCCATTTTTTTATAAGAGTGATTCGCCCAAATTTTACAATATAAAATTATTTTACCTAAAAAATCACCAACATTATATAGATAATATATATAATATCATTATAAATTTGAATAATTTTTCAAATACATCAATAAATATTTTATATTTTTCACATTAGAGACTAGTCAGATTCGCCAATTTTTTAAACTTCAAAATAATTTTCCATCCTTAAAATTTTCCCTCGCTTTCATGAGGTACTTCACCTGTGAGGGGAGATACTCCAGGGTCTATACCTATCATCTTAGACTCCTTATGCATTTTACAGGGGTTAAGGCACTTGACCTACCCTACTATCTCTACAAGAGTATTGTGAAAATGTGTTCTGTTGTTCAAAGGATGAGTTTTCCCCAAAAAATGTCTAGCTTGTTCCACCATTCCTTGATCAAGATGGTGGTTGAACATCAGCTCAAACAGCAAGGTGTACCTTGGGATGATTTCATAACCAATGAGTTCTTTTCAAAACCACAACATCCTCATCAAACAAATCTGCCTTCCTCGTCTGCACAAGTACCCTCACCACAGGCACACATCCCTTCCTCTCCTTCTCTTGATGCATCAAGTGAAACAGGAAGTGGACATCAAGAATCGCATGGAGATCAGGGTGAGGGGGAAGAAGTCAGTGAGGCAAACACAGAAATACATGAAGAATAGGCAGAGGATATGGGGAGTGATGGGGAAAACAATGATAAAACACAAGGCAGTGAGCATGAGGAACAAGCAGATGAGCAGTAGGATGAAGAAGACAGTCAGCATAATGCACAAGGCAGCCAAGGAAGTGTTCATGACAGTCTTGACAGCTGTCAAGGCTGTCATGACACTAATCAGTTTTTAGATGATCAAGAAACTCAAAGTGATAACGTAGAAAATGAACAAGTAGAAAGCCTCAGTAAAGAACAAATCCAAGAAGAGGGTCAAAGCAATGATGAAAACATGGTCAAAGCTTCCATCATCACCCCTCACATATGCAGATACTACAGAGGACAAAGAGATGTGTTTGCTGCCTCAAAAAGGCAAGGGGCCACCTCTTCTCAAGCCATCAAAGGAGTGGACAAAGGCAAGAAAAAAATAGAAAGGAATAAGCAGTAAGAAAAGGTAAGGAGGAGTAAGAGACTGAAGAAAACTACCCAAGGGCCTGAATTCATTGATTTAGACAGTGATGAGCAGGATGAGGAGATGACCACTAAAATGCTACTCCTAGAAAAAGATGCATAGATCAAAGAATGGGAGGAATATTTTGAAAGAGCACAGCACGTCATTCAGTACTATAAAAACACAAGTACTTCAAGAAGATCAAGAGATGCCTTGTCCTCCAAAAGAAGATGACCAAACATTACGCAAGGAAGAGCAGGCTTGCAAATGCCAAACTCAATGAAGCCCTCCTTGAGATAAAAAACCTAAAAAGAAAAAATGAGCATGACAGCCTTGGAATTTTGGCTGAGGCTTCTCAGTAACTATCTAAAAACATCTAAGGAGGGTCTCCCCCAATTTTGAAGGAATTTGGAGAAGATTTTGTTTTTTCTGAATTTTTGGTCTACTTTGCGCAGCGCCAAAAATTTGGGGCATCCTCTGAAGGCAAGCTTGACATTTTTGGATTTTTCACGACCTGCACATCATCCACAAAAAAATTCAGAGGATTTGGAGCTGTTTTGACCCCTCAAAAGGTCAAAAAACACCTCAAAAAACACCTTTCTACCCCTGTTTTAGGCCTGGCGCTACGCAAATGACAGGTTGGATATTTTTGCATTTTTGACAGGGTTACAGGGACTAGATCAGGAAACCACAAGCAATTTTGGAAAGTAGACTCTTCAAGCTTTCCAACGAGCTCACGAAGCCAAATTCGACATCGGGAAGTGGTTCAAAATCTAGTTGCAAAATAGCCTATTTTCTGCAAAAGTGGTGCTACGCAAACAGACTGAAATAGGCCAAAAAGTCAACAAAATACATTGATTAATGGAAAAATGGTTTTTTAAAAAATTTTTGGGCAAATAACTCTAGATTTGATTGAGGAGTTATGTTTTGATGTTTTTCATTTATTTTCTTATCTATTATGTGTCTTGGGTCGTGCATGGTCATTAAGCACATTTATGACATTTATGACTAAATTAGGGTTTCTGGAAGCCTCTTAGGGTTTCCACCTCCTCATTTGCTCCATAAATAGAGCATGAGGCTCTTATGTATTTGGTGGGATTTTGATGACTTATGCTGAGGCAATACATAGTCTCTTGGAGTTTTTGATAAAAATTTGATGTCTTGGAGCTCATGCATACCTTGATTTGTTTACTGATGGTGGAGGACTGTTTGCAAGATCCATAGGCCTGGTTGATGGTGCAGTTTTCTCTTGTTTATGTTTTCTAGTTTTCCATTATGTTTTCCATCTTGCTCTATTGGAGTAGGACAAAGAATTTAGATTAAGAAATTTTTTATAATGGCACCTTAAGTCTGTTTGTCCTTCACTGCCTCAATGTTTTCTTCTGCTGAGATATGTTAGGGAATCCATCTCTTGCTCTCTAAGAAGTTCTTAGATTTTCCATTTCTTGAATGGTTTAGATCAGTTAGTGTCAAATATGATTTATGGTTAGCCCTGCATATTTTTGCCACTGAAATACTTTGTTCTTGGAATCATCTCTTTAAAGCAACTTTGCCTAGGTTTGTCAAAGAAGTCTATTTAAATCATGCTCTTTGCATTTACTTAGCTAGTGGTTTCGAAGAACCTTTCATAGCTGTAATCCTAGATGTTCAGGGTTGTCTCTCCTTCTATGATTATAGTTATTTGTGCATCTTAAATGTTTTCTACTCTTGATAATGAAATCTATGAAAGTTAAATAAGTTTCTTGCCTTTCTATAATTTCATTTGAATGTTTGTCTTGGATAATCATCTATGTTTAGTTTGAAATCAAATGGATTAGGTTTCACTTATGCCTTTGATTCTCTTTCCATGCTTATGATTTTTCTAACTCCCTTAGTCTAAAAGTTATTAAGGATTCAGTTCTGCCCTTCACTAGCTTTTATTCTCAAGCTTAATGTTCATCTCATCATCCACCACAACCTAAAAGATCCACCAACCAAGTTAAAATTTCCCTGCAAATGCTCTTGAAACCATTGATGAACTTATCATGACCTTGTTAGGCTCCATTGCCCAATGACTTAACAATCTTCCTTGTTTTCTATCTAAAACCTATTTGAGCATCATACCTAACCAAAAACAATCAAAATACCATGCACTTAACATCTAGCCTAAAATCAACCCTAATCAGCAAACAATTTCACATCTTTGCACCTACTACAGAGATCCCTCTCTGAATAAAGGAAGGCTAGGTCCTTGGATTCTAAAGCTTGGTTTGATGTTACCCCTGTCCATTTGTATCTCAATCAATCTAGCAAATTACAGGGAGCTAACATACTTGACTCATTACTCCAAATATTCATGTTATGATGTTTTCACAGTTTGTCTCTTAGTGTATGTGTTTCTTTCTCTGTATTTCATATTTGTTTTTCCTCAGTATTTGAATGAACATATATGGAATTGGAATTCATCTTGTGATGCTTTGATTCATCATAATAGAATTAATATTTGATGCTCTACTTTATCGCATTCATATATTTCTCCATGTCTTTCTAAAATTATTACAGAATTCGTTGTTGATAGAGTTCTGTTTTAATTGAAATGACATTTTTTCAAATCACCTTATTGAAACAATTTTGGGTCTAGAGGAATACCATATATCGTTCCTTTAGAAAGTAATGTCTCATAAAACCAGTCTTGAAGACTTCTGATTGATATTTCACCCCTGACTCAATGCCCAATGGTTTACACTTTGTTCAATCCAATCAAACCCCTACAATTCTGATTTTACAATAAACCTAACCACTGTACTAATTGAATAACCAGTTGTTGTGGTGACATTGAGTGACTAAGTTATAAGAGGGAGCCCTTCCTAGATTGGAAGGTTAGCTTCTGATATCCATGAATGGTTCAATGTTAGCTTTGGGTTTTCCTTTCACATCTGGGAAAATTACGGAGTGGTAACATTTTGGCGTCGTTATCAGGGAGGTGAAGGCCTCAAGTAAATTACCCCGAAGAATGACAATGTTTTAGATCTGATCATTGATGGTGAAGAAGGATCAAACATAATCAGGGTTTTCATCATTCACTTGGAAACTCCAATCAATCTTCAAATCAAATTCAAAGACTTCATTGGAAGATGGGCCCTATTGAAAGAGTCATGAAAAGGACTATGGGAAATCCAAGTATCAAAGCTCGAGTTTGCTCCAAGATACAATATTAATTTTTGTCAATTACTTTTTGTCCTTTTAGGAACATATCCAAAAAATATTACATTGATTTCTCCATTTAAATAAATACCATAGATCTACACTTGTATATCCTTCTTTAAAAAAATTACATATACCTTCTTCTTTCATTGTTGATCTTGACCAAGATATTTCGTTCGAGCCATATTATGTCCATGACCAGTCTTGTGAGCCTCATGTGATCAAGGTTGGTATTACACCTCATGTGCATAAACTTATGCCCTCCAAGATTCAAGAGAGATATAGACCCTTAATGTTTCCAAATAGCTTCCATGATTTACCTCCAAAGCATTACAAATACCTTCCCAATTTTGATGGGGAACTTGACATCCTTACAATTGAAAATTACATCCAAGCCCTTGAGTATTTCACAAAACTTTTCAAAGTTAAGCATGATGATGTTTAAATGATATATTTTCTTGAGTCATTGCAAGGGGTTGCAAATTATCTATAAATGGTTTGGATAACTTTTTATTCTTTTCAAGAACCTCCCACTCAGTTAAACAAATAAATATCTAGCTTATTCTTGACTTGTGCAGAATTTTATACTTGAAAACAGGTGTATGTTTTTTAACTGTTTTAGTGCTTTAATAATATTTATTTTTTATGATATTAAACATGTGCAATAGCCATATAATCCAGAAAAATGAACATCAACACATAACAACAAATTTAATCTAGGTTTTCACCCGAATATCGTGGGCTACGTCTCCTTGAGCCTTTATCAACTGACTTGGATCTTTGGGATTATAATGTGAAATTTTTTTTACAAGTAAACAACTCAACTCCAATGGCTATCTGAACTAAACCATTGGGATGATAACATCATCATACCCATGATCATGGTTGTCATCACTCTGAAGATAGAACTAGGTTCCCTTAGACTTGACTCCTTCTATTGATGCCCTTAAGCTTCCCTGAGCTTCGAAGTGGCACTAACTCCCTCAGAATTATTTTTCTCTCCCTGAAACCTCACCTAATGTCTCTAGCACATATCATACCTCCAAAATAGACCGATCATTTGCTCCAAATGAGCACTGGCTCCCCAATATAGGCCTCCATCCACTAATGGCCCTAGGCTGCCCAAAACTTCCCTATGGCTCTTTGACCTTCATATGTCTTCAAATGGATCTGAAAATCCTTTCATTGGATTCAAAAATTCCAAAATAGTTAGAATAGACTATTCACTTGCAGAAATTGGCCTCCGGCTGCTCCGGTTTCGCCTCCAACACCCAGTGGCACCCCTTGGCTCTAGGGTCACTTAAAACTTCTCTGGAGAATATCGACTTTTAGAAGTTCTCAAAAGCTTTTGAAAACTCCATAAATGGATTCAAAATGTAAATACAATCAAAAATGACTATTTTTTTGTTGAGAATGGATACTGGCTCCTCTGGATAGGCCTCATTCTCCTGTTGGCACCTGATGGCCCCAGTGGCCCCTGACACTTCTTTGAAGAAACTCAGCTTTCAAAAGTCCTCTACAGGCTCTACAAACCACACCATTAGTTCTAGAATGTCTGAAACATCCAAAATTTACTAGTGGATTGTTGAGAAAGGCCTCTAGCAGCACTAGCTAGGCCTCAAACTGCTACTGGCCCCTCGTGGCCCTCGTGGCCCCTTGAAATTATCTGAATCAAAAACATGCTAAAAAGTCTTCTAATGGCTTTGAAACCCTCACCAATGAGTGTAGAATGTCTGAGATAGTCGAAATTTACTATTCACACTCTCAGAATGGTCAAATCTAGCTCAAGATAGAGCCTAAACTGATTTTGCCCAGTGTCCCCTAAAAATCTTCCACTAAATGTGGTGAACTGCACTTGTCTGTAGTTAAATTTGTCCAAACTCCAAAATTTTAGGGGTGCACCTAAACTACCCCCAGCCTTGACCATAATATTAAATATGGCGGTTAGAGTTGGGCACATGTCCCCGAAAACCACGGTCAGTTGGAGGTTAGCGGATCCCATTGCATATAAACCACGTTGATAGATGTAAATTTAATGCCACCATGTGACAACACTACCGCAACCGTTGGGGTTTATTAAGTCGCAAAGAGTTAGCCGTCAAGGATGGCTTTAACTTCCATATGGCATGTGACCGCACAACACAACTCAAAATCTTTGAGGATTATGTTGAACCGTCGGAGGTTTTGTTGCAAACCGTCACATAAAACTGCATGTGACACGTTTTAAATGTAAACTCCGGCAGTTAGGGCTAATCCCTTGGGTCAGGGTTATGGCGACGGGCAGGTGGGGAGGGGCTGGCCCCTCTGGACCCCCAAACACAATACCGTTAAACAATAAATATATGACGAGACCATAATGGTTAAGAACTAAACCATAGCCCGAGCCGTAAGACGGTGTGCATGTAGGAAAGAGGTCTTGGGGTCGACTCCGGTCGGCTCCCCAAAAATTTTACATGACCCCTCCTGGGCTACGTGGCAGCCTCCGGGACTACCACGTGGTGGCTTGTAATTGGTTCAAAAATCCACGTAAAAACCATTATCCAATTAAAACACTGCCACTTGTCCACATGCAATTGGTCCAAGAGGAATATTCTAGGGAATATTCCAAGAATATTCCCTAGAATATTCCAAGAATATTCCCTTGAATATTCTCTTTTTTTGAATATTCAAAACCCAGTCAAACTTGGTCAAAGGTCGAAAATTATAGTTTACTGGACTTTTCAAATCGTGATAACTTCTTCATACGATGTCGGTTTTTCGAACTGTTTGTGGTGCCAAAATCAAGAAGATGAGATCTATCCGGTCACTCAGGTTCGTCACACTTCTGAACACTTTGAAATTTGAGCTATCACTTAGGTCCTTGATCCAAATATGATCACACCTCCCCATTGGGAATCTTTTGGACACCAAAACACTGATTACCTGATCTGTTCAGTAGATGAGAGTACAACACCCTCACTTTTCAACCTCCATACACTTTTTCTTGCATGGCTTAGTGCCTTTGAACCCAACTCGAAGGTATTCAACACTTCCCTTCCTGAATGCTCTTGTCCCCCTGTCAAGAATTGTCTTCCTTGAACTCACCCTTAAATTTCTGGCGAGAAATTTATAAAAGGTAGTTGAACATCATGTCCTTGATCATCGATCCAAGGTAGCTCAAACAAACGTAAGTTTCCAACAGAAATGCATACATAACTGAAATTTGCATATGTACAAATGGATGTATGTCTTACTAAGTTAAGAATTCAAACCACTTCTTACCAAGCCACTTCCACAGCGACTTTTGTTGCTGAAAATATTCTTCATTTGAAACATCTGTTCTCACATCAATGATGGAATCTTTGGTTCCGATTTTTCTAGTCTTGTTATCCTCTTGCCTCATGTGCTTGGGATGATTAGTTGGATGCAATGTCCAACATAGGGCAACAACATGTCCCTTCTTCTAGAAATGTGTGCAGGTATTTTGCACCTTCTTTGCAAGTTGTCTTTGCCTCAATTGTTTCCTGTATGCCTTCATCCTCTTCCAGCATTTTGAAACAACATGGTTACACAGACTACAATATGCACAGCAACTCTTTCTTCCATTCAAGCATGCAAATTTTTCATGCTTATTAGAAACATAATAAACTTGACTATGGGAAGAATTATACCTCAAATGTTTCTTTGCATGTCCATCTCTTTTACCTTCATGAGGAGATGAAATTGTAGAGGTTCCAGCTTTCTTTTGCAGACTAACATCAGTGTTCATGTCTTGATAGTTTTCTGAACTCTCATGCTCGCCATAAGCTGCATGTCTACACACATCTTCTTGCTGCAAAATAGGCTTCAAACAATGGAAATCAACTTGAAAACAAAATTTACATGTTTGTGATTTAGAACTTGGAACAAAAATTCTTTTTGAAGCTGCCTCAAATGCCTTCATGGCTGTAGAGTTTTGGCCATAAGATTGAACATAGCCTAGACCAAATTTTTTAGGTCTTTCCTTAACCAAAATAGGATCAATCATGCCTTTTGCATGTTTTCCTAAATATTTGCCTTCATATCCCATTTTAAACATCAACTTGGACCCTATACCTCTAGTGTGATTTTCAAATGAACCTACACATCTTTTTGAAGAGGAAATTGAAGACAAATTTGAGTGAATTACCTCTGCTTCACGCATGTTCTTGGTTAAGGCATCTTGGTCTTAATGGAGCTACATCTCCATCTCATGCATTCTTTGAAGAATTTCTTCCTTCTCTTGCTTCATAGCAACCAATTGCTCACGAAGTCTAGTGCTTTCATTTCTATCTTCAAACTAAAGCTGCACTCTATCCTTTAGGATGTAGAAGTCTCGCTTCATGTCTTCATCAAAGAATCTTGTGAAGGAGGAGGATTTTGAAACCTCACTTGAATAATTTGTCATTATTATGTCAATTAACTAAAGAACCTCAACAAAATTCACAAATCTTTCAAAAACACTTGACAAAGATTTAGAACAAAATGGATGTAGAGTCAAGCTCTTCTTCAAGCAGCCTTTTGCAAATAATCCCTTTTGTGCTTCAAGGGTTGCCTTAAGGTCCTTTGGGTAAGGAAGATGCCTTCAGCCCTTCTTCCTTTTGTCCTCTTCTAGACTTAGCTAACAGTAGCTTTCCCTTCAACTCTAGCAAACTTAAAATTGTAAGCAACAATCAGTTTGCAAACAATCAAATTCTTTGCACTGTTAAACACCTTTAAAGTCAAACAAGCAACCTAGTTCTCTGTTAAGAAAGAAAACTATGTGCTCTGATACCAACCTGATCTATAAATGGGTTGGATAACTTGTTATGCTTTTCAAGAACCTCCCACTCAGTTAAACAATTAAAGATCTAGCTTATTCTTGACTTGTGTGGAATTTTATACTTGAAAACAGGTGTATGTTTTTTAACTATTTAAGTGCTTTAAGACCATTTGTTTTTGCTGATATTAAACATGTGCAACAGCCATATAATGCAGCAAATAAACATCAACACATAATAGCAAATTTGATCTAAGAGTAAACTTGAATATCATGGGCTACGTCTCCTTGAGCCTTTGTCAACTGACTTGGCTCTTTGGGATTATGATGTGAAATTTATTTTACAAGTAAATAACTCAACTCCAATGGCTATCTGAACTGAACCATTAGTATTATACATCATCATACCCTTGATCATGGTTGCCATCACTCTGAAGATAGAACTAGGTTCCCTTAGAATTGACTCCTTCTGTCGGTGCCCTTGAGCTTCCCTAAGCTTCGAAGTGGCACTAACTCGCTCATAATTATTTTTCTATCCCTAAAACCTCACCTACTATCTCTAGAACATATCATACAATGATCATTTGCTCCAAATGAGCACTATCTCCCCAATCTAGGCCTCCATCTACTGATGGCCCCGGGCTTCCCAAAACTTCCTTGTGGCTCTTCGACATTTATAATTCTTCAAGTGGCTCTGAAAATCCTTTCATTGGATTCAAAATGTCCAAAATAGTCAGAATAGACTATTCACTTGCATAAATTGGCCTCCTGCTGCTTCGATTTCGCCTCCAACACTTGGTGGCACCCCCTGGCTCTAGGGTCACACTTTCAGAAGTCCTCAAAAGCTTCTACAAACTCCATCAATAGATTCATAAGTATCAATACAATCATAAATGACTATTGGTTCGCTGAGAATGGATATTGGGCGCCCTAGATAGGCCTCATTCTCCTGCTGGCACCTGATGGCCCTAGTGGCCCCTGGAACTTCTCTAAAGAAACTTGGCTTTAAAAAGTCCTCTATAGGCTCTACAAACCACACCATTAGTTCTAGAATGTCTGAAACATCCAAAATTGACTATTGGATTGTTGAGAAAGGCCTCTAGCAGCACTAGCTAGGCCTAAAACTGTTGTTGGCCCCTTATGGCCCTTGTGGCCCCTTGAACTTATCTGAAGCAAAAAATTAGCTCAAAAGTCCTATGATGGCTCTAAAACTCTCACCAATGAGTCTGGAATGTCTGAGATGCTCGAAATTGACTATCCACACTCTCAGAATGGTCGAATCTATCTCAAGATAGAGCCTAAACTGATTTTTCCCAGTGTCCCCTAAAAATCTTCCAGTAAATGTGGATAACTGCACTTGTCTGCAGTTAAATTTGGCCAAAATCCAAATTTTAGGGGCACACCTAAACTATCACCAGCCTTGACTGTAATATTAAATATGGCGGTTATATTTGGGTACATGTCCCCGAAAACCGCGGTCATTTGGAGGTTAGCGGATCCCATTGCATATAAACTGCGTGGATAGATGTAAAGTTAATGCCGCCATGTGACAGCACTACTGAAACCATCGGGGTTTATTAAGCCACAAATATTTAGCCATCGAGGATGGCTTTAACCGCCATATGGCATGTAACCGCACAACATAACTCAAAACCATTGTGGATTATGCTAAACCATTGGAGGTTTTGTTGCAAACCATTACATAAAACCGCATGTGACACGTATTAACTATAAACGTCAGCGGTTAGGGCTAAGCCCTTGGGTCAGGGTTACGGCAACGGGCATGTGGGGAGGGACTTGCCCCTCTGGACCCCCAAACGCAATACCATTAAACGATAAATATATACCGAGACCGTAATGGTTAAGAACTAGACCATAGTTCGAGCGATAAGTCGGTGTGTGTGCAGGCGAGAGGTCTTGGGGTCGACTTCGGTCGGCTCCCCCAAAATTTTACATGACCCCTCCTGGGCCACGTGGCAGGCCTCTGGGCCTGCCATGTGGTGGCTTGTGATTGGTTCAAAAATCCACGTACAAACCATTATCCAATTAAACGATGCCACCTGTCCACATGCAATTGGTCCAAGAGGAATATTCTAAGGAATATTTTGAGGAATATTCTCTTTTTTGAATATTCAAAACCTAGTCAAACTTGGTCAAAGGTCGAAAATTGCAGTTTACTGGACTTTTCAAATCATGATAACTTCTTCATACGGTGTCGGTTTTTCAAACCGTTCACAGTGTCGGAATCAGGAAGATGAGATCTATCCAGTCGCTCAAGTTTGGCACACTTCTGAAGACTTTGAAATTTGAGCTATCACTTTTTTAGGTCCCTATATTACTAGTGTAGTTTCTTATTATGTTAGTATATCCCCCCTTATTGTAATTGTTGTAACCCTGTGACCCCCATATTGTTATTATTATGCCCTTACATTATTATTGTTAGGTCGGCTAGGATTACATTGTGGCCCCACTAGGATTACATTGTGGCCCCATGGACTCCTATATATAGAGAGGAGGTTTTGTCATTTGTATCATCCAATAATTTTTCATTCATGTAATGTATTGCAGGTTTCCCCCTCGAAGTGGCTTATTTCTAAGGCATTGATATCTCTTTTCTTCTATTTTTGGAGCTGGTTTCACAACATTTGGTATCAGAGCCTTTGGATTATAGGGTTTAGCTGCTCCAAATAGGTCATCGTGGAATTTTCACTATAACATTTGTTCTATGAAGGTTCAAAAGCTGAAATTTTTCAAGTGCGAAGCCGAAATCCTGAGGAACATCATCGCAAAATTTCAGAGCTTGGTTCGCAATATTTTCGGAGATATGATCTATGGAAGTGAGGTCTTTTTGCAGGCTCCTGAATTTAACCTAAACAGGTCATCACGGAATTTTCGCTAAAACTTTGTTTATACGAAAGTTAAGAAGCTAAAAAATTTAGAGCGTGAAGCTGAAATCCTGAGGAATATCATCACAAAATTTCAAACTTGGTTCGTACTAATTTTGGAGATATGGTCTGTGGAAGTTAGGGATTTTTCAGGCTCCCGAATTTCATCTCGAAGAGGTGATCGTGGGAAAATATTCATAACTCTCTCTCTGAGCATTGAATTGGAATGCTGTAAAAATTGGCCACAAGTACACAGACTGTAGTTTATGTTCTATCAATTTGAGAGCCGAAGGAGGAAACAGTGACATGTGTCAAGTCATACAAGTGCGCTCTACTGAACCAGTCCATAATTAGGTCATTGTGGGAGATTGGACATAACTTTGTCTTGAAGAATCCAAATCCAGTCAGACTTATGGCATTCAAAAGAAGATTCATAGGGCTACTTTAGGGCCAAATTTCAGATATTGAAGATCTGAAATCACAGAGATAATTCAGTTTCAATATCGAGCTCCTCAAAATCAAGAAAAAGGTGTGTATTTTTTTTTTTTAATTGCATAACATTTGAGAGTGCAAGCTTCTGTGATCCATAACATATTAGATTATAAATCTTCCGGCAAATCACATGAGAAATTTAGGACCTAAATTTCTCATGTGATTTGCCGGAAGATTTATAATCTAATATGCATAACATTTGTTTGAAAAAGCAATTTGAAGTGATTCCAAGGGCATATTGAAGAATTTTTATCAGTATTGGGTTCTATAATGCATCCAAAAAATAATTCCATACCAATTAAGCCCTCAGAAATATATACTATGATGCATAAAGAGGAAGAATTGCAGTATGAGATATCAAACTTACGGTACCAAGTGCAACAAATTTCGATCTTATGAAGAGCAACTGAAGATGACATAGATGGTTTAAAAGAAGAAATGGAGGCTAAGTTGGATGGTTTGAAGGATAAAATAAAAGCTAATATGGATGATAAAGTAGTGGAATATCACATCGACCATCAACAACAAGTTCTCCAACTCTCAAAGGATAACCTAACTTTGGTGCAGAATGAAATGAAACAATGGGAAGATCAACATCACATCGAAAGAATTTCTGAAGCAGTCACAGAAACAAGAACTTGACAAGTAAGATCAATTTTAGAGTATCTCAACAAGTGGAAGAAATTTCCTATAGAATATTCCACATGGGAGCATGAGAATACAGAAGCATCAAGAAATAATCAAGCGTTGAGGACAACACTTGTTTGAAGGAGAGGGGCATGTTAGGTCCCTATATTACTAGTGTAGTCCCTTATTATGTTAGTATAGCCCCCCTTATTGTTATTGTTGTAACCCTGTAACCCCCATATTGTTATTATTGTGCCCTTACACTATTATCAAGTAGGGTCGGCTAGGATACATTGTGGCCCCACTAGGATTACATCATGGCCCCATGGACTCCTATATATAGAAAGGAGGTTTTGTAATTTGTATCATCCAAGAATTGTTCATTCATGTAATGTATTGGAGGTTTCCCCCTCGAAGTGGCTTATTTCTAAGGCATTGATATCTCTTTTCTTCTATTTTTGGAGCTGGTTTCACAACACACTTAGGTCCTTGATCCAAATCTGATCAGCTTGTTGGGTATGTGTTATATTCTTTCCACGACTAAGCACGCGCGGGGGGTTAAGAGGGGGGGCGATAGCCCCCCCTTTGAGCTGGGCGCAATGGGGGGGTCACAAGGGGGGCGGTAGCCCCCCCTGTCGGGGTCTGGGCTAGCGCCCCGGCGAAAATGTTTGGTCCTTAATTTTCACCGGGTAGTCTGCGTCCATGGTTTTGTGCATGGTATTGGGGTATGATGGTTTTCGACCCCTGGTATTTTTGTAGATCCGGTCAAGGGAACTACGGTTATGTTCTAATCCAGGGTTTATGGATTGGGGTTTATGTATGCTTCGGCATGTACATATATGTGTTGTAACACTAAAAGGAATATAATGAAAATCAAGCTGGTTGTCCCTATTTGGGATCTAGGGGAAAATCTCTGTGTTTATCTGTTTTATGTTTTATGATCTCGCTATTGTTTATTTTCTGTTATAAGATTCGTGTGTAGATAATTTATGTTCAGGGTTAAAACCTACGTTTGGTATCGGAGTTGTTTCAGCTTCAAGGGGACGCCTTTGCTACTGAGGGTTTTTTGCTTGGGCCTGAGGTAGACCCTGTTCAGTGGGAGATCTGCAGGATCGATTCTTGCAGTGAAAGAAGATGGTGAGCGGCGGGAAGATAGAGATCGAGAAATTTAATGGTCAGAGTTTTGAGTTGTGGAAGCTCAAGATGGAGGATCTGCTGGTGGATAAAGATCAGTGGATCGCGGTAGATCCAGGTACTAAACCACCGGCAATGTCAGATGAAGACTGGAAGAAACTGGATCGGAAGGCTAAGAGCACAATACGGTTGTGTGTCTCAGATTCAGTATTGTTGAATGTATCTGGGGAAGCTACGGCGAAGGCCTTGTGGGACAAGCTAGGGACTTTGTATCAATCTAAGTCTCTGGTGAATAAGTTGTTCCTGCGGAAAAAGCTGTATAACCTGAGGATGAAGGATGGAGACTCGGTGACAGAGCATTTGAATGCCTTCAATACTATGGTAAGTCAGCTGTCATCTGTTGATATTAAAATCTCAGATGAAGATAAGTGCATCAGTTTGTTGTGTTCTCTACCAGACTCGTGGGACAGTCTGGTTATTGCAATAAGTAGCAATACAACTACCTTGAATTTTGATGACATTGTCTCAGCCTTGCTGTCGGAGGAAATGAGACAAAGAAATATGGAGGGTCAGAATGGAGATGCCTTATCTGTACGAGGAAGGTCCCAGAACAGAAACAAGAATAAGGGTTCGAGTGGGAGATCCAAATCTAGAGGGAGATCTAAATCTCCTGGAAAGTTTGTAAAGGTGTGCTGGAAATGCGGAAAGGAAGGGCACTACAAAAAGGACTGCAGATCTAAAGCTCCCGAGAAAGGAAAGGGATCTTATGATGCTCCTTCTGCAGAGGCAAAAACCACCTCGGATGAAGGTGGGGATGTGTATTTGGCTTCTTCTTCAAATACACATGTAGATCATGAGTCATGGCTAATTGACTCAGGTGCATCCTTTCACTTCACTCCCCATAGGGAGTGGTTCTGCGAGTATGAGAAATATGATGGTGGTGATGTCTTCCTAGGGGATGATAGGAAGGCCAGAATCGTCGGACGTGGAAAGGTCAAGTTGAAGCTGCAAGGTGGAAGGATTAGAACACTTCCTGGTGTTCTGCATATTCCTGCATTGGCCATAAATCTAATTTTTGTAAGCAAGATGGATGATGTAGGTGTAAAAACAGTGTTCGAGAAAGATGCCCGCAAGATGGTTCGGGTAGCACTGCTATTAATGCGGGGAGTTCGGACTGGAACTCTGTACAAGCTACAAAGTATCACTTTTATTGATGGGTGTAACAGTTCTATGGTTCCTGAAAGTGGAGTGGAAAGCCTAGCTGTCTCTGGAGAAAAGACCATGCTATGGCATCAAAGGCTTGGACATATTGGAGAGAAGGGCCTTCGGATACTGCATAGAAATGGTATGGTAGAAGGTATGTCTAATTTCTCTCCGGATTTCGATTTCTGTGAACATTGTGTATATGGGAAGCAGAATCGGGTGAGTTTTCCTTCTGGTGCTAAGAGGGCGAACAAGATATTAGAACTTGTGCACAGTGATGTGTTTGGACCTGTGTCAGTTCCATCACTGGGAAAGTCTGTGTACTATGTTTCATTCATACATGACTTCTCAAGGAATACATGGATATATTTCTTGAGGAAGAAATCTGAAGTCTTTGACAGATTTAAAGAATTTAAGGCTCTGGTGGAAAACCAGACAGAGAAGAAGATAAAGGTGCTGAGGACAGATAATGGTGGGGAGTTCTGCAAGAAGGAATTTGAAGAGTTCTGTAAGAAGTGTGGTATAGCACGATAGAAGACTACTCCATACACACCTCAGCAAAATGGAGTTGCAGAAAGAATGAACAGAACACTGATGGAAAAGGCAAGAAGCATGCTCAGTGGTACCGGTTAGGACAAGAATTCTGGGCAGAGGCAGTGGAGACTGCATGCTATCTGGTTAACAGATCACCTTCATCAGTGTTGGAGGATAAGACACCACATGAGGTATGGACTGGTAAGAAACCCTCTCTTTCACATCTAAGGGTATTTGGATGTGATGCATATGTACATGTTCCAAAGGAGAAAAGGACCAAGTTGGATAATAAATCTGAAAGGTGCATCTTTATTAGGTATAAGGATGGTTTAAAGGGTTACAAGCTTTGGAACCCAGAAACAAGGAAGGTTGTGTACAGCCGAGATGTGGTGTTTAGAGAAGTGAAAGATGTTGTTAAACATGAAGTCCTACCAAAGGAACCCGAGAAGATAGAGTTTGAGCTAAAGGAGGATGAATCAGACTCTACAACAGAAGAAGACTCAGAAGATGAAGAGCCACAAACTCCAGCTTTGAGAAGATCAGTTCGGGAAAGAAGGCAACCAGAAAGGTATAGTCCATCTGCTTTCTGTTCAGGTTTTTCCTTAACTATAACTAATGATGAACCCAGAACTGTCAGGGAGGCAGTAGATTCAGAGGATGGAAAACTCTGGAAGGAGGCCATGGTTGATGAAATGGCATCCTTGCACAAAAACGATGCATGGGATCCGGTGGAGTTGCCGGCTGGAAGGAAGCCCATTGGGAGCAAATGGGTGTTTAAGAAGAAGATGAATGTAGAAGGCAAGGTGGAGAAATACAAAGCTCGGTTGGTAGCGAAAGGTTATTCCCAGGTGCCGGGAATTGATTTTGGTGATATTTTTCCTCCTGTTGCCAAAGTTACTTCTATTAGATTACTTTTATCTGTTGCTGCTGCATTTGATTTTGAGATAGAACAGATGGATGTGAAGACATCATTTCTTCACGGGGATCTAGAAGAGGAGATCTACATGAAGCAACCTGAAGGCTTTATGGTAAAGGGTAAGAAAGAACTGGTATGCAGGTTGAAGAAGTCTCTGTATGGGTTAAAACAGTCACCAAGGATGTGGTATCAGAAATTTGATACCTATATACGGAGACTTGGCTTCACCAGAAGCAAGGAGGATCACTGTGTTTATTTTAAATTAATTGGTGACCGTGTTATTTATTTGGTCTTGTATGTGGATGATATGTTGTTGATTGGAATGACAAAGAAATTATCCAAGATTTGAAGACCCAACTGTTCTCCAAATTCGACATGAAGGATCTTGGTGCTGCAAACTATATTTTGGGCATGGAAATTAAGAGAGATCGGGCAAAGAGGAAGCTCTGGTTAAACCATAGGAAGTATGTCGAGACTATATTGCAGAGGTTCAATATGCAGGATAGTAAACCGGTGAGTGTTCCTATTCCTGTAGGTGCAAAGCTGTCTGCTGAACAGTGTCCCAAGACACAAGAAGAAGAGGAGGATATGTCCCGTGTTCCATATGAAAGTGCAGTGGGTAGCCTGATGTATGCAATGGTCTATACTAGACTAGACATTGCACATGCAGTGGGAGTATTGAGCAGGTTTATGTCAAACCCAGGGAAGGATCATTGGATAGCAGTGAAGCGGGTTTTCAGATATTTACGTGGCACTAGTGATTATGGCTTGTGCTACCAGGGAAGACCAGGATTGGAAAGAATGTTGGACATTCGTGGTTTTGTTCATGCAGACTGGGCTGGAGATCTGGACCAAAGAAGATCTACAAGTGGGTATGTGTTTAGCCTATTTGGAGGCGCAGTCAGTTGGATGAGTAAAAGACAGTCTGTAGTGGCTCTTTCAACTACAGAGGCAGAATACATAGCAGCCACTCATGTAAGCAAGGAAGCAATTTGGTTGCAAAGATTGTGTTCAAGTATGGGGTTGGTACAGCAAGCTATAAGGATAGACTGTGATAGCCAAAGTGCAATTTTCTTGGCTAAGAACCCTGCTTATCATTCAAAGACAAAGCACATTGATGTTCAATATCACTTTGTTAGAGATATGGTTGTGGCTAAAAGGGTGTTGCTGGTAAAGGTGGACACTTTGAAGAATGTTGCAGATGCATTAACAAAGTCTGTGAGCACTGGGGGAAAATGGGTGTTGAAGAATTGGGCCAATGACTAAGCCCTCTTGCGGCCCCCTCGTGGAAAGAAAACAACAAGTGGGAGGAATGTTGTGTGTGTTATATTCTTTCCACGACGACGCGCCGGGGGTAAGAGGGGGCGATAGCCCCCCCCTTCGCGCCGGGCGCACCGGGGGTCACAAAGGAGACTCCCCCCTGTCGGGGTCCGGGGCAGCGCCCCGGCGAAAATTTTTGGTCCTTAATTTCTGGTGGGTAGTCCGCGTCCATGGTTTTGTGCATGGTTTTGGGGTACGATGGTTTTCGGCCCCTGGTATTTTTGTAGATCCGGTCAAGGGAACTACGGTTATGTTCTAATCCAGGGTTTATGGATTGGGGTTTATGTATGCTTCAGCATGTATATATATGTGTTGTAACACTAAAAGGAATATAATGAAAATCAAGCTGGTTGTCCCTATTTGGGATCCAGAGGAAAATCTCTGTGTTTATCTGTTTTATGTTTTATGATCTCGCTATTGTTTATTTTTTGTTATAAGATTCGTGTGTAGATAATTTATGTTCAGGGTTAAAACCTACACAGCTAAGGAGTGGTATATGCTTTTGGAGCCTGGATTAGTTGGTTCATGGGAGGAACTGAGAGATATATTTTTGAATTTTTGGGGCGAGAGGAAATCCAGGGATCAACATCTTTCATAGTTTTGTTTCATAAAGAAATAGAGACATGAAACTGTGTTTATGTTCAATAGGAAAATTTTCAATTTTTATCGCAATATTCCTAGAGACATTCAACCTTCTCAAGATGCAACCATGTTGAGTTATGCAACAACCTTTCATTCAAATTTATTTTTCCTTCTCATGGAGAGGGGGTCTGTGACCTTGAAGTATATGTTCATTGATGCTCAGGAAACATATGACAATACTCAAGCATGTGTAAAGCTCTTAGATCAGGTTTTGGTTGAAGATTCAGGTGTAGATGAACAAGAGAATGAGTGTGTTCAAGAGAGACTTGATCTGAATCCTGATCCATTTCATTATGATTATAGGATTGATGATATCATGCATTTTATTGAAAATCTCAATGATAATGTTATTGCAAAGAGTAAAGATCAGCTTGTTGAAGAGCAAGCTGATGTCTCAAAATTTATTAATGATAATATTCAAGAGGTTTTTTATTTACCTATGTATACTTATGACTTTCATGAACAGCCAATTGTATTTCCTTCATCGAGAAATGTTCATTTACAGTAGTCTAATCAAAGCACTCAACCTATATATCACAGTTACAACATTGAACATAAAGGGAGTGATCAGTTAGTTGAAGGTCATTCTTTTCGTTTGTGCTTTTCTTCATTTATTTTGCTGGAAGAGAAATTTGAAATCATAGATGAAGCAGAGGAAGTTGGGATGATGCAAAATCATATAGGCTTTTTGGAACAAATTGACAATATTATGAATCAACATCGACCTTCTCATTATTTCCATGATCCTATAGCTTCATACATGGAAAGTTTTATTAGTTCAATTTTGCATCCATTGACATATGAGGATTTTGAAAACGATGATTGTAAGGATGTTGATTTTCAAAAGCAGCCAGAGATATTTTCTTTATCATAGAGTATTCCATTGTAGCAGTTTAATGAAAATTTTCAACCCTCTCATGACAACCAACATATTGAAATGCATGAAAGAGAAATTGAATTTGAAGGGATTATACATCTAATTGGTATTATTTTACATTATTTTGAGACCATTTTTCAGCCTTTTGAAGATCCCATTGCAGTGTTTCTAGAGTCCGTAAGTAGACCTAATTTTTTCACATCCTATCAAAGTTGAATTTGATTGCAAATGCTCCAATGAGATTCCATTTTATTTTAAATGTTTATTTTTTCCAAATCACATTCAAAAGTTTCAGTTAGTCAAGTTATTGCTTGAATGGAAACTTTGGAAGTTTGGCTACACGTGAGAAAGGAAAAACTTCTTTGGGTTAGAGTAGGAGTTCTTGTGAATAAGCTCATAGTTCTAAGCATGTTTTCAGCATTCAGTAGTTTGCAATTTGGTTTTAAGTTTTATTTTTTTCAGCAAGAGTGTTTCCAATTTGTAGCACAGTTTGGTTATCAATTTGAAGATCGAAATAGATTGCAAACAAAGTTTTGGAAAAACCCAATGGATTAGGCACTTGGTCTACATGTTCTTTACTACGTCACAGGGAGGACAACATCCCCATTAGAGCTAGATGTTATCACATTCATTTTTTTATAATTTTTTTCAAAAAAAATTATAATTTGAGCGAAAATTGGGTGTAACAGGTCATTATGATCTTGAGGGTAAGAAGGCTAATCATCAAAATGTACTAAATGTTCTTCGGCTCATGTAGGTTTCATTAAAAAAATATTTGGCCTTTTGGCTTGATATCCAAGCCGTTTTTACAAACTACATATATGCATTACCACAAATGAAAAGTCGACACAACCCAATATCAAAGCCCAATTCCCAAGTCAAGCGCTAAGCCCACGGTTGAAGAGGAGAGTATAAAGTGCACAATGCGTCGAAAGAATTTGTGGCTAATGAGAATTATAAAGAAATTAATTATATATCTTTGCATACATGTAGGATTAAATCCATGGAAAAAATAATAAAAAATATAAAACAACTCCCATCCAAACTCTATGAGCCCAAATCATAGCGCCAAATGGCAGTAACAATTTTTTTTTTCAATGAGAGACCACTGGTGCCTCAAATTCCTTTTGCCCTTTCATTCTTCTTTTTTTTTTTTTTCAATCTTGGATAATCGGTAACTGGTGAGAGTTATCCTGAACAAGGCCCAGGATCAAATCCTACTAGCTGCCACTATAAACCTAGGCTAGGTGCAACAACCTGCAAGTCACACAATAGCAATTAACTTATGCCTCAACAGGAGCCGAGACGTCCACTATGGGGTCGCCTACTCTTCTAGCCAAGACACAACAGGCCATATACTCAATGAGATTTGAACCTCCATCTCGTGGGTTTCACCCAGCGAAACTTACTGTTAAACCACATGCCACTGTATAAAAGGTCGTGGGCTTGGCCCGGAACGGTTAATCTCTCGCGGCGAGCCACGCCCTCGCTCAGGATTGAGCACAGGACCTGTCCGTCTTTACGAGAGCGACCTTACCACTACGCCGCCTCCACAGACCTTGCCCTTTCATTCTTCTTAATGACACGAAGCCTTTAAATTATAAGACATGCATCAAGTATGCTAGGGAGATGTCACAAACGTGTAAGGAATTGTGCGCTATTTTGAGGAGGATACTAGAAACAGGGCATTCAATTGCTAGTCAACATGTTGATTTCAATAGTAAATAGATACACCCAAGCAATATTTGTGTGGCAATTATATGGGAGATCATCACATAGAGTAACATAAAAAAACACATAAGTCTTTTGAGATTAGAAATTGCCTCCAAAGGGTGGTACAACTCATTATCATCCAATCCGTTGAAGTCACCATTTAATGCATGTTATACAAAAGCAACAAAACAATTATATTATTTTCCTTCTTCTTTAGCTTATTTTTTCCCACAATCCTCGTTTCTGGCAGCAGGGTGCTATTACATATAAATATTGGTTAATTATTTGACGAGATATTTATGAAGTACATGTTTGGTCAAAATGTCTTGTGAAAGAAATTCCCAAGGGAAAGGCGTAATTTTTTGAAAACAACCCTTTGAAAACCCTTGGAGTTTTTTTTGAGCAATTTTTCTTCAATTTTAGGAAGAAGGGAGAGTCTTGTTTCTATATGTTGAGCTAGATTTTACAAGACATGACTGATAAAAAGGAAGTAATTATTAAGGTCCAGGACATTGGCATTTAATGAGGTTTCATGTGTTCTTGAAACTAGTTCTAGCTGGGATGATTAGTTGGATCCTTTTAAATCTCTGAGTTGCAATAAAATAATTCCAACTAAAGTCTTCACTAAGCCTTTCAATGATCCTTTTTTCAGACATTATTTTGATTATATGTGTTGGATTTTAATAAGATAGAACTTCCTAATGCAACGAAGGTACACAAGGTGTTGTACAATCATTTGTATCTATTGGAAAACTTTGTGCATGATTTGCCAATAAAGACATTCCTACACATCCCAAAGGTGGCTCAAACTCAAAAGTTGAACATTTTCAAATATAAGATCGTCAAAGAATCAAAATTTAAGATTTCCAAGTACATATCATCAGTCATTAAGCATAGGTCACAGAGGTTTTCAAGTAGATAACCCAACAGTCAAAAGTTACCATACATATGTGGTGATCAAATCACAATTTTTATGGCTGAGAATCAACTGTGAGATGGTCAACTCAAGATTCGAGGATTAGTTAGATATTTCAAGGCAGGGAATAATCAAAGTTCCAACGGTTTCCAATTTGAAGGCACGTGATTCTAAAGAGCTTGCAAGTTGTTCGAAATAGTTCTTTTGTTAGTTTTATGGGGAGGCTAGTTTCCTACTAGTAACAAATTTTTATGTAATTTCTATATATTTGAGGATTTTTTTAATGGGAGAGGGTGGGATTTTGAAAAGCCAGAGATTGCTATTGTGTATATTTTTATCTGATATTAATCAAACAAATTCAATTAGAACTACTTGACTCATTACTCCAAAGATTCATGTTGTGAAAGCTATGAAGCTTTCACGGGTCTCTCAGTTTATGTGTTTCTTGCTGAGTATTTCAGATTTTGTCTTTCCTCATTATTTGAATGAACGTATATGGAATTAGAATTCATCTTGTGATGCTATGAATCATCAAAATAGTTTCGTCTTTGATGCTCTACTCTATTACATTCATATATTTCAGCATGTCTTTCTACTATGTTTTAATTGAACTGTTATTTCTTCCAATCACCATATTGCAACAATTTTGGGTCTAGTGGAATACTATATATCTTTCCTTCGGAAAATAATATCTCATAAAACTAGTATTTAAGACTTCTAAGTAATATTTCACCTTGACTCTATGCTTAATGGTTTATACTTTGTTCAATATATTCAAACCTTTATAGTTTAAATTTGACATATTAGAGAAATTTTGAGGTAAAAAATGGATTTTCTAAGAAAATAATAAAATAATAGCTAAACCATTAATTATGCTGATAAACATTATATTACAAAGTTATTCTTCGTGACACTGTTGAGATTTGTCGTCCTCAACAGCGGGTGCAACTCTCAATAGTGTCCTTTACATCTAGGGTGGATGGGATGTTACTTCCATCGCTACTCTCTCTCTCACCGATGATGTTGATTGGGATGTTGTGTAAAAAAGTACACAAGGATCGTGATGACCCTTTAACAGAGTTCAAATAAAGGTGACTCTCATGTAAATATTGAACCACTAGCTTGAACCTCACCCACAATGGATTAACTAAGGGTCTCCACTGCCCATTGGGTGGGCAGGGTTTAACCCATGGTAAGGAAACATGAGACAATCACCCAAGTTTGGGTCAACCATGTGCCACCCCACCCCACATCACCCCAGGTCAAGGTGTACCCCCTCAAGTCAGGTCAGTTCTCATGTCTGAGATGCCTCTCAAGTCAGGTAACCTCTCGAGTCTAGCATATGCTTGAGAGACCCTCAAGTTAAGTAACTGATTAGACTTCCCAACCCTCAAGGAGTTCACGTACACCACATACAAGGGAGATTTTTTTCGAGTCCCATATTTTTATGTCCAAAATGTTTAATGTCCAGGATGTTTTGCACAAAGATCCATACCATCTCAGCTAAAGGGTAACCAAAAGGATGTTGTGCACAAAGGTCCATACCATCTCAGCTAAAAGGTAACCAAAGGGATGTGTATACTAGATCCTCGAAATGGCATTGGCTCTGCGACTGGAGGTTGTACTACTAAATATCGGTATGGATCTGGAACTTTCACTTTCTCGGTATAGTGAGGCTAGATTGAAACAATATATCTGGAATTGGTGTGCACACAACATATTGTCATGGGGTTGTGGGATAGCTATGAATGGTTTGGTGGAATCTGGAAACTATCAAACAATATAATCTCTGGTGCAGGCTGATAGTACTAACTCAACGACCGCCCATGCTCACGTACTAACTGTACATTAGTAAAATTTTAACTTTATGAAAAAAAATTTCTGGAAGTTCTTGGATTTACATACGGCCAACCTCTGCGGCGTGTGGCCCATATATTTGCATACTGCCTCCAAGTGTGTAGAGTGAACGGTGGAAGGGAGCATTCAACCAGAAGAAAACATTTCCGTCTTTCTTTTTTAGTAATGTAATTATAATTTACATTGAATGAAACCATACTTTTAGAGACCAACTCAGCACGAAAGAGTTCCTTGTCATGGCATATTCAGAATTATGATACATGTCAGAGTTTCTGCATTTTGTATGGTGGATAAATGATTTATTTGAGCACGCTCAGGGAGTGCTTCCTATCACTGAGCTGGAATCTATCCACTGCTATAACAAGAAAATAAGTAGTTGTTACAAACCGATGAATCATAGCTAAAATTACTAATTCCAAAATGGAAAACCATAGTCTTATAGACTAGCTTAGTACGACAAACTTCCTTGCCATGGCATATTTGGAGTTATGACCCATGTCAGAGTTTCTGCCTTTTTTAATGGTGTATAAATGATACTTTCGAGCACACCTAAAAAGCGCCTCATATCACTAAGTTGCAATGCATCCACTGTTACAAAAGGAAAAAAATGGCTACGTTATAACATGATTACTGCGTTTGCAACCCCATCTATATATTCTTTGGCTAGATATTTATCTCTCAAATAGACACTCTGTTCTTTATTTGCCTTCTTTCAATATTTGTGTAGGAGATGCTTTACTTTATCTGACTTCTTTCAATATTTGCGTAGGAGATGCTTCACTTTATATGTCTTCTTTCAATAGGAGATGCTTTCGCACTCCTGCATTGTACCGACGCAACTTTCAGGCGCATTGACTTAATTTGTGGCGGTGATCTGTAGGACTTCAATAAAAATAATTATCTTATATTTATCTTATCACCAACCACAGTATAAATTTGACCACAAAAAAAACCCAATGAAACCCTTTTTCTCGAGAATATGTTATTCCTTGCAAACGCTACTATGGCCAACATGGACCAGTGAGAGCAAATAAATAAAAAAACACAGCAAGGAGAAGCTCATTTACTGCACTTGGGTTTCCCCATACTATAGCTAGCTCCCTTCTCTGCTTGGAATTTGACGCATTACGCATTCCACAGATCAGATTAATTCTAATGATTTAATCGATAAGCAGGGAACTCTTCTGGATGTTTAAGAGACTAAATGAAAGGCAGACTGCTCAAGTTGCGGCGAAGTTTTTGACGGAAGTGAAGCTCCTCACTAGCATCAGTCACTGTAATCTTATTTGTTTACGGTTGTTAGTTTAAGATTTCAAGTTCTGCAATTCAGCTTTTGTTTATTCTTAGAAATTTCTCAATGGTTAAAACCAAACATGTATATAAGCTTACAGAAATTTGTTATGACACAAAGGTTACCTTGTGCCTGAATATGCTCTCCATGGGAAGTTATAGGATTGTGATTCTTGAGATCGTAAGTGGGAGAAAGTGTGTTGATACAAGATTGGATGCCTCTATTCAGCTTCTTTTGGAGTGGGTGGGTATCTGGTGTATTAGAAAATTTTGTTTTGATGATTATAATAAGAAGCTCATGAAAAATCACTTTCTTTTGGAGTGGGTGGGTATCTGGAAATCACTTTCTTTTGGAGTGGGTGGGTATCTGGTGTATTAGAAAAAAATTTGTGTGATGATTATGACAAGAAGCTCATGAAAAATCACTTAATTCAAAAGAATGTAGTGATGATTTTGTGTCCGGTGCAAGCTTGGAATCAATTTCAGCATGACCGTGTTTTAAATATCGTTGACCCATCATTGGAAGGGCAATACCCTAAAGAATATGTCAAAAGTGATCATAGTTGTGCTTCTATGTACTCAAGGCTCATCGGTGTTGCGACCGACAATGTGCAATGGACAATTTCAAAGGTTATATCAATGTTAACCAAAAATACAGAGTTTAACGTTCAGCCCACACAACCGGAACTAATGGGTGCGAATGCAGTGAGACCTACAAATTTCACTCCCAAATCTGACACTGTAAGCTCAGGTTATGCATCTCATTGATCTATCACAGTGTTTTTATTTCCTCATTAGTACACAAAAGCTTTGACTTCTGACAAAAGCAAACATCCTCTTATATTTTGGGTAGTGAAATGTAGGAGCATAATATGCATCAAATGCTTTTCCTTGAATCACAACAAGAATGTAAGAGTAGAAATTCCTTGAATCACAATAGGAATGTAAGAGTAGAAATTTGGGGTATTTTTTTTTATGAAAGGCTTTGGTTTAAAGTCAAAGTCCTATGTATTTATTCTAAACTTAAAATTTTTTTATCTTTCATAATGAAGTATGTAATTTTAATTATTTCACTAATATTTTAAATGTTTATTTTTCAAAACCAAATAATTTTATATGAGCAATGGTGACAGACCTTAGCCTCCATCACCAAAAAATGAACGTCACCAAAGGTGGTGTTGTAGCATAATTTGAATCAGTTAAAAGTCAAGAGAGGTTCTGAGAAATTCAAGGTTGTTGAGGAACAACTGTTAAAATTTCAAGAAGATTTGCAACATGCTCAAAAGGATAACCACAAGCTCAACGAGGATTCATCACCACATGTGCACTGGAACCAAAATCAGGGAAGCAACAACATTGGAAGTGTAACCTAAGCCAGAGGAGCAGCAAAGAAGAAAAGCGTGCAGCAAAGGTCAAGTCGGGCTTATTTGTGTGTAGAACAGTTCAAGATTCGGACCAATCGATGCATTCAAAACATTGCACACAGGTCAGGGTCGAGTCATGCAAATCAAAAATCGCTCGTGGAGGGCCTGCCCGCATATCAAAAATCGAAATCGCAAAGCTCAGGAGGAATAAAACAGGGTTGAATCACCGAAATACAAAATGCGATACGAGGACCGGATGCGATATAGTTCGGAGCTCGAATATAAAGTATTTAAAGTCCAGTTGTGGGACCCTCTCGCATAGCGCACATCGCAAGCTCAAAAGGGATAGTGATCATAAGGTAACGGGATTCGCCAAAATGCAAAGTGCGATAACGAAGCGGACATGATGGAAGTTATCGCTAAAGTCTAAAGGTTTTTAAGTCTGGGTACATGGGCTTTTCCTTTGTAAAAATCTCATCTGAGGGCAAAAGCAGATTATAACGTAGAACGTTGGAATGCCGAAATGCGAAGTGGGACAAGGATCGGACGCGATGCAACTCAGAACTATGATTTAATATATTCCAATAACACATCGCACATCGCAAGCTTAGGAGGAATGGCGCTCATGAATATGTTATGAATTTCAAAATGCGAAATGCGACAAGGTTTTATATCGTCGATTGCGATTTGCGATCGGCCCCACCTCTACTTGCCATTTCATCCCTACCTATATTGCACATCGCACATCACAAGATCAGGAGGAATGGTGCTTATGAATATGTTATGGATGTCGAAATGCGAAATTCTAGAAAGGGATGGACGCGATAGTTTTCAAAGGAAAATGGAATATCTTTTAAAGTCCAGTCTTATGGCAGTTACAAAGGAAATTCTGAACGCAGGGTAGACTCGGGTAAGAAAAGACCTGACGCTATGTGCAGAACAGCAGTTTGCGTTTACGGAAGTTTATTAATCAAAGACTAAACGTTTCGGGCACGAGTGGAAGAAGCAGAGTCGGGTGGTAGGTGACACAATGACAGTGTTCGAAATACAAAAGCATGGGCAGAGTCGGGTAGAGATGCGTTTATGCAGATTGTTAGGATATCACAGCAGAAACGGAAGGAGACACATCATCAACAAATTAGATTCAGCAAAAGGATTATATTTCAAGTTTTATTTTGTTTTCTGTAATGTTCCAAATCTGGAACAGCTAGCAAGGCATGACTGGAAAACGCATTTTCCAGTAATGGTTGCCACAAGAATTGAAACATGGACCTGGATCCCTTAGATCAATGCATATAAGACCTGAATCCAAGATGAGGTTCCAAATATATCCTTCTAGAGTGGTTAAACAGATCTCCCACTACTAGATGTCCTCAGAAAGTGCCCGATGAGGGACTGCAACAAATCTTAAGCAAGAAATGGAAATACAGCATTATTTGTACAAGTTGTAAGACAAGAAGATATGTATAGCCAACAAATAATGTTATCGCGGTAAAAGAGTACAAGTTCTTGAGGAAACATCCACTCAAGAAAGGCAATGCAAGCCTCAACGAGACAAGTACATGGAAATGAAGAAACATTGTTGCATATATGAAACCCTTGGCTATGACAGCACAGTCTATTATAGCTAATTAGTGCAAAAGGATTTCAATACATGGATATGACAATATATGGCTCAAATACAATAGGGGAGAAAATCTCTAACCCTTAGAAATAATAATACATCAATCCTCCGAAGGATTGGCTGAAATATACAAAATGGAAAAAATGTTGGAGTTGTTGGGCAGCAGTTGCAACTCTGAAAATGGAACTGAATAGAGAATGCTAAATATGATGAACAATCTGAAGTAGACCTTCTCCAATGGATCTCCAAAGTGGAAGGCTAATTCTTACACTTTAGATCTCACCCTCCAATCAATCTGCAAGCCCTCACTGCAGATGCTCCATGGGAATAACGCAGTCACTTAGAGGGACTGCACAGTAGGTGGAATAGAATACTTTTGCCAAGTGCCAAGATCTGCAAATAAGCTCAGAAATATTCCAATATTATCCTCCAAAGGAAAGAAATACTCTCCCTCTGAAAAACAAGCAATGGAAGAGGTGTTGTGACTTCTCATTGCAACACCCTGCAACACAGAATTATGTTGTTGCAGAAATAACGTTGTCCTAGAAAAGGATGCTTAGCCTCAAGCCTAAATGTGAGAAAAATCAGTACAACTCCTTCAAGAGGCTTCTCAAGAAAGGAGAAGGATTCCTAAGCAGGAGATCCTTGTGCTAAGCAGCACAGCAACTCAGCTAAACAGTCGGGATTGCAGAAATGTCTAAGCAGACATGAAATCAATAATCATATGCATTTGAAACAATGGTTGCCTTACCCTCCTTTTAAACACATGAGAGCTCCCTCTCCATGGGTCCCACTCCATTAGGGTTTCCTCCTTCAAGGAATATTCCCTCCTCTATCTCTGCGCTGTCCCATATGGTGCTTTCCACCTCATAACTCTGCGCAGTTTGACTTGGTCAAACTGAACCAAACCTCTTTGCAAAAGTCTCCTTTCACACATGAGGGTGTGAAATCTAGTTCCAAGGTTGATCCCCTTTCATAATAGAGGGATTTTATCCATGTTTTTATTTAGAATGGGCCTTCTCACCCAATTATTCATCTCCTAAGTGAAAATAGCAAAAGTTAATATTCCAATTTATTGAAGGAAAAATTTGGAATATTACAATCCTCCCCTCCCAAATGTTGCTTGTCCTCAAGCAACTGCAATGATAGATCTGAGGAGTTGTCTCCCAAAGCATGGAGACTGAAAAGTATTGGGAAAAAATCATCCCCGAGCAATCATCTAGATAAAATGAGCCACCTCCCAACAAGGCAACTCCGGAAAATCTCCTTCCACCTCAAGCTCTGGAAATGAAGGTGGGCTGAAAATCTGAACATGGTAAGCATCATAGCCTACCTCATGCTATCCTCCTCTCCACTTAAGATTAGTTTAGAGCATGCACTGATCCTGGGCTGCAAAATTATTTCCCTCAAATGGCAAAGTGAGGAAAAATCCTCCAAAGAGTTCTCCTCCAACCTTGAAGAACAAGTTGGCCCAAAACAATCCATCCATGATGAATAGGACATGATCATCATAGAACATCCTAATGAGAGGTTTGCTGAAGGTTTTACATGATGATACATGGTACAAACAATGTCTCACAAGAATACAGCACAGTCTCATCCACTACAACTTCAGAAAATAGCATGGCAAGCAACATACAAAAATCACCACATCTACTAGTGAATAGTAAATGGCTGAATATGTCAACAATACATGATCAAGTACTTTCCCATGGTTACACAATGGATGACTAAAAAACTCATGGTCCACCCAAAAAGAAAACACATGTGTGGCTGTGGTGGCCATATCTCCTCCCATGCTCCCATTAGAACATACAGTGCAAAAAATGTGGGACTCTTCTCCCCTCAAGGACACATCCAACTCATGAGTCAGTCTCCCAATCATGCTCTCAAAAATGATAGAAACAATATCAGCAAATGAATACATGATCAGTACAAGAATGAAGGAAATACTGATGGCTTCATGTGGTGCCTGAAGATACCAACAGTCTTCTAGGTGTGTACAGCACAGTTTTACAAGCTGCTGCTTGAGAAATGTACAAGGCAAAAAAATTCTTTTTACATGGTTAATAATGCATGTCCTCATATAGTACATGTTTGAGTGCAACAACTGAACATACATGTGATGATAGAACATTTTCCCAAGGCCACATAAAATATGGCTGCCTCCATCATATAGATTGGCCCAACAATGATTATGGAGCAATGTGACAAGCTTGCCCCCTTGTGAAGCAAGGCACTGCATAGTAATGGTAAGAGTATGAAAATCAATGAATGTATAAACAAACTTCTTACCATATGTTGGAAGTAAGATGGTACATGGATCCATGAATGATTCCTTCATAGTGTCCTAGCACGCTATGAAGAAGAATGTACCATCTGTTGCAAGAAGATCCTCTTCCTCATGCTTGGAAATCCAAGTCAAAAAGAATGTGCCATAGTGATAGATGGCTCTATCCACTATTCCATCATCATCACTTCCTCCTTATCCACCAAGTGCATATAATGTGAAGTGATCCTGGGGACACTCCATCCATAAGCCTCTGCTCCAAAGTGACAGTGCTGTGAGCTCATGCAAATAAGCTCCTGTCAATACAAAACTCTGTTCTTTGACATGCTCCTTGTCAAAGACTCCTCTAGTAGTGCTACTGCAAATATGGAATACCTCCAAAGATGGAAGTGCTTCCAAATCATCAAAGACCAAGGAGTAGCCCTTTTCACTATGAGAGTGCCCTCTTCTACTCATGCAACATCACACCACAAGTGAGAGCAAATCTGCCCTTGCTCTCTCAAGTACAGCTCAAGTAACCCAAGTGCTTGCTGCCTCCTTATGTTCTCATCATACAACTCAAGTGATGAAGACATAATGAATGATATGTGTGTCATATCAATACCATGCATCCATACTCCATGCTTCCCAATGATGCAAGCATCCTGCCATCTTTATCCATCCTCCTACTCTTAGGAAGAGTATATGCCAAGTGATGGCCAAACTCTTTCAAGAGTAACCAGCGCAGCCAAGCCTCCTGCTGCCCGGTGTCATATATTTGCAAGTAGCTTCCCAGCTCCTTGCTCATCAACCACATCCACTCAACCACTTGTGGATGCCTTCTCCTCCTCTTCATCCTGGCACTCCTCCCATGAGGGCTACCATCCTCCAAAACCAAATCTCTGTCTTTGCACTTCATGGGATTCTGAAATGCAATTTTCTCAAGGATCAATGAGACCCTATAAGGACCCAAATAGGTGTTAGGAAAAAACTTCCCATCATGATGTGTATGGCTCAAGGGATGTCCAACACAAGCATGAGAGATGTTATCCATCCTAAGATGTCCTCCATATTCTATCTGCTCCTGTGAGAAAGGAAGAAAATCTTTGCACTCCATGGTGTGTTGAAGTGCGCCTCTAATGAGATCTCTCCTTGAGACCTCCCTCTCAACAATAGTCCTCCAAAACCAATGAGGTCTTGGATCTACTGAAAGTAGAAGTTCCTCTTTGAGCTAAGAGGAGCTCATTGAGAAAGTGTCATCTTGAAAGGAGAAAGGATTTCTCACTCCAAGATGTCTACTATCATCCTTCAAGTCTTCAAACGCCAACCTCAAGTGTGGTGTACAATCCAACAATGGCTTATTAGAATGATGGTTTGATTCTTTCTTGAATTTTTCCATGTTGCACAGCGCAGTGCAACCAAGCTGCTCTATGGTAGCAATGGGATTTGACCCTTGGTCATGCAAAAGTAAATCTCCCCAATTATCAAAAGAATTTGATGTAACGATAGATTGTGGAAATCTTTTCATACCTTGATGTGATTTTGGAACTTCTTGTAGGGCTGCAAGAGTTCCTTCCTCAAAAGTTTTGGCTGTCCCAACTGTTGATGCATGTCGCTGCTCCTCCATGAGTGTGACAGCGTTAGGATAGAGCTTTTCCTCCCTTGTTCTTTCTCCATCAAAGGTTTGGATCAACCTTTGAGTGAACCTTGCAAAGTTTTCACCCTTACATTGCTCAAGTGGCTGAACCACCAAACATAGGCTTCACCCTCCATGTGCAGCACTGATATTTCAACAGCTTCTTCCTCTACTACAAGATGTAGCAGGAAAAAGGCTTCCAGCTTTCTCACCCAAGTCCTTACTGTAGATGACCCATCAAAGGTAGACAACAGAAATCTATTGCCTCTGATTTCTCTTCTGCTGTAGGGTCTCTTTTCTTCTATCAACTGGATGAAATGAGAGAAATATAGAGTCTCCTTGAAGGCTCTAGGTCGAGATCTGTACTCAACGAGGTACTCACTTAGAATTTGATAATCCAAGTGTCCTTCATGCTTGTCTTCTTCTGGATGAGAATAGGAAGTGCATGGTCCTTCCTCTTCTTTTTGCTCTTCCTCTTTGGAGAGGGTCTTCTTATTTCCGAATACTGATGAGAGAAATCTCATTTTCTTCATCATTCTGATCTTCTTAGGCTTAGACTCACAGGCTGAGCCAAGAAAGTTGCTTTAATACCACTGTAATATCCCAAAATGGGATCTGCTCGCAAGGCATGACTGGAAAACGCATTTTCCGGTAATGGCTGCTACAAAAATTGAAACATGGACCTAGATCCCTTAGATCAATGCATCTAATACCTGAATCCAAGAGGAGGTTCCAAAGAAATCCTTCTAGAGTGGTTAAACAGATCTCCCACTACTAGATGTCCTTAGAAAGTGCCCGATGAGGGACTGCAACAAATCTTAAGAAAGAAATGGAAAGACAGCGTTATTTGTACAAGATGTAAGACAAGAAGATATGTATAGCCAAAAAATAATGCTATAGTAGTAAAAGAGTACAATTTCTTGAGGAAAAATCCCCTCAAGAAAGGCAATGCAAGCCTCAACAAGACAAGTACATGAAACACTGCAGCATATATGAAACCCTTGGCTATGATAGTGCAGTCTATTATAGCTAATTGCTGCAAAAGGATGTCAATACATGGATATGACAATATATTGCTCAAATAAAATAGGGGAGCAAAGCTCTAACCCTTAGAAACAATAATACATCAATCCTCCGAAGTATTGGCTGAAATATACAAAATGGAAAAAATGTCAGAGTTGTTGGGCAACAACTACAACTCTGTAAATGGAACTGAATAGAGAAGGCTGAATATGATGAAAAATCTGAAGTAGACCTTCTCCAATGGATCTCCAAAGTGGAAGGCTGATCCTTACATTTTAGATCTCACCCTCCAATCAATCTGCAAGCCCTCACTGCAGATGCTCCATAGGAATAACGCAGTCACTTAGAGGGACTGCACAGTAGGTGGAATAGAATACTTTTTCCAAGTGCCAAGATCTGCAAATAAGCTCAGAAAGCTTCCAATCTAATCCTCCAAACGAAAGAAAGACTCTCCCTCTAAAAAACAAGCAATGGAAGAGGTGTTGTGACTTCTCACTGCAACACAGAATTATGCTACTGCAGCAATAACGTTGTCCTGGAGGAGGATGCTTGGCCTCAAGCCTAAATGTGAGAAAAATCAGTACAACTCCTTCATGAGGCTTCTCAAGAAAGGAGAATGATTCCTAAGTAGGAGATCCTTGTGCTAAGCAGCACAGCAACTCAACTAAACATCCGGGATTGCAGAAATGTCTAAGCAGACATGAAATCAATAATCATATGCATCTGAAACAATGGTTGCCTTGCCCTCCTTTTAAACACATGAGAGCTCCCTCTCCATGGGTCCCACTCCATTAGGGTTTCCCCCTTCAAGGAATATTCCCTCCTCTATCTCTGCATTGTCCCATATTCCCTCCTCTATCTCTGTGCAACTCAGCTAAACACCCGGGATTGCAGAAATGTCTAAGCAGACATGAAATCAATAATCATATGCATCTGAAACAATGGTTGCCTTGCCCTCCTTTTAAACACATGAGAGCTCCCTCTCCATGGGTCCCACTCCATTAGGGTTTCCTCCTTCAAGGAATATTCCCTTCTCTATCTCTGCGTTGTCCCATATGGTGCTTTCCACCTCATAACTCTGCGTAGTTTGACTTGGTCAAACTGAACCAAACCTCTTTGCAAAAGTCTCCTTTCACACATGAGGGTGTGAAATCTAGTTCCAAGGCTGATCCCCTTTCATACTAGAGGGATTTTATCCATTTTTTTATTGAGAATGGGCCTTCTCACCCAATTATTCATCTCCTAAGTGAAAATAGCAAAAGTTAATATTCCAATTTATTGAAGGAAAAATTTGGAATATTACAATCCTCCCCTCCCAAATGTTGCTTGTCCTCAAGCAACTGCAATGATAGATCTGAGGAGTTGTCTCCCAAAGCATGGAGACTGAAAAGTATTGGGAAAACATCATCCCCGAGCAATCATCTAGATAAAATGAGCCACCTCCCAACAAGGCAACTCCGGAAAATCTCCTTCCACCTCAAGCTCTGGAAATGAAGGTGGGCTGAAAATTTGAACATGGTAAGCATCATAGCCTACCTCATGCTATCCTCCTCTCCACTTAAGATTAGTTTAGAGCATGCACTAATCCTGGGCTGCAAAAGTATTTCCCTCAAATGGCAAAGTGAGGAACAATCCAAAAAAAGAGTTCTCCTCCAACCTTGAAGAACAAGTTGGCCCAAAACAATACATCCATGATGAATAGGACATGATCATCATGGAACATCCTAATGAGAGGTTTGCTGAAGGTTTTACATGATGATACATGGTACAAACAATGTCTCACAAGGATACAGCGCAGTCTCATCCACTACAACTTCAGAAAATAGCATGGCAAGCAACATACAAAAATCACCACATCTACTAGTGAATAGTAAATGGCTGAATATGTCAACAATACATAATCAAGTACTTGCCCATGGTTATACAATGGATTACTAACAAAATCATGGTCCACCTAAAAAGAAAACACATGTGTGGTTGTGTTGGCCATATCTCCTCCCATGCTCCCATTAGAACATGTAGTGCAAAAAATGTGGGACTCTTCTCCCCTCAAGGACACATCCAACACATGTGTCAGTCTCCCAATCATGCTCTCAAAAATGATAGAAACAATATCAGAAAATGAAGACATGATTAGTACAAGAACGAAGGAAATATTGATGGCTTCATGTGGTGCATGAAGATACCAACAGTCTCCTAGGTGTGTACAGCGCAGTTTTACAAGCTGCTGCTTGAGAAAAGTACAAGGAAAAATGTTTCTTTTTACATGGTTAATCATGCATGTCCTGATATAGTACATGTTTGAGTGCAACAACTGAAAATACATGTGATGATAGAACATTTTCCCAAGGCCACATAAAATATGGCTACCTCCATCATATAGATTGGCCCAACAATGATCATGGAGCAATGTGACAAGCTTGCCCCCTTATGAAGCAATGCACTGCATAGTAATGGTAAGAGTATGCAAATCAATGAATGCATAAACAAACTTCTTATCATATGCCGGAAGTAAGATGGTACATTGATCTATGAATGAGTTCTTCATAGTGTCCTGGCACGCTATGAAGAAGAATGTACCATGTGCTGCAAGAAGATCATCTTCCTCATGCTTGGAAATCCAAGTCAAGAAGAATATGCCATAATGATATATGTCTCTATCCACTATTCCATCATCGTCACTTCCTCCTTGTCCACCAAGTGCATATAATGTAAAGTGATCCTGGGGACACTCCATCCATAAGCCTCTGCTCCAAAGTGACAGCGCTGTGAGCTCATGAAAATAAGCTCTTGTCAATAAAAAACTATGTTCTTTGACATGCTCCTTGTCAAAGACTCCTCTAGTAGTGTTGCTGCAAATATGGAATGCATCCAAAGATGGAAGTGCTTCCAAATCATCAAAGACCAAAGAGTAGCCCCTTTGCACTATGAGAGTGCCCTCTTCTACTCCTGCAACATCACACCACAAGTGAGAGCAAATCTTCCCTTGCTCTCTCAAGTACAGCTCAAGCAACCCAAGTGCTTGTTGCCTCCTTATGCTCTCATCATACAACTCAAGTGATGAAGACATAATGAATGATATGTGTGTCATATCAATACCATGCATCCATACTCCATGCTACCCAATGATGCAAGCATCCTGCCATATTTTCTCCATCCTCCTACTCTTAGGAAGAGTGTATGCCAAGTGATGGCCAAACTCTTTCAAGAGTAACCAGCGCAGCCAAGCCTCCTGCTACCCGGTGTCATATATTTGCAAGTATCCTCCCATCTCCTTGCTCATCAACCACATCCACTCAACCACTTGTGGATGCCTTCTCCTCCTCTTCATCCTAGCACTCCTCCCATGAGGGCTACCATCCTCCCAAACCAAATCTCTGTCTTTGCACTTCATGGGATTCTGAAATGCAATTTTCTCAAGGATCAATGAGACCCTATAAGGACCCATGTTTTTATTGAGAATGGGCCTTCTCACCCAATTATTCATCTCCTAAGTGAAAATAGCAAAAGTTAATATTCCAATTTATTGAAGGAAAAATTTGGAATATTACATTTTCTTTGTTAATATCGAAGCTACAATGATGTCCTAGATGGAAATGTAATAAGTATTTTAACAGTTTAGGCAGTTTAGGAGTTTCAAGAAGTTCGAGCAGTTACAAAATGTTTTGGTTTTTATTTAAGGAAGAGAGAAAGAGAGAAAAAGGTTTCGAGTTCTGGACCTCATGGAGACTACATTTTGTACTTCTTTTTCTGATGGGTGAATGAAAGAAGTAGCAAGTTTCCTGCAACTGTTGATGGTGATTCGTGTTTCTTATGTCATTTTATGTTGTTTCTTCCTTGAATGAAGTGAAGTAAAGAAGCAGTTGATCTCTGATTTACGTTTGTAAGTAAAAGTTAAATAGCCTTAATAATCTCTCCTTCACTCCATCTCCTCTCCCTTCACAAATTCTCTCTGGAACTTATAAGTAATAGATTTTGTGTTTACAACATATTATTTTGAGTTTGCTCTCTTTCCATGAACTCTCTCTAAAACTTAAAAGTAATATATTATGTGTTTACAGCATATTACTTTGAGTTTCCTCTACAGTTATTCTTTTCCATTCAGGTATCAGCAGTCAATGGCATTGTGAAATCTTTTATTATTCCAGATCATTAAGGGTTTTATAAAACTGGTTTCCAGAGGGATAGAACAAATACCTCATGATAAAACTATTTCTGTGACACACTTCTAAAATGTCTAAAGCATCGATTCCTTTCACAATCGAGGGATTGTCTCTTAAGATGTAACATTTTTTGGCGTTGTTGCCGGGGATGAAGGCACAAAGTTATTTTTCCCTAGGTATTGATTTCTATTTCTTGATGGTGAACAAGATTTGGATATAAATTTGGTTGTTTATTATTCACCTAGCGACTCCATCGATGAAGGTTTCATTAGATGAGGAATTTTGCTGGCAAGAAAATGAGAAAGCACCATGGAAAACACAAATATCAGAGTCTGAGTTTTTTAAAGGAAGTTCTGTTTTTTACTATCAGTTTAGTGGTCTATTTTCCCTTACATATCAAAAATATTGTTTCCTGCTTTATATTCTCAGGAGATTATAAGACCCAAAAAGTACATTCTTTATTGGAAAAAGAAGTTTTTTCTTCTGCTTGTATTATTGATCTTGACACAACTCTGTCTCCTAAATGTGAGAGGAGAGATGATTGTTGCATTACAATTCCTGAAGATAATCAGTCACAGTCTGGGCATAAAGGTGATGATTCATCATCTTGGGGTGATAATATTCTGTCTCACAAGCAATCGACTGCTTTTCAGGTCAAAAACAAAGAAATATTTAAACCCCTAAAGCTGCCCACAATTCTCCATCAGTATCCTTCAAAAAGATTCAAATTTTTGCCAAGTTTCTCTGGAGATGGGGAGGATATTTTAGTTGAACAACATATCTTGGAATTTGAGTACTTGCTGGACAAATTTCAAATTATTTATGAAGATGTGGCTTTAAGGATGTTTTGTCATTCATTAAAGCAGGGTGCTCAACAATGGTTCCAGTGTTTGGAAGCAAGTTCAATTAGTTCATGGCAAGGTTTTCAAGATATATTTCTTAGGTATTGGGGCGAGCTTAAGTCATAATAAAAAAACCATTTGGAATTATATTCTATCTAGAGGCAGAGAAATGAATCAATCGTTGAGTTTACTAGGAGGTTTCAAAAACTTTATTTCAGCATGCCAAGAGAAATTTGACCTCCTAAAGTTGCAGCTATGGTTTACTATTTGAGGGCTCTTTCTATTGTCTTGGCTTTTTATCTCAAGGAGAGAAAGCCTTGCACTCTGGAGCTGATGTTTCTTTATGCACACGAAATCTAAGATAATGTGTGGGCTTGTATAATTTTTTCTTGTCATATTGAAAGAACAAATTTTGTTGAAGACAAGAGGGCCTATCAATAAAACATTGGAATTGCTTTACAAGAGAATGCAAATTCAGAGATGAACAAGGATTTTCAAAAGGTGTCAGAGGATTCTTGTATTGCTGAAACACAATAATTTAAGCATTCTGAAGATTTTGGTCAAATATTCGTTGCAACAACTAAACTACATGTTGAAAGCCTAGAAGATCATTACAATTTTCATCATTTTAACGATTTTGTGAATAGAGGAGAAACTAGTGGAGCTCCTCAGGTGTGTTTGCAGAAGGGGGAAGATTTTTGTCAAGAATTGGCATTATACGAAGAACATCAGATTATGAGGAACAAACCTTATATTTATCTTTTCGGCCTAAATGACAACAATCAATCTTCTCACATACAACCTCAAATTGAGGAGTCAAACAGTGAAGGAAGCTGCCATGTTCAAAGAAGTCTACATCAGCAAGATGATCAAGAAAAGGAGGCAGTAGAAAATTGGTCTCATCGGTTCTATGATCCAGTAGCTGACAATAAGGAAACTTTCTTTTGTCAGTAACAAGAATTTATGCAAAGGTATATGCAAAGCTTTGTATCTATAAAATTTTCATGGTACCTCCCTATCGCGATCTTCAAATTTCAACAGTATGGAGGCATTAGGTCTAACATGTAGATGTTGGATTTGTGTCATTGGAAGGCTGAATTCACCTGATTAAGTTCATACATGAATACATATATAGGAGTTATGCATAAATAAGCTCAGAAGTTGAGCATTTTTAGTTGTAGTATTTCTAGTTCAGAATTTTTAGTTTAAGAATAAAGGAAGAAGTCCAAAGTGTAGCTAATGAACGTATATGGAATTAGAATTCATCTTATGATTCTATGATTCATCAGAATAATTTCATCTTTCATGCTCTACTCTATTGCATTTATATATTTCCACATGTCTTTCTGATATTATTACATAATTCATTGTTGACAGTGTTATGTTTTAATTGAAATTTTATTTCTTCCAATCACCATATTGCAACAATTTTGGGTCTAGTGGAATATTGTATATCTTGATTTTGGAAATTAATATCTCATAAAACTAGTCTTGAAGACTTCTAATTAATATTTCACCTCGACTCCATGCCTAATCGTTTATACTTTGTTCAATCCAATCAAACCTCTATAGTTTCGATTTGACACATTAGAGAAATTTTAAGGTAAAAAATGGGTCTTCTAAAGAAATAATAAAATAATAGCTAAACCATTAACTATGCTGGTCATCCTCAATAGTTGGTGTGAACCTCTAACAGTTTCCTTTACAGCTGGGGTGGATGGGATGTTAGTTCCTTCGCTGCTCTCTCTCACACCGATGTTGTTGATTGGGATGGTTTTCACTTGTCTTTGCTCCTAGAAATGGCATTGGATTCGTGACTGGAGGTTCTACTACTGAATATGGGTATTGGATCTGGAACTTTCACTTTCTCGGTATAGTAAGGCTAGATCTGGAAAACCGGCTCCCTAAGCGAAGCTTAGCTTTCTATCCCGTGCCAAGATTATATAAATGTGAGCCAACCAAGATCTTTGGTCGAGTGTGTAAGTCTAATGAATCGTAAGCATGGTGAATCGTAAAGAGCCCCAATTTCATGAGTGTCGCTACTTTGTCGATTGATGTGGATGTATGGAATCCCGAAAATCAATATTGATGGAACGAAGCGCCCCCTAGATGTGTTAGGTAATTCTTAATTGTTTGTGGTAAAACAATAAGTAAGGCTACAATCAATAAAAGAAAAGCTTGAAACAATATTTCTGGAATTGATGTGCACACAACGTATTGGCATGGGGGTTGTGGGATAACTCTGAATGGTTTCGTGGAATCTGGAAACTATCGGACAATAGAATCTCCGGTGCAGACTGACCAAATCTTCTGTGACCTGCCTGGAAACTCAACGACCACCCATGCTCACGCACTAACTCCACATCAGTAAAATTTTAAATTTATTAAAAGATTTTTTGAAAGTTCTTTGATTTACATACGACCAACATCTGGGGTGTGTGGTCCATATATTTGCATACTGCCTCCAAGTGTGTAGAGTGAACAGTGGAAGGGAGCATTCAACCAGAAGAAAACATTTTTTTTTCTTTTTTTATTAATGTAATTCTAATTTATATTGAATGAAGCCATACTTTTAGAGACCAACTCAGCATGACAGAGTTCCTTGCCATGGCATATTCAGAATTATGACACATGTTAGAGTTTCTGCATTTTGTTTGGTGCATAAATGATTTATTTGAGTACGCTCAAGGAGTGCTTCCTATCACTGAGCTGGAATCTATCCACTATTATAACGGGAAAATAAGTAGTTGTTACAAACCGATGATCAATATCTAAAATTACTAATTCCAAAATGGAAAACCATAGTTTATAGACTAGCTTAGTACGGCAGAGTTCCTTTCCATGGCATAGTTGGAGTTATGACGCATGTCAGAGTTTCTGCATTTTGTATGGTGGATAAATGATTCTTTTGAGCACACCTAAAAAGCGCCTCATATCACTAAGTTGTAATGCATCCACTGTTACAAAGAAAAAAAATGGCTGCACTTGCAACCCCATGTATATATTCTTTGGCTAGATATTTTTCTCTCAGATAGACAGTAGGAGATGCTTTACTTTATCTGACTTATTTCAATATTTGCATAGGAGATGCTTTACTTTATCTGACTTCTTTCAATATGCCTTCTTTCAATATTTGCATAGGATATGCTTTCTCACTCTCGCATTGTACCGACGCAACTTTCAGGCGCATTGACTTAATTTGTGGCGGTGATCTGTAGGAATTCAATAAAAGAATTATCTTATCTTTATCTTATCACCAACCATAGTATAAATTTAAAAATAAAAAAAACCAACGAAACCCTTTTTACGTTGTACTTAGAAAATTGAACTGAAGATACCCAACGTTGGTAGCAGGGCTTCATTAGGGCTTCAAGACTCTCAAGAATATGTTCTTCCTTGCAAACGCTGCTACTGCCAACATAAACCAATGAGAGCAAATAAATCAAAAAACACAACAAGGAGAAGCTCATTTACTGTACTTGGGTTTTTCCATGCTACAGCCAACTCTCTTCTCTGCCTGGAATTTGATGTGTTCCACAAACCAAATTAATTCTAATGATTTAATCAATAAGCAGGGAATTCTTCTGGATGGTTAAGAAACTAAATGAAAGGCAGACTGCTCAAGTTGCGGCAGAGTTTTTGACAAAAGTGAAGCTCCTCACCAGGGTCTGTCAACGTAATATTATTTGTTTACGGTTGTTAGTTTAAGATTTCAAGTTTTGTAGTTCAATTTTTGCTTATTCTTAGAAATTTCTCAATGGTTAAATCCAAACATTTATATCAGCTTACAGAAATTTGTTATGACGCAAACGTTATACTATGCCCGAGTATGCTCTCCATGGGAAGTTAATAGAAAAAGCTGACGTTTATAGTTATGGGATTGTGGTTCTTGAGATCGTAAGTGGGAGAAAGTGAGTTGATGCAAGATTAGATGCCTATATTCAACTTCTTTCGAAGTAGGTGGATATTTGGTGTATTAGAAAATTTTGGTTTGATGATTATGATAAGAAGCCCATGGAAAATTATTTAATTCAAAAGAATGTAGTGATTATTTTGTGTATGGTGTAGGTCTGGAATCAATTTCAGCACGACCGCGTTTTAAATATCATTTACCTTAAAGAACATAGGTGAAAATTCTTGAGTTTCTGATATATGTGGCTTACAAGCTGCTACATATATCCAGAGATTGTTATTCCCTGTCTAAAAAAGAACTATGATTCTATGTACTCAAAGCTCATCAGTCCTGCAACCAACAATGTCAAAGTTTGTATCGATGTTCACCAATAATACAGAGTTTACAGTTCAGACCACATAACCGCCACTAATGGGTGAGGATACAGGGAGACCTACCAATTTCACTCTAAAATCCGACATTTTAAGCTCAGGTTATGCATTTCACTGATCTATCACAGTGTCATTATTTCCTCATTAGTACACACAAGCTTTGACTTCTGACAGAGGCAAACATCCTCATATATTTCGAGTATTGAGAAGTAGGAGCATAATATGCATCGAATGCTTTTCCTTGAATCACAGTAGGAATGTATGAGTAGAAATTTGGGTTTTTTTTTATGAAATGCTTTTGTTTAATGTCAAAGGCCTGTGTATTTATTATTTTGAATTTAAACTTAAAATTTCTTGATCTTTCATAATGAAGTATGTAATTTTAATTATTACATTAATATTTTTAATTATTTTTTTAAGAATATAAAAATTTTAAAATTAAATTCACAAAATATTTTATGAAATCATACTCTAATTTGTTTAATTTTACATTCTTAGTAACCATAACTTTGTTAGAGTTCTATTGAAGAAGTTTTATGTGTTTTTTTTAGCTATGGTTGTAAGTTTCCATTGGGTTCATAAACCATATTTTTTAAACAATGAAGTGATTTCTCTTTTGTTCTGCAATCATTCTCTCTTCGTAGAAGGTCTTTTAAGTTTAGTAGTTTGGTCTTTAGTTGTTTTTGCACTTTTACATGGTATCACAATGTGGACGGCAAGCTTGCTCTTGTTTGTTTTTGAGAGATTTTTTATAAGCCACTATCAAATTACTTCTAATGAAGGTAGGAAGCCACATTTTTTTTTTGTAGATCTAGTCTTTTTTAATGAGGTTTCTTTATAATTTAGCTTTTCCAAATTTTAGTGGTGTCAATTGAACTTATCTCTAATTTGGAGTATTGTATGGAGCTAGTTTTTTTTATAAATAAAAAATATATTACAATAAATAAAGGATGTGTTTTGTTTTGTAAGATAAAAAGAAAAATGTATATATGTATTAAAAAATAAAATTTAATTATATATATTTTTATATTATTATATGCATTTTTTAAGGAGTCTTAAATGTAATCTCTAATCATTACTATTATATTTGATAATGATATTTATTTACTGTATTTGTAGTTCCTCTTTGTATTTTCTAATAATTTAGACTCATGTGTGTTAATTTTAAATTTGTTCTACTTCAAATAGGGTGATAAGATAGTTTAAGGACACTCCTAGTGGTAGCACATGTAGCACGATCTGGTAGTTAACTAACCATAGGAATAGGCAATGAAGGTTATAAAAGGGCTCTTTAAAATTTTTCATCGACCAATATTAGTTTAACATTGACCAATGATATTTAAAATGTTTGTTTTTCAAAACCAAATCATTTTTCAATATTTATATATATATATATATATATATATATGTGTGTGTGTGTGTGTGTGTGTGGACTATTTTTATAAAATGGCATCCCACATAGTCAGACCCCTCAGCACACTAGACTTTTTAAGCGATACCCGACCTATGAACCTTTTTGACCAGTCAATCCCTGACCTCCAATTAGACATTAGAACCCCTTCTATTTCAAATGTTATTATATATATTTTCAGATGGTAAAAAAAAACCTAAAACACCTCTTATAGATGAAGAGTTGTTGAAGAGTGGGGATTTGATGAGCTCATGGACTAGGCAAAGCATAATTATAGAAAATCAATGCGATATGGTGCATGTCAACATTTCCATATATGTCTTCTTCCGCTTTCGTCTCACTATTTCAACAAATTTAATTTCTAAGTCTTTACTTGCTTGATTCAGTGTCTTCCCTATTAGTTTGTGGCTATATATATCTCCTCGGTGCTTCTATGAAGGCATATGATTGCCCCGACAAACTCACTAGATTTAGATAACCCGCCCATGTTCCACATGCAGCCCTCTACTTTACCAATTCCTTCTCATTCCCCCCACCCATCGCCTCCTAATTCCTCATGTCTTTCACGTCCACATCCTTGTTTCCTATAGTGATACATGTGCATCACTCTACATCCATCTACACTTATATCGACGTGTCTTTGCACGCTTTTGGTGCAAATGCTAGTATAATATTTATGAATTTGCAATTCACTTTTTGCAACACAATCCGTATAACCATGGTTAAATTCAATTGAAATGTTGTACCAAAATAAAATTAATAAAAAAAATGTATTTATGTGCCTATAAATAAAAATGAGTTTTCAAGAAAAAGTCATTATCATTGAACAACTAATGCATTTGTCCTTTGTACTTAAAATAAATTACAAATATAAATTCTTAATTGTATAATATATTATTAATTAAATTTTATATTTTTTAAATTATACAATTTAGTTATATAATAACATGTAATTAAGATAATATATAAAAGTCCCCCTGATCAGGGTGTGAAGGGAGAAATGATGAGGGTATTCATTATGGAGGATATATGGCATTAAGAGAATGTCACGGGGCATAGTTAGTGGGTGACTCGCCCCACACCACCACACGTCGGGAGTGAATGAGGGCAAGTGCGAACAGAAGGGTATGTCAGAAAATCGTGGGGAAGTGAGCCAAAGTTTGAGACAGATGGTAAGTGAAAAAAGGAAAAATGCAACAGTTGGGTAAGACTATTGTCATTGTGTGAGAGATAGAAACGAAGATCGAGTTGGGTTTGCACGTGCAAAGGCGAGGGAGGAAGGAACGACATCCATCGACTGAGCAACACTGCTATGGTTATGTATTTTGGCCTTACCTGCTATAAATTATGGGGTTCTTTGGGATGGTTGGGGAACACGACCAATAGAGGTTGTAGGAACTGAGTCTTGGGGAGGTTGTTGAAGAGTCGACGTCGAATCTGCTTAGCCTATTTGTGTCAAGTCCCTGGGTTAATGAAAAAAAAATGGCCCGAATGGGCTCGGTCTGGTACTTATGTCTAATTATTGAGAGTTACTTGGGCACTAGAATGGTTAAAATGCTAATTTTATTCCAGTACCGGGATCACTACCTGCTTATAGGTGTCTTCAGGATTGTAAGCCCAATTAAGGGCGTCTTATGTGATCCATGTGGCTACACAAGGCTTAATGAGGACAGTCGTTGTGGACAGGGTAGGGGGTCGGCTTGGAGAGGCGAGTACTGGCACCACACTCCTCTTACAGAGAATAATTGGATGAGGAGAAGGGAAGTATTTTTTCAAGCTTTATGGTTCAAGAGCATCTGAGAATAGGGGGGTGTCAGGGAAGTCCTACACGAAGGCTATTGCCATGGTAGGAATATTGGGATAGAGGGGATGCTTAATATGAGGAAGGGTATAAAGAAAAACCAAGAGTGTGTTAAGTCCTTTGTAAGCCACTACCCGAGCAGTGAACGCTATGGGTCTAAATGGGTTGATGGCGAGTATGGGAAACTTAGCAAGTCCAACCAAAGGTTGGAATGCTCCGACAGAGGGGCATGAAAACCAAGCAATGAAAATGTCGAGGGGGTGGCTAACTAGGAAGCCGACGAGAATAACGATGAGAAGAGAAAGTGGCTCTATCAGAAATTGATTAATAAAATTGTTTGTATTGAATTTATAGGTCTAGCTAGCCTGTTTATCTCTCTGGACTCTGCACAGTGGGTGGGAACCCTGGTGTGGATTCGAGTGCATGTACAGTTATTAGGGGGACTCAGAAAACAGAAAATGGTGAAATATTAGGCAAGAAAAGGTACTGGAGGGAGGCGCAGTCAACCAGCACAGGCAGAAAAAATGTAAGGGAAAGAGAAGGCACCAACGAGCAAAAAAACTCAACGTAAAAGAGGCAGGAAAACAGACCAAGAAAACATGCAGAACTTGTTGCATGCTTATGGGGTTGGGACACCAACTCAAGTAAGATCACTGATATCAGGATGGGAAAGAGACCTGAACACCAAGGTAGAGGAATATATTCCAAATGATGAAATGGCGCCCATGGTGACAGGCCTAGGAAACACAAGTGGAAGATTGACCCTGTTTAAGCAAGCAGTCCACCTCTACTTGACCATGAAATGTTTGATGGAAAAGGCCATCATGGTAGTTCAAGAAGTAGGAGGAGATCCAAAGGAAGCCTTGAGTCTAGCTGAAATGAATAGGGATATACAGGCAATACAGTTGCAGGGGCATCATCAAAATGTGTGTCTCGGACATATAGAAAGACAACTTCAGAACCTGCACCAAGTGGACATGCCTAGATCAAGTGCGAAAGATCTAGCACTGATTGAATCATCAGATGAGTAGCTAAAGAATTCTAGAAAAAATTGTTTTGAAATATGATGTGGTCAGATAGAATTTAATTTCATAGTAGCATGTTAAAAGATACAATAGATATTATAGCTTATAAGGCATCTAGAGACATAATCAAACAATTTCAGTTGTGGTTGACTTTTAACTCATGGAGGTGGCCAACAAACCTGGTTTCCTACGGGCAGGTTGAGGCCACCTAGAACATAGTATGATGTAACCTGATATTTTTAGATAAAAAATAATGAATAGAGAGGCTCTACCAAACTTACAATCAAACACACACACACACACACACATATATATATATAAGTCAAATAATATAATATAATAAATGTAACATACTATTTTATGTATTAATTTTATATTACATGTTGAGTTGATTTGATTTATAACATAAGAAGAAATAATATATAATATAAAAGGGAATATAATATATATTTAATTTTTCATAATATTGCAATACTTCCCCCTCTGAAGATTGGCAAATAAGGGGAAAAAACAATGATGATTTTCAAGACTGGATCTCCACTCAAAAGGTGCACTCTCTCTTCTTCGATGGGGCATCAAAGGGAAATCCCAGAAGCGTTGGGGTAGGAGGAATTGTTAAAAATGTTGAAGGTTTATTGATCCACCGCTTTGCCTGGGGTCTGGGGATAAACTCCAGCATCCAAGTTGAGGCTTTGGCCCTCTTTCAAGGACTTAAGTTACTTCTGAACTTAGGGATTAAGGAGGCTAATATTTTCGGGGATTCCCAAGTGGTTATAAAAACCATGGTGTCAAATTCTTCCCCTCGGGATCTAAGATTGGCAAGATTGATATCTAGAATCAGAAGCATGGGGAAATCCTTTCAAAACCTGAATTTCTTCCATGTGTTGAGGGATAACATCAAAGACGCAGATCTTGAAGCTAATAAAGCTGCCCTTCTCTCTATTGGGGTAATGACAAGAGACGGGGACAAAACATGGATCCAATACCATAATCTGTCAGTTGAAATGTTTTACTGCTTGCTTTTGAATCATTTTGTTTGTACTTTCAAGCTTGGGGAAATCACAGAAATCGATTGCATAGCTGTAGACATAAAAAACTGGAAGCTGTTCACAAACGCCACGGCAATTTTGGCTATTGATATCTTCTGGGCACTGCCCCTCCTCAATGTAATCTGAAATCTGGCAATTAGGCCAGCAATCAATATAATCCATAACCGTTTCTGTGAAAAAAAAAAAATCATAATATTATATATAATAATATATTATTAATATAATCATAATGAAATGAATTGAGTTGTATTTAAAATTAAAGAAAAAAAGTAATGAAATAGATTTAATTTATATTTATGAGTAGGTGTAATACAAGATTTATATGTGTCGATATTTTACACTATTTTTTGCCCCAAGCTATTTCGAACCTAAGTCGAGACAAATTTCAATGTTGAATAGAAGGATGATCTTCTCAAAAGAGGAATGCTACTTCCAGGAATGTGGGAGAGTCGATCAATTTTTTAATGGCTCATTGCACAATTTATTCCCTCCACAATTGGCTCCCATCCTCAACCGCTCCCCTTGAGATTTGAAAAATCCTATAAGAAATATTAGAATCCTTGTTAACTAATTTCCTCCATGTAATGTTTGAAATTAAAATACTAATATTAGTTTTAAAAATTGTAAAGCCCATGCCCCTAATAATATAAATGTCAAAGGGGGCAATGATGTTGTTGCTCCTTATGAACTCATATAATTGAACTTCTAATAAAAACCAACAACCATTATTACACAATTGAAGGCACTAGTCGCTCTACTACTATTATATGTTTATCTTGAAACAAATACCTATCCATTAGCCTCACTCACTTTCTTTAGTAAACTTAAGTTACATTCTTCCATGCAATTGAAAATACTATAAATTTTATTACTATTAACTATTCAACTTGAAACCAATATCTATCCATTAAACCCACTCACTTTCTTTAGTAAATTAAATTTTACTCTTTTACTATCACAATAAATAAATAACTAACTTATAAATATACATCTTTACCAAAAACAGGATTGGTATTTGTTAGTGAGTGAGAATGGTTGGCATAACTTGTGAATATTGTTTTAGTAGAAGTAAAAGATCAACGAGAAGGGAATTCTAATGCGTTGTATATTATTACACGTATTTCATTTCATGATGATCTTGAACTCTTCCACTATTAGGTAATTATAGACACATTTCCTTTGCAGTGGATATCTAAATGCCAAGTATTTATGTAATATCCCTTTTTCAGGAACAGCTACAGATTCGGAATAACTTGAGTTATTAACAATGTGGAGCTGCAACCATATACCTCATACAGATGTAAAATCACTGAATCTTCAGTAAAATATGCAGCAGCAACTTTATACAACGTTTTATAAGGAAAAAGGTGGGGAAAAGTGAGGATTTAGGCCCTAAAACATATGTATTCAGAGTTCTGCGTCAAAATAAGAGAAATTGCAGGAGGTTATTTTAGATTAGGTCATGAGGGACCTATTATCTGAATTTCAGCTCAAACAAATAAGTCTAGCTAAGTTAAACAGTTCCTCCTTCCTCAACTAGGCTTAAAAACCTTGATTTCCCATGACTTGGAGTATGCAGAAATTTGGTGAAGCTTAGAGAGCGTATTTTTTTAAGGGTTAGGTGAGTTTACACAGAGATAATAGTATGAAAAGCTGATAATATGATTCAAATATCTTACATTAGAAAATATAGATCTACACTTAAAGAAAACACTTAAAACCCAAGCTTTATGACACAAGAAATAGAGAATGAACCAAATAGCGTAATTTTCATAAATCTGAAGCAGTGTTTCATTAAGTTTCAGATCTACAACAGATCATAGGTCAAAATGATAGATATAAATGGGATATATATGCAAAAATGTCTTTTAAGTACATTCCCCTCGGGGATCTCAGCTGAAAGTGAAGGACACTGAATAGATCTGAGATCTACACCATGGATCTGCAATAAACTTCAGAAATTTCTGAAGAATACATCACACAGCAGATCAGATCTGAAATATGACATGAATTGGTTGGCCAATCCACGGATCACCTCAGTGAAAGAAAGAAGCCCTTTCATCGGAGATCTCTCCTCCAAACTGCTAGCAAATAAACACTGCAACTCTGCCTACAAAATAATGCAGTTGCTGAAGCTAACTGCGCTAATGAAGTGATGCACACTTTGGCCTCATGCCAAGATAAGGATCTCGAGCTCAAAACAGCTATTGCACTCTTGCCAATGGTTTAGATGACTTCCCCACTGAAAAGATGCAATGGAACTCTTCAGATCTGAATAGATCTAATTCCACTTGTTGTAGCTCACATGGATAGCTCAACCCACAACAGGAGCAGCGTTGTAGATGTAAGGTGAAGCTTTGCCAAAATGCCTGATAATGGATCAATGCAGCATAATCTCCTCCAAGAGACCCTCAAGGAAGGAGAGGAATTCCTAAACAAAAAATTCCTCTCTCTCTAGCTAAATAGCCAAGAGAGTTTGAGTTGCTCAAGCAATCTCAAAATCGAAATATCATCAACAACCTCTCCTTGAGTCTTTCCCTTCCTTATATAACATTAGGGTTTGCAAAACCCTAAACCACCTTCATCCATTTGTCCCTTTTCACATGGAGGACCTCCTCATAGGACTGCGATGATCATCTAGGAGGTTCATTGTATCTGGACTGCTTCATGATTTGGTCCTGTTGGCCCATTCAAATATCTTGAACCTGTTTCATATACAAGTCGATTTTATTGAGCAAGCCCTGATTTGACTCTGTTCACATTGGGCATTGATTTATTCTCATGTTTAGGAGTTTTTATTTGTTCTCCTTTACATTTTATTCATAAAACATAAAAATAAAATGACATTGAATATTCCTACTAGCTTGGGCTAGTTAGGAATATTACAATTTCTCGTAATAAGCTAGTTTATGGGGATGATGTTTTCTTTGTTCAGGGTGTGAATTTAGGATTTTCATACAATAACCCACCCATCTCCTAATCTTATTCACATCTTACCAAATCCAAAAGTTATGGACTCATATTTCCTAGTTCCTTCAACATGGTTCTCTCAAGCGCACTAGAATCCTCTAGCAAAAATTTAGGATATTGTTTACATCAAATAATTTACAAAATTACGAATTTTTTTTTTCACCAAATAATATTATTTATAAGTAGGGTATAACTTTCGTAGGATATTAACCAATTTCACTTTAGAAAAATTAAATTCTCCCTATTAACTTTTTGGAGAGTTGCATCCAATATACAGACAAATCCATTATTCAGAATGTTATGACAATTAACCATAATGACACAAAATCACAAAAATCATCTGTAAGACCCACTTTACGTGTGTTAAAAATTATGTTCGGAATCTTAAAGTCATAGAGAAAGGGAGCTTGACTTTCGAACATAATTTATGTCTCGTGGATTATGTTTTTGCATTCTAAACGCTTGATAATCCATGCCCACCCTCAATAAAATTAGAATTAACGCAATTATTTGGCAATTGAAATAACACTTATAATGCATTATGTAATTCTGATTTCACATTGGTCTCTTACGATATTTTTTGCACCAAATCATTTATAAAAATTAAGGATTTTTTTTTTGCTCAGATTCTAGTTGTCAAGCTGGCAGGTAATCACGTTGTCACAAGTAATTACTTGGTTTGGTTGTCAAGTTGGTAGGTAGTCACACTATCATGAGTAATTAGATGCCTTTGCTTTCCTGGATGGATCAAATCATCCTAATTGATACAAAGCTGATGATGCAGAGAAGTTCAATTCAGAGTCATTGATGCAAAGTCATTCAACAAAACCATCTAATATCTTCCTACAACATTCTAAAAAGTTTGAATCTAAAACATAAAAATAAAATGACATTGAATATTCCTACTAGCTTGGGCTAGTTAGGAATATTACAATTTCTCGTAATAATCTAGTTTATGGGGATGATGTTTTCTTTGTTCAGGGTGTGAATTTAGGATTTTCATACAATAACCCACCCATCTCCTAATCTTATTCACATCTTACCAAATCCAAAAGTTATGGACTCATATTTCCTAGTTCCTTCAACATGGTTCTCTCAAGCGCACTAGAATCCTCTAGCAAAAATTTAGGATATTGTTTACATCAAATAATTTACAAAATTACGAATTTTTGTTTTCACCAAATAATATTATTTATAAGTAGGGTATAACTTTCGTAGGATATTAAACCAATTTCACTTTAGAAAAATTAAATTCTCCCTATTAACTTTTTGGAGAGTTGCATCCAATATACAGACAAATCCATTATTCAGAATGTTATGAAAATTAACCATAATGACACAAAATCACAAAAATCATCTGTAAGACCCACTTTACGTGTGTTAAAAATTATGGTCAGAATCTTAAAGTCATAGAGAAAGGGAACTTGACTTTCGAACATAATTTATGTCTCGTGGATTATGTTTTTGCATTCTGAAGCGCTTGATAATCCATGCCCACCCTCAATAAAATTAGAATTAACACAATTATTTGGCAATTGAAATAACACTTATAATGCATTATGTAATTCTGATTTCACATTGGTCTCATACGATATTTTTTGCACCAAATCATTTATAAAAATTAAGGATTTTTGTTTTGCTCAGATTCTAGTTGTTAAGCTGGCAGGTAATCACGTTGTCACAAGTACTTACTTGGTCTGGTTGTCAAGCTGGTAGGTAGTCACACTATCATGAGTAATTAGATGCCTTTGCTTTCTTGGATGGATCGAATCATCCTAATTGATACAAAGCTGATGATGCAGAGAAGTTCAATTCAGAGTCATTGATGCAGAGTCATTCAACAAATCCGTCTAATATCTTCCTACAACATTCTAAAAAGTTTGAATCTATATAACTCTTTTAATATATTTAGCTCTTTTAAATCGCAAACTCTACCCAAAGGCCCTTGTTTTAGTGGCCAAGTCAAATTTGGGGGTCTTTGCTTGGTTTTCCGTCCAGGTCGAATTTGGAGGTTTTTGCTGGGTTTTCAATTAGTTTTTCTGCCATAACAAAAATCATGTCGTACACTTAAGTACATTTAATCTGCATTAAATGCAACATTTCTTGTCTACATTTTCCATTCCCGCAATTTTGTTCATGCCTTTATTTTCCATCCTGCGACTGTTTTCTTCTTGGCCAACTATGAGTATTAATTTCACCTCCATTAATTTGAAATATTACCTCCAAACTCTACACACAAAGAGCAAGTTGTATGACCAAATAAAAAAGGAAGAAGAAGAATTTCAAAGAAAGGAGTTGTTGTAACACAACTCCACGAATTGGGGAAGTGACTCATAGTGGAACCCGACTCTCTAGGTGAGAGTGGGTTCTGCGCCTCACATTATTTAAGTTTGGTTTTTGGTTGGATTGAATTGTGGAGTTTTGAAAAATGAAACATTTTGTTATGGATCAAAAAACATATCTTACATCATGTTTTAAATCTGCAAGGTCAAGCATTATGTCTCAAAGTATTTTAAGGGAAGCAACAAACATAGCCTTGACAACCATTGGACAATAATCGTCTAGGTAGTAATAGAGGGGTTGCAGTTCATATACAAGTTAAATTGCAAGTTGTAATGGAGATTTTAGAGAGTTAAATTCAAGTTTGGTTGTCAATGTATCTAGTTCTAAGATCTAGAATACTAATTTATCTCTACCACTTTACAAAATTAGATGTTAAGTGTACTTTACATTGAGATATTTTGGCATTCGAGCTCTATAAAGGGACTAGAACTTTGATTGCTTTCTTTGACACCCTTGTTGATAGTGTGGTGCATCTTTGTTTACTCTATTCACCTATCCTCTTAGTGTCCAAAACAGATAAATGTTGTTAATTGATTCTTGTAGAGGTTTGTGACTATCAGCATTGTTTATCCCCTTTTTATTGAATTATTCATGCATCTAATGAAACTCTTCAAATATATATATATATATATATATATATTGCACAACCAATTGTTGGAAATTGTAACTAGGTTCAGTTTTCATTTAATGTATTCGAGTCATCATGAAATGTACTTGACAAAAGAATAAAGAAAATAATTTTTATTATTGTGGCAATGACTTATTAAAGCATGGGTTTCATGCCTGGGACATCATTATATAAGTTAAAGTCCCCATTGTGGACTCCTAATATTAATATTTAGTTTCTAGAGTCATTGTACATTCAAAGATACCCTTTTTGGGCTTTTGAATCATGTAAATTGGTTAATAATTGAGTTAAATATGAATTATGTAATCTCCACACCAAGTCGGCCTAGAGGGGATCATGTCAGCCTAAGAGACGCCTATTCAACCTCACATGGAGCCTATAAAAGGAAGGAATTCGAAGTCATTTGGAGCATCTCTCTCAATAAAGTTCGATATCTCAAGAGTAGCTGGAGAAGTTCGAAGTCTGTTGTCGGGAAGCCGAAATAAGTGTGAGTTTGGGGGAGTCTAAGGAGAAGAAGAAAATCGAAGTTTTGGTGCCTCTCTCTCTCTCTCTCTTTTGATTTGGTTTGGGAGATAAAAATCTTCCAAGTTTTGCTAATGTCGGAAGTTTTTGTTGCTGCCTAGTCAAATTTGTTGTTGTTGCTAGTCGAAGTTGCTGAAAAGGGGTTGAAGATCTGGGAGGTTGACTTGGTGTGGAGGAAAGGTCTGGTATATGTCTAGGGTGAAGAGTCTCAAAGAATACTATTGAAAGGAAGTATTATCTTGATTGGGTTTTCCCCTCGAGGGGGTTTTTCCCTGGCATAGTGCCTACATCTTGTGTCTCTTGTTTTTTGATATTCATATAGACATAATATGGAAATTGATTGATGAAATATAAGATAATAAAGAAGTAAAATAATCCAACACAATCACAACTAATTATAAAGGTCAGAGAATCAAACCCTAATATAACTACTTTGATTTTCCAACATGGTACCAGAGCTAAGGTCAGGAAGAATTTAAAATCACTTTGTTGGCATGGATTCTCCCTCTTTGATGACCTACATAAGAATGAGTATCAACATTGTTGGAAGCTGGATCAAGAAGGTCATATATTACTTATTCAACAAGGTCAAGAGCCCAAGGATTCTTGGCTACTCTTACATGTTCTCTTAATGATGACAATGCATGGATCATTGATAGTGGAGCATAAAGACACATGGCAGGAGAAAGTAAAAAACTTCATACACTATCAAAGGAGCCATCTTCTCATGCAATGGAATTCGTTAACAAAAAAAATTGTGTTTTTAAAGGCCTGGGATCAACATGATTGAAGCTAGATAATAAATCGAAGCTGCACCTCAACAACATTCTATATGTTCCAGGTTTGAAAAATAATTTTCTTTCTATTTCTTCTTTAGAAGATAAAGGGGAAATAATTTCTTTTGTTCATGGAAAAGTATTGGTTTGGGGAAAAGACTCTAGCATTGATAAAGCTAGGGTTATTGCAGTTCGTGAAGGAAGTATTTATAGAGTTATTACACCACCTTCTCAAGATTTGGTTCATATGGAAATAAGCCCCATTGAGATATGGCATAGAAGGTATTTTCATCTACATTATAAGGTCATCCCTACTCTTATTGAATTGGTTCATGGTATTCTAAATATGAAGATGGATCATGAAGGTGTGTGCAAGGGATGCTCTTTGGGAAAACATACAAGAAATCCATTTCACAATAGTGAAAATGGGTCTAAAGATATATTAGACCTCATCTATTCTAATGTGTGTGGGCCCATGTCTAAAAAATCACTTGGGGGTCATCTATAATATGTTACATTTATTGGTGACCATTATAGAAAGACATGGCTATACCTTCTCAAAACAAAAGATGAAGTATTTGATAAGTTCGAGGAGTTTAGGGATGAAATGGAAACCCTAACCAAAAGAAAGATAAAAACTTTGATAATGTTGGGGAATACACTTCTAAGGAATTGATTGCATATTGTAAGGAAGCAGGTATTAAGAGGGAGCTTATTGTTCCCTATTATCCCGAACAAAATGGATTAGCCAAGAGGAATAATATGTCAATTGAAGAAGGCATTAGAATTATGCTCCTTGATCAAGATCTACTGAATTTCTTATGGGGAGAAGCAACGATGGCAATTGTATACATTCAAAATAGAAGTCCTCATAAGGGTATATATAATACAATGCCCGAAGAAGTATTCACAGGCAAGAAGTCGAGTGTGGATCACCTCTGAATATTTGGAAGTCCAACATATATTCATGTTTTGAAATACAAGTGAAATAAGTTGGACTCTATAAGTATCAAGGGAATATTCATTGGATAGAGTCTATACTCAAAAGCATATAGAATATACATCAAGGAAGGATGATATATTGAAGTAATAAGGGATGTCATATTTGACGAGAATCAAGTATACAAGAAATCAAATAATATTCCTATTGATTCTGATAACGAATAAGTTCCCATATTTGAAGAAGAAGAAGTTCATCATGAAAACTCTACTACAAATCTCGAAGAGGCAGGACCAAGTGAGCCTATTCATTCAGTGGTCATCCCAACCACAAGGAAGAGGCCAAAATGGTTGAAAGCTACATTGGAAGATGTTGAAGGACATGAAGCTGCCAGAACCTTCATGGAAAGAAAGAAACCAAAAATATATTATGTTTATGTTGCATATATGACAAAATTGATAGAAGTTGAACCATCTACATTCAAGGAAGTTGTGCATCAAGAGGTTTGGAAGAAAGCAATGCAGGAAAAATATCTATCCATCATGAAGAATGGGGTTTGGGAAATCGTTCCTAAACTTAGTAAAAAATCGGTTGTCACGTCTAAATGGATCTATAAGATCAAACATGCAGTTGATGGAATTATATACAAGTATAAAGCAAGATTTGTTGCAAGGAGTTTCTCTCAAAAGGAAGGCATTGATTATGAAGAAACATTTGCACCTACATCAAGGTACACTACTATTACAACCTTGGTTTCATTGGTTGCTACAATGGGGTTGAATATCCATCAAATGGATTTGAATGTTGAAAATTGTAACAAGGTCGGTCTTCATATTTAATTATGGATTTATGTAAAGTAGAAGACAAAGATAATAAAATGAATTTTGAACTTGCTTCATGGGTTTCATGAGCAAGAGTTTATTATAGGTTAGCATACTTCTTCTTGATTTTTATCTAGGTATTTGTATTATAGATATAAATGTAATAAGTATGAAGTATCTATGAAAGAGAATGAACCAAGACCTTGTCAAAGAAGTTATGGAAGAATGACTTGAAATAGTCCTTATATCAACGCTGGAAATAAATCCTGAAGTCAGCCTCCAACAGCTGGACAAGTCGGTGCAGAATCAGTGATTCAATTTGGCCTAAATATTGTCTATATGGTCGGCCTAAATCAGAAGTAATTCCATTGTAAATAGAGCTAGAGTTGCGGCTCATTTGGACAAGAAAAATGTGGATGTCTCTCTGAGTTCACACAGAACTAAAATGTGGATTTTTGAAGAACGAGTACAGGGTTTTCAGTGCGTACATCTTCTTAGATGGTTACAAGTGTTAAGGAGTCTAACCTATTGCGTATTTACTTGTGACTGAGATACAGATTTGAGGTGTAGATTCCTCCGTGTGAAAGAGAAGTAAATAAAGTGCAGATTTCTCTGAAGTGGAATAGTTTTAAGGTCAAGAAGAAAATGTGGATTCCTCTACGATGTAAAAGAGGAAAAAAGTGTAGTCAACAGTGTGGGTTTGAAAAGGTAAACAATGCAAGTTTAAGAAGAATACCACAGTGCGTGATTAAGGGAGAAAAGGATGTGGTTATCTCTGAAGAAGTAACATTAGTCATTGCATATTTTTTCTAGAAAATTAATTGTGGTTAAAATGTGGATCAGTGAGACTGCGGATATCAAGAAGAGTATACGTGCAAGTTAAAAGGGTCATGAATATATATATCTATGATTGCAATGATGTAATGAGGTCTGGGTCAAATGCAAGCTAAGGCAGAGAATGTGGACATATTTAAGTAACCCAAGTAAACTTTATTACCCCTGTACATGTCTGAAGTTATTCCATGAGTGTATCCACATTTATTATAGAACTTAGAGACCGAGCTCTCTAAAGTGAATGGAGAAGAAGAGAAGAATCAATTTCAAAGAAGTGACAAAGTCTTGGAAGCATACCTAGGTCAAGGGTATGAGTCTTGGTCATGGTACTTGTAATTTGAAGATCTATAAGAAGAATTATTTGCGGGTTTTTCCTCTCCAAGAGGGAGAGGTTTTACCCTGGCTCTAGGAGCCTAATTTTGTGTCTTGTGTATTTTTATAATTTACTTTATGAAAGACTAAATAAGATAATGAAGAGAAGACATAATTAATTCAAGTAATATCACAAGTAATTATCAAGAAGAGAATTTGTATTAAACACCAGCCCTCCAAATTTTCAACATGGTATCAGAGCTAAGGTGCTAACGAACAAAGGGCTATTTAACAAGAAGACACTCAAGGATAAAAATTCACTTCTCTAAGCATCAAAGAAAAATTCAAAGATTACATGGGAAAGTCAAACTGTTTGCAAGGAAATCCGCAAGCCATCTCAAGAAGACTTTCCGCCTTATTCAAAGAATCTACACATCAAGGAGGTAATCTTTGACATCAAAGATCCTTGATATTGAAGACATTATTGGAAGACACATAATTAAGCACCACCCAACACTATTGAAGACATCTTCATTCTGAAGTAATCCTTGATCATCAAGGATCCTAGATCACCTACTTTAAAATCAATCTAAGAGGAAGTTCCTGCCATCATCCTCAAAAAAGAAGCCGATAGAAGAAGAAAAGCATCTACTCAAGTAAGTATTTTTTATGAATTCATATGAATCTATCACGATGTCTTCTTTGCAAAGAGAGCAACAAACTGGTAAGGGTTTCAAACTTTCCTGCATGGAAGACAAGGACAATGAAATCATGCCAAAAACATGAAGGGAGATATAAGAGTCCAAAGGATTCTTACAGAATCCATAAAAGACTCTCTCATCTCCGATGTATCAAATATAGAATCATCAAAAGGAATATATGAGAAATTGGTGGAGTTATTCTTTATGAGTACTGTAGGAGAAGCAATCTCTCTGATCAACTGCAAGAACTAGGAGAAGTAATGTCTGACACTGAGATGACTACAGTGGTGCTGAATGCTCTGCTAGAAGAATGGGGAAACTATACTTCAGGTGTATACAGGAAGAAAGAAGCCACACCATTCCACGGTTTATGGTCTCTATATAAATAGAGGAAAAAAGATTGAAATCCAAAGCTGATATAGGATCAAGTGAAGGGAATCTAGCCTTTACAGCAGTATTCAGGAAGAAAGGAAGATTCGGTAAATTTGGTTCTCATAATAAAAGAAGAAATATGGACAAAGTAAGATGCTTTGGATGTAATTAACTTGTGCATAGTAAAAGACATTTTCCTAAATCTGAAAAGGACAAGAGAAATAGAGAAGAAGCCCATGTCTCAGAAATGAGGGAAGAACCTGATGCAAAGAAATCTAAGAAAGAAGAAGCAAGGGATATTCACTATGATAGAGATCATCTTCTCCTTTAAGTGATTTTTGTTGGTTGTATGATAGGAAGCAGTGCAGCATCCTAGTCAAAGCATCGTAGGAGTTCTTGGTAAAACAGCTCCTGGAAAAACCTCTCTGATAAAAATATTGATGGAAGGAATTCATCAAGATCAAAGGTCATCATGAAAATCAGAATTATGGGATGTGATGACATGTTGATGGAGAAAGCCAAGGGAATGAAGCTCTTAATTCTAGTAAAACTGCTAAAGGATGACTTAAATGAAAAAGGTATGAGGTATGTATATATTTATATGCTGACACTGGATGTTGTGAATTCATGTCATATGGTTGCAAGTAATAGACTTCTATATTTCGAAGTGTGATTTATGAAGAAGGATCTCTCGATGCACTAACAAATGAAATCAACATAATATATATCCACATGGAATATGAGGTGGTTGTACATGAACAAGGATCTGGAAAATGTGTAAGTTCCTGGGAATGAAGAATGTCCAGAAAGGAAGAGAATTTGAAATGCAACCATGTCAAGAGGAAATTATCATCCGGAAGCCAAGAAGATGTGACTAAGAGATCTCCTGGAAGGATATGTAGACTCTGACAGAATTTTGGTAAAGAAAAATAACTTTGACAAAACATACCATTAGGAGATGTGTCAATATGAATAAAGGATGTCAATGCCTATAGGAAGATGTCATGGTGAACGATCATCACTGAGGTAACTTTTGTCTTAAAATTTCATATGTATATGTTTATCTGGATGAATTTTTGCAAGGCTGCTAATCATGAGAAAGGATGTATGATCCTTGGATATGATTCGAAGGAAAGCAGCATGGCATAATGGTGGACCAGATGAGAAAGACTGATGAATCACTTTCTAATAGTGGACATGACTCGTGACTGAAAGTGATTGATGATTTGTGCCCTATGAAGCCAAAAGTTGAAGATTCCTCAATATCGAAATCCATGACATCGAGGGGAGGAATTCTTCATGAGTAGATGTATTGTTGTTGCAGGACCCTGGTTGAGAGGGAGCCTAGTGATAAGTTTCTTACTTGGAAGAAATTTGAAGTATCTCCTTTATGTGTTGAGAGGGAGTGACATATGTGGTTTTCTAATACATGTGTCATGCACTAGACTGGGACTAATAGCCGTAAGTCTTAGTGAACACCATATGGAGAGAATGGATAGACTCAACATTATGGTCTTCACCTGGAAGACAGAATGGAGGATTAAGTAATCATCTGGCATTCGGTACACTTTGAGAATGAGATAGGGAATTCAAGATAAGAGTAGTCGAGGACCGATATTCTTTGAGGATTGGCTACCCAAGAGAAGAATAGTCCAAGAAGGTCATACTTTGGGAACACCTGGGTGGAGTATGTACCTTGGAGAGAAAATTACTATGGTGTCTATTAGTCATGTGTCTCACTAGAATTGTAGCCCATTGTCTCGTTGAGAAATGGGGTTGTTATTCAAGGCCTTGCACTAGTACAGTGTTGGTTGATATGATGCTATATAGATGCAATTACCAATCCAATTCTTCTTATGAGATTCTTCAGTTTGAAAGTGACCATGTACTTGTATGAATACCTCCCTAGTTAAGAGGGAGTGTTGAAATGTGTAACTTGGTCGGTCTTCATATTTAATTATGGATTTATGTAAAGTAGAAGACAAAGATAATAAAATGAATTTTGAACTTGCTTCATGGGTTTCATGAGCAAGAGTTTATTATAGGTTAGTAGACTTATTCTTGATGTCTATCTAGGTATTTGTCTTCTAGATATAAATTTAATAAGTATGAAGTATCTAAGAAAGAGAATTCTCCAACACCTTGTCAAAGAAGCTATAGAAGAATGACTTGAAATAGTCCTTATATCAACGTTGGAAATAAATCCTAAATTCAGCCTCCAATAGCTGGACAAGTCGGCCCAGAATCAGTGATTAAATTTGGCCTAAATATTGTTTATGTGGTCGACCTAAATCAGATGTAATTCCACTATAAATAGAGCTGTAATTGTGGCTCATTTGGACAAGAAAAATGTGGATGTCTCTCTGAGTTCACACAGAACTAAAATGCGGATTTTTGAAGAACGAGTACAGGGTTTTCAATGCGTACATCTTCTAATATGGTTACAAGTGTTAAGGAGTCTAACCTATTGTGTATTTACCTGTGAGTGAGATGCGGATCTAAGGTGCAGATTCCTCTGTGTGAAAGAGAAGTAAATAAAGTGCAGATTTCTCTGAAGTGGAACAGTTTTAAGGTCAAGAAGAAAATGTGGATTCCTCTATGGTGTAAAAGAGGAAAACAGTGCGGTCAACAGTGAGGGTTTGAAAAGGTAAGCAATGAGGGTTTAAGAAGAATACCGCAGTGTGAGATTAAGGAAGAAAAGGATGTGGTTATCTCTGAAGAAGTAGCATTAGTCATTGCGGATTTTTTCTGGAAAAATAACTGTGGTTAAAATGCGGATCAGTGATATTGCAGATATCAAGAAGAATATACATGCAAGTTAAAAGGGTCATGAATATATATATCTATGATTGCAACAACGTAATGAGGTCTGGGTCTCATGTGAGCTAAGGCAGAGAATGTGGACATATTTAAGTAACCCAAGTAAAATTTATTACCCCTATACATGTCTAAAGTTATTCCATGAGTGTATCCGCATATATTACAGAACTTAGAGACCGAGTTATCTAAAGCGAATGGAGGTCCACATAGATTGGTGAAGAAGAGACAAATCGAGTTCAAAGAAGTGACAAAGTCTTGGAAGCATACCTAGGTCAAGGGTATGAGTCTTGGTCATGGTACTTGTCATTTGAAGATCTATAATAAGAATTATTTGTAGGTTTTTCCTCTCCAAGAGGGAGAGGTTTTGCCCTGGATCTAGGAGCCTAATTTTTTGTCTTGTGTATTATGATAATTGACTTGATGAAAGACTAAATAAGATAATGAAGAGAAGACATAAGTAATTCAAGTAATATCACAAGTAATTATCAAGAAGAGAATTTGTATTAAACATCAGCCCTCCAAATTCTCAACATTGAAGACCGCATTTCTAAATGGGACCATTGATGAGGAAGTGTACATCGAAAAAAATAAAGGATTTGAAGTTCATAGAAGGGACTCTCGTGTTTGCAGACTCAAGAAGGCCCTATATGGTTTGAAGTAAGCGCCTATGGCATGGTTTTCTAGGATGGATGCATATCTACTTAGAATTGGTTTCGTAAAGAGTTATGTTGATTTGAATCTCTACATCAAGGTTATGAATAATGAGTTTGTCATTCTTCTACTATATGTGTATGATATATTCATCATTGGTGTAGAGTGAAGAATTCAAGAAGATGTTGGCATCTGAATTCGAAATGAAGGATCTAGGAATTATGCACTATTACCTAGGTCTAGAAGTATAGTAGAGACCTGGGGAGATATATTTTGGGCAAGGAAAATACATCATCAATTTGTTGCAGAAATTTGGGATGATGGATTCCAAGTCGATGACTACTCCTATGATCACCAATCTTAAGAAGTTGAGGGAATCTGACTCTAGTCTTGTGGATCCTACCTCCTATCGATAGTTGGTCGGTTCCCTGATGTATCTAGTAAATACTAGGCCAGATATATGTTTTGCAGTAAACATTCTTAGTCAATTTCAGTTGGAGCCCCCATCACGATCACTGGATACTTGCCAAACATATATTGAGGTATCTTCGTGGCATGATATATCACTGCCTAAAATATGATAATAAGCAATTCAATTTAATTGGCTTCACTACCTCTGGTTGGGGTGGCAGTGGGACTAATGGAAGGAGCACTACTAGATGATGTTTTACTATGGGATTTTTTATGATCTCATGGGTGAGTAGGAAGGGAGGCAAGATCTTGTTGCATTGAGTAGTGCTGAGGCAAAATATGTGGCTTCATGTGAAGTAGGAAAGGAGGTTGTTTGGTTAAGGAAGCTTTTGACATATTTTTTTGAGAATTCTTTGTGTCCTACTGTGATTAATTATGACAACCAAAGTTGTATCATGATGTCTGGAGATCCCATGTTTCATTCTAGGAAAAAGCATATCAATAATAAGTTCCAATTTATTAGGAACTTGGTGCAGGATGGGATCGTGAGGTTGGAGTATGTCTCGATAGATGAACAGGTAGTAGACATACTAACAAACGATCTTCCGAATAAGAAGTTTGAGTATCTAAGAAACCTGTCGGGTTTGGTGGACATTGATAATTGTATTAATGATAAGGAAATGGAGGAGATTTGTTGAGGCTTTGCGAGTGAAGCATTTCCTAGGAGGACATTTAGTCGACACTTTGTGTTGATGTCTAGGTCCCAAAGGAGGGAAGGGTGGCGTGGGTCATTGAGCTCTATCCATTGATACACACCTAGGTCCCTGGGTTGGTGGTTGGAAAGTAAGCTTGATGGTACCTAAAGGGGCTGAAATATTGAGTCCACCTTATTCCCACTTGGATAGTGTTGAACCTCAAAATTGTTCTCTCTAACATTATTTTTCATCACTTCTCCATACCTTTTCATAAATCCATAACTCCAATCAATGATAAATAACATGTTTCATCTCAGAGAATGCATTTGAAATGGTCTCTATTTTATATTTTGGTGTTTCTTGTTATTTGAATAAATTTTTGTAACTCAGCTACGGAACGCATGCTATTCTGCAGCTAACTGTTGTTTCCACAACTACTTTAATGGTTTGACAGTTTCTGAGGAGAAAATGAAGGAATGAGTCACATGGGAATCTTTGGAATGATCCACACATGGATCCCATCATATCCACCTATTTTAATTCGACAGAACAATGTGCCTATGCTCATGGTCAAAGGACATGATCCATTGAACGAAAGAATCTAGAGTTAGCTACTTAGATTTTTCTTCTATGTTTTAATTATAATTTCCATCTATGGGCGGAAATACCTTAAGACAGTTACATTGAAATTTGTTTAAATACCGGTTGTTTTGAAACCGGAAATCAGTCTTATTTTTGTGAATGTTGTGTACGCCTTAAAGCTCTGTTTTGATAATACGAAGACCATGTTCGTTTGTTCCAGATCCTTCTTAATGCGTGCATAGTCTGCTAGGATTTCAACTCGTTCTGTTGCAGAGGGCCCCTGCACAGAAAGGAGGTTTCATTAGTTGTTTTTAGTTTAATTTTAATTAGATTTGTTTTTTCAATTCATAGTTAGATTTACATTACTTTGCATATTGAATCTTAGATTAAATTGCTTATTATTTCATAGATTAAATTCATGAATGCTTTCTTAGAATTATTTTTAGATTAACTCTGTAATATTATGCTTATCAAAACATATAAAGAAAGTAGTTCCTCTATTTTCCAAAATTGGATTGTGTTTGAAGCATTGGAGCATACAGTTATCTTAGTTTTCTTTCACATGTTTTTATAATGCTTTCCTAGATTAAATTCTCAATTAAATGTATAATCAGATGCTTGCTAAATCATCTCAAGAATATGGCTTTGTCATTTTCCAAAATTGAATGATATTTGAGTACTTGGTCATACAGTAGTTGAGCTTCCTTTATTACATGCTTATCAATTTATTTCTTAGATTAAATTTAAATGTGTAATCAGATGCTTGTTAAATCATATCAAGAAGATGACTTTGTCATTATTCCAAAATTCAATTATATTTGAGTATTTGTTCATACATTAGTGTAGTCTCCTTTACATGCATTTTAATTGCTTTTTTAAATTAAATCTTTAATGAAATGTATAATCAAATACTTGTTAAATCATATCAAAAATATGACTTTGTCATTCTTCCAAAATTGAATGATATTTGAGTATTTGGTCATACAGTAGTTGCCTTTCCATTTCTTTAAATTTCCTTTCCATTTATATTAGAAATGTCATTTCAATTCATAATCATAGGATTTATGTTTTCAATTCATGGAGTAGAATTAGATTAAGATAGAATAGAATTAGCTTTAATTCCATAAGATCAAAGTCATTAGAATAAACGCTCTGTTTTTAGATCAGATTCTAACCATTTAAAGTTTGATTCATTTTTATGCAATTTATAATAGTTAAAGAACATTTCCTTTTCTTCCTTATTTCAAAACTAGTTTTCAACATTAAACTTCATTAGATTTAGTTGATCAATTTCATAATTTTCATTTCTTAAGATTAACTCCTTTTGACATAAAGAAACAAAACCCCCCAAAACAATATAAAAACATACACAATGAAGTAAGAAGAAGGTTAAATAAGCATATATAGTGCACCACACTTCATCAGATTACTAACATCGGTTGATAATTTATGGTAGCAATTTAAAACATTAAATTGACTAAACATTTTGGCGCCTTTTCTGGGTAAGTGTAATTAGAAAACCTTATTTCTTACATCTAAAAAAAAATGAAATACGTATAGAAAGATATTCTAGGGGTAGATTCATAGCTAGAGGAAGGAGTTTGATTCCAACAACACCACTCACCCCACCTAGACCACGTAGTGCTATACCACCATCTCAAACTCATATTTCATATTGCACTAGACATAGACTTCCTGAAGTCTTAAGGTCAGAAATCCAACCAGGAGGATCTCCTACCTCATCCACTGAGGTAGTCTTAGAGGAAGAAGATCTCAGATCTCTAACAGAAGGAGTAAACTTTTTCACCTCTACAGGAGAACACATTTTAGCTTAAGAGTTAGAAATTCCCAGTGAGGGAGAAGAAGAAGAAACTTTCTTCAATATCCCATTGATAGAAGAACCATAGGAAGATCAAATAACTTTACAGTTAGAACCTTATATTAGCTCTAAAGAATCTACAATGGTAGGAGAAGGAGAAGGAGAAGGAGAAATTTTAAATGGAGAAAATGTAAGAATTGGAGGAGGAAGAGGTGGAGGACAAGGTAGAGGGAACAGAGGAGGAGGTGAAGAAAAGAAAAGAAATAGGGAAGATGATAATTATTTTGGATTTCCTATAGTTGATGAGGATACAAATGCCATAATGAAAAATATTTCACCTTCCATTATTCCAAATTTCCATGGATTAAAGAATGAAGATCCTGAAACCTTTTTGTTTGAGTTTGAAGTTTTGTGTAGATCTTATGACTATTTACAAGACTCTCAAAAACTAAATCTATTTCTTGAAACACTTAAAGGAGTAGATTTAAAATGGTTCATGGGTTTAATCACACAATCTATTAGGACATGGAATGATATGAAAAGTGCATTTTTACAAATATATTTGGATTATTGCATACCCATTAATCGGAAGGATGAAGTATTCAAGATGATGCAAAAATAGGATGAGAACTTGGAAGATCTAATTGAAAGATTCAATTACAACATAAAAAGAGCTAGAATGGAAAACTTAGATCAAGATACTTTAAAATATCTCTTGTTAAAAGCCATTAGAGATGAATCGATAGACATTCTCAACATGAGGGGAGGGGAGACATATATCAACTCACGTTACCTGAAATTTGTGAATTATGCATTCATCTCTCTAGGGGAAAATAAAGAACTGAGAAAAATGCAAGAGATCTTGTTCTCTCTAGAGTGAATAAATATGCAACTGGAATAGTAAGTAGGGCAAAAATTGAAAATATGCTTGATGAATTTAAAACAGATATCTTAGGGAGTCTTCGTGAACAGATAGACATCCTTAAATTACAAAACAAGTAGAAAGTCGAAATTGATACCTTAGTTGTTTTCAGTTATAAATGCAGAAAGAAGCATGCCTTAAGAGAATATCCTCTTGATTTAAAATTCATAGAGACCTGTGTTATTTTCTCAGAAAATCATGAAACTAAAAGTTGCCCTTCTATTCCAGGTCTTAAGGCTATTTTCCAGGAAGAAATAACTTCAAATCCAGTAGAACCTCTTTGCTTTGTCTCTAGAAGACCATGGTAGGGGCCACAAACTCAAGGTTTTAACAACCAAATGTATACTCAGCCCCCACCAAATAATTGGAATTCTTGGCAACAACCTTGGTCCCAGCCTCAACCTTGGACACAAGGAATGAAAAATCTCTATGGTAGATATTCTCAATACTACCAATATCCTCCATCCTATCCAAACTATCCTCCCGAACAATTCCCATAACAAAATCAACAACCCCAACTCCAAAATAAAAACCCACAACTTTCATTACCATTTCCACAAAGACCAAACCAACTACCTACCCAGCCATTGCCAAACCCAAATAATAAAAATTCTCAAAATGCTTACAACATAGAAGGACATCAATTTCCAACTTACATGATTACTCCACTAGATCTTAATGATGTTCAACTTAGATCTGGTAGAATATTAGAAAGGAAAAAGCCTTCTTTTGTTATTCAAGAACAAGATGATTTTGATGAAGAAATTTCTCTACAGAAAAGTAAAGTTTTGAAGAAGGGACATCTCTTCAACATAACCAAAATTATAAAAATGAAAAACAGGAAAAACCAATAAACTCAATTCCTATCATAGGGTAACCATCAGTAACTATTTCTAACCCTCATTTTCCTGAAATATTACAAGTTGATAAAGGGGTAGAAAAAGAAATAATGTTGCCCAATTATGATTTTCTATATGAATTGAAAAATGTATGTATCAAAATTCCTTTGCTACAGGCCATTAAAGAGATTCCAATTCTAGCCAAAACAATAAGAGATTTGAGCATGAAGAAATCAGGGAGAAAAACAAAAGAAATAAAAAGAATTTAATTAGTAGGAAAAATTGTAGACATTATGATGGGAAAAATTTCCATACAAAAATATTTATATCCGGGAAGTCCAGTTGTAAAAACACACATCAGTGGTATTGAAATTCCAAATACATTAATTGATTTAGGAGCAGCCATAAACATCATGATCAAACAAACCATGGAACAACTCAAGCTTCAAAACCTTCAGTATACACCTACATTACTGCAACTAGCAGACAGATTAGTAATCAAGCCAGGTGGTGTATTAGAAGACATTTCAGTATCCGTATACTCTTGGGAGTATCTGGTTGATTTTATGATTTTAACTCCCAAAAACAATCTATGAGGATATCCTCTAATATTAGGAAGACCTTGGTTGGCTACAAATGACGCTTCCACTAGTTGTAGATCTAGTAATATGCATATTTATGATGGCAATTCAATAAAGAAATTCACTTGATATCCTCCAGCAAGAACAATCACAGAAATAGAAGATGAATAAAATGGATTGATGATGACAATGATATACAACCTCTCTTTACTATTTCTTGTATTAGTGAAGATAGTCAAATCTTAAATTCAATAAAAAACTTTGACTTATCCTCAGAATATGAACATGATCATTTTCAAGAAAAATGCAATATTGAATACTTTTCATCTAGGCAGCTGTCTTTATATTCTATGGAAGAATTTGGTAACTCTACGGTTGAAATATTTCTCGGAAAATCTTTGAACATAAATAAAAACTTGGAAAATTTACAACAAGAAAATTTAATCAAAACATTACAACATGATTATTCTGCATATGCATGGGAATACACTGACATGAAAGGAATTAGTTGTAATACTTGTATACATCATATCTACATTGAGGAAAATTTTAAACCTATCATACAACCTCAAAGAAGGATGAATCCAAATCTTAGGGAAATTTTGAAAGAAGAATTACAAAAATTGTTGAATGTAAACTTCATCTATCCAATTTCAGACAGTCAGTGGGTTTCTCCCTTAGTGATTGTACCTAAAAAGAATGGTAAATGGAGGGTATGCATTGATTATCGAGAATTGAATAAAGCTACTTAAAGATCATTTCCCATTACCTTTCATAGATCAAGTATTGGATACATTTAGCAAGAAAGAAGTATTTCTCACTCTTGGATGGTTTTAGTGGTTACAATAAGATTCAGGTAGCCCCTGGAGATCAAGATAAAACCACATTCACTTGTCCATTTGGAACCTATGCCTACTGAGTACTTCCTTTTGGTTTGTGAAATGCACCTGCAACGTTCCAAAGGGCAGTATAAGGAATTTTCTCTGATCTAGTACATGATTGTATGGAAGTATATATGGATGATTTTACTGTTATTGGGAATTCATTTGAAGAATCTCTAGAAAACTTGGAAAAGGTTCTTAAAATATGTAAAGAATAAAATATTTCATTAAGTCATGAAAAAAAATTTATGATGTTTACCGAAGGAACTGTTTTAGGACATCATATCTCGAGAGATGGAATTAAAGTTGACTCATCTAAGGTTGAATTCATCTCCAAATTATCAGTTCCAAGTTGTCAAAAGGATGTTAGAATTTTTCTAGGATTCACAGGGTATTATAGAATATTTATAGAAAACTTCACTAAGATAGCATCCCCACTCTTCAAATTTCTTACCAAAGATTGTGAATTCAGTTGGAATCCTTATTTCCAATTAGCATTTGAAACTTTAAATAATAAAAAAATTTGAAGCACCCATCTTAAGAGGTCCAAATTGGAAACTACCTTTTCACATTTCAACAGATGCTTCAGATACAACTCTGGGAGATGTATTAGGACAAAAATATTTAATCCCCTATGCCATCTATTACACAAGAAAAAATTTGACTCCTACTAAGTTAAATTACACTGTCACTGAAAAAGAGTTTCTAGTTGTTGTTCATGCTATTAACAAATTTAGACATTACATCACCGACTATGAAAACTTTATTCATACAAATCATTCTATAATTAGATATTTAATGAACAAATATATTATTAATGGCAGAATCACAAGATGGTTATTACTCCTGCAAGAATTCAATATCACCATTCTAGACCAACCTTGAAAACAAAACACAGTTGTTGATTTCTTGTCTAGAATTCAAAATGATCAAAATAATGCTCCAGTAGAAAATAATTTTCCTGATGAATATATTTTTTCAATATCTACTAAATCTCCTTGGTTTTCAGATATTTCTAATTACTTAGCTACAGGAAAGTTACATCCATACTTGTTTCCTAGAGAGAAAATAAAAAGTATTCAAACAAGTGCATTGTACTCATGGGTTAATGATGAATTGTATAAAATAGGTCCAGATCTCATCATCAGAAGGTGTGCTCGAGAAGATGAAATGCCTGAGATTCTTAAGGAATGTCACGATGAACCCTGTGATGGACACTTTGCTGATAAGAGGACTGCCTATAAAATATTTCATTTAGGATATTATTGGCCATCCATCTTTAAATATTCCAGGAGTATGTAAAAAGGTGTGACAATTGTCAAAGAATGGAGAAACATGTTCCTAGAGATGAAATTCCCTTACAACATCAGGTACTCATCGAACCATTTCAAAAATGGACACTGGATTTTGTTCGACCAATTAATCCACCATCTAATCAAAATAAATATATTCTGGTTTGTACTAATTATGTCACTAAATGGGTAGAGGCTAAAGCACTTTCTTTAGCTAATGAAAAAGTTGTAGTTAATTTTCTTTTTGAGGATATTTTCACTCGTTTTGGTGTCCAAAGAGAAATTGTGACAGATCGGGGATCTCATTTTACATCCAAGTTGGTGCAAAGGCTTGTGGAGGATTACAAGATCAAACATAGAAAATCCACTCCATATCATCCACAATAAAATGGTCAAGTGGATTCTACCAATAAGGTGACCGAAGGAATTCTCACAAAGATTGTACATCTACATAGGAAGTATTAGGAAAATAGGCTTCCTGAAGCCTTATGGGCCTACAGGACTACATGGAGGAATACAACAGGACATACTCCCTATGAACTTTTTTATGGAAAGCAAGTCCTATTTCCTATATAATTTCATATTAAAACCTTCAAAATGGCAGTCCAATTGGGGCTTGACTTATCAAAATCCCAAAAGCACAAATTGGAGCAACTTAATGAGTTTGATGAGATCAGGCAAGATGTAATTCAAAGAACCAGTATAGTCCAATAGCAAAGGTCCAAATGCCATGATAAATATATAAAAGGAAAGAAAGCCCACAGGAGATTGGGCACTTTTTTTTGGAGATTCAAAGTTCAAAGACTTTGAAGGAAATTTTGACTCATTGTCTTGGCCTTATGAGATTGAAAAAGTTCGGACAATGTGGATCAGCCAGATTGAAAATTGATGAAGAAAAGGTACATCTTCTTGTGAATGGACACGATTAAAAATTTATCATGTTTCTCACCTAAAAAGGGGAGGATTTTATCAAAATTTTCCAAGATAACATTAATATGAAGTTGGTAACAGAATCCTTCTTCTTCCTAAACGCTAGTCTCTTTTTTTATTTTTTCATATCTAAAATAAAATAAAAGAAATCACATGAAAATGAATCAATGATTGGCATCCCGATAGAAACATAGACAGTAACCGTAGTTTTGACATCTAGGCTTCTATTCCATTATAAAATCAAAAGGTCTTTTTGTTCCTCTTTTTCCCTTTTCGAAGCAATAATAGCTACATCCATTTCCATTCGTAACATCATTCTATTTCGTAACCTGCCATTCCATTTTGCACCGATATCACATTTCAGAAGCCATATATGTTCTTACAACCTACTAAAGCAAACATAGTGAGCACAAGAATGAGAACTCATTTGAAGATCATGGTATGATACCTTAAGAATCAACATCAAGGAAATAGAAACAAAAGGTTGAATTTGTGTTGCATGTTATAAAAAATTTGTTTAAATAATAAGATCGAAACATTAACATATATAATATAGATGATCACATGCTACCTCAATATGTCATCATTTGATTTGATTTGGCTACACATCATGTCCTAAACCTATCACATCAACTGACTACTATCTCATAACGTATCCACAATGGATTTTACCATTTATGATTAAACGTGTTTATCTTCTTCCGTAACCCATTCATCCAAGTTTTTAAAAACCAATCAAGTATTCATTTCATCATATTTCCGCAAACCCTCAATGTCCTTAACCAGATCGAAATTAATTCATTTCACATAGAGAAGAATACCTCGAACGTGAAGAATCTTCAATGGTTGCAGAAGATGATGGGTTTGAGGAATGTGATCTAACGAATGGGAGAAAATTCAAGGAGGGTTATCCCCATAAAATAGATGCTGCATAGAAGGTTAAGTACCAAAGTTTATAGAAAATGATGATTCCACAAGGAGATCACTGTTCACAGGCCTTTCGATGGAACACAACAAAATAGACACGGGGAGAATTTTCGTTGACCGAGGCCTTCAGGAACAAGCTAAAGAGCCCCGATGATTGGTGAGAGATGGCTTAAAAATAAAAGTAATTTTACAAAGAAGCATGGTGATTTTTCCTCAAGAATCCAAGTATGGGCACTTCTGCTATGGCACACATTTTATCGTAATCAAGGAACAAATGAGAATATGTTTTAATTTTGTAAGTTTATTCAGAAAGTGACTGGCCACATGTTTGTTAATCATGCTTTGTTGTTCATGAAATTTTCCTAGATGGAGAACAAACTCTTTATTTCTACCGAATATTTTTAAAAATAATGTCCATACAAATGCTTAAAAGAATTCATCATATAGAAAAAACTATGCACCATTATAGTTAGACAAAAATACTTCTTGAATTTTACTTGAAAAGTATAGAGAATCTTGGGATAGTTTCAATAATTTTTTTTCCAAGATGAGATATGAGAACCTAAGGAGGACGAGATTAGAAAAATGAGAAGGAATAGCTGATACAAGCATTGAAGACAAATCCTTACCACAACAAGCTGGGAAGACAGAACTCACCCTCGCATAGTTGATGGAAAATACAAAACAAGGTGGGAGTCAAGACAAGAGGTAAAAATAGAGAAGAAGAGCAAGGTTACAAGTGAAGAAAAATTAAACTCTCCACATCCACAGAGAACATAGCAGACTCCTAAAATCCATGAAGAAGACACCATCACAAGGAACATAATTTAGGAATTTAGATGAGGAACCTCAAGTCCCATCATCCATCAATATATTCCTCCACATGTTATAAATTTGGGCACCATTCCCAATGACCGGTTAATCTGGTATCATCTTCAGGACCAATGACCGATGGGTCTATCATTCCCCATTGCCCGCTTACATGCCTTAAGACAAGAAACAAGACAAATCACAAGACATTCATCGTGGTTAAAGGTTCTCATGGTTTGAAGCTTAATATATGTTATATGAGAGCTCACTAAACGCAGTTTCCAAGGGTTTCAAGTACCATATATGAAGGCTCCACAAGGCTACTCTGCAAAGCACCGACATTCGTTAAAAGTGCTGGTCACATTGGGAGCGAATTATTGTTCCGGAATTCCACTTGCCGCGTTCTAGAAGAGTTCATGTGTCAAGGGTTCCGATCCTGCGGGTCCATTTTTACATATACGTGACTGGAAACATGTCTCGCCTATTTTTGAAAGTTATTGATTGAAAAACTCAACACTCATCTATATAAATTGAGCACACATATTTAAGTGTTTGAGAAGGAAGACTGAGTAGAGAAATGCTAGAGGATTTTCAACTGAGAGCTAGATTTGCGAAGCTTTCGCCGGAGAGACGATAATTACCGTGATGAGGCCTGTGGGCAACGGCAAGCGGCGAAAGTCGCAAATCAATTCACCACCAGGTTGTAAATCTTCTCCTCCTCTCTATCATCAATAAAGATGTACTTATTTTTACACTTATATGCATCCGCATTGTCTTTGGATTTTCCATATTGCAGTGATTCCTACAGTTTATGCATATGGTTTATGCTTTACCGATTTAGCCAACATAGCTTGAACAGATATCTATATTATTGTATCTTTCTCCGCACGTTTTCGTTGTTCTTCGTATGAGGGGCCATTCATCCCACAAACCACTTGAATTTCGAAGCTCGCAAACATGGTAGTGACAGAAGGAGCCCAGCTCGAAGTGACCAGACAAGCCAAGCCTCCAATCCTCTCCTAGACCAGTATCCTAGCTATGCAGTAAGAAATAGAGAGGAGAGAGTCGCATCGTCAAATTTTCACCCGCTGTTCTACCACGCACCTCGTCTCAGGAGGCTGTGGATTTATCCGTAATTCACACCGCCCAACAAATCGCGACCGACCGGACAATTTCTCTTAGTTTCATAGTGTTTTTCTAGCCTTTGATTTTCTTTGTTTATCCACCCGTAGATGTTACACACAGATTGATGTAAACTTTTTCGTGCTTCAATTTTCAAAGACGAGTTACAACAATAGCATCTGTTTGAGACCGCGCCCAACGCACACTTTGACCCGTATCACGTAGTTACTAAGTAGCACCCGCTCTCCTTCCTAGCCTCGGCGCGCGGTAATCGTATCTGAGACCGTCGCCGTACTGAAGTGCTCTCCAAATTTCCTTTGAACTCTGACTTTTCTCAACCTCCCGTCTTTTTTGCTACTCGTGTTCGGAAATTTGACACTCAACTGACTGAAAGCGACATACTACTTTCTTCCTCCCTGGCTGGAAAATTTGGCCAATGTTTTCGTTTGTTTAGAATCTTAATCATCGACGTCAAGTTGATTTCAAAAGTATTTTTTAGATCGATCACCGCTTTAGCCACAGGAAATTGTCGAGATTCATTTCTCTTCGACATAGAGAAATTTTTTGTTGAAATCCTCGTTTTTCCTTCAAAAGAGATTGTTGTTTACATTTTCGTTTCTCGAAAGTAAAAAGAACTTGGATTATTGATCTCAGTGCACTTTCCAGTTTCCTTTTTCCGCATCTATACAAAATTAAGGAAAACCTAAAAGAAAAAACTCTGCATACATGATGCATGATCGTGTGTGTTTTGCAAGTGTATGTAACATTATAACCGCATTTACGTCGTATCCATTGACATCGCAGGTCATTGTTGATTTGTTTGCTCACGAAATATTTGTTTCTCTTTCCCTAGTAGCATAGGTTCTTCATTGACAGTGTCTGAAAGTAGAAAGTTTGTCATCATTCTTAGGTTTCATTTTAGGAATTTCCAGCATATCAATCGTGTGTAACTCTGGAAAAGGAAAAATTGTTAAGCAAGATCAACACATAAAAGAATAAATATAAATTTACTTTAACAAACGCACTGGAACCATAACGATAACATTTAGAAGGTCTCAGGCTAGGAGACAGCCTGCTCCTAACATCGTAGAAACACAGCAGCCATCGTTAACTTAAGTCTCAAGGACACATCTCTGAAAGATACCTTCACCCCACGTACACAGCATATCACAGGTCGCTGCCATGTACTTATCAGGACACCGGGTGGTGTTAGCACAGAGTGCGCATGATAAGTATAAAGGTGCTCTCGATCGTGCAGCTTTCTCGCATCGTACAACGTCACCACGCACTTGCCTCACGTACCTCGCATATTTGGAGGACAAATTTTAGGTGCATATCAATCCATAGCGACTCGAGTTGGCCACCTTGGAAATTGGATATACCGAGCAACAAACACGCTCATGCTCGTGACACGCTCGCTACTTCTTGGTTCTCACAAAGAGGTATTCCCACGGCTTCTGCGCTCATGTGGCAAACGTCTTGCTCCGAACATTACTCTTTTTTTGTTTATTTACTGTTTTTGGTTAAAATGAAAGCAAAGAATCGTATAATAAAAAAATCCCTATCCCCGTCATTCACTGTGAGATTAACTCCTGAAAACCACCTTTCACCACCGCAGTTACTCGTAGCAGTGGTAGGCACCGCACCTGCCTCGACCGTAAGTGCACATTCGCACCTAGCCAAACATCAGTATTTTGCAAACTAGAGCCAGCTCAAACTTCTTCTCAGCATCACAGCCTCGTTTACCCGATCGCAGAAATGGAGGCTTCAGCGCGCACCGTCGCGATCCATTCAATAACTGGAGACCTAGTACCCTCGATCTTACGACGCAGTTCAATCACAACTGCACCTGATCCCTGATATTGTCTCTTCTTTCTTTTCTTTGCTTTAAAATTACAGAACGTGCCTAAAGCATCAGCAGTTGTCTCACGTACCTTTGGCTTGTCCCCACAAACTCTCTCAGAGCTATTGAAACTCTTTAAGATGCGACACAATCAATCATCTGAAATATATTTTTCTGGGCTCGGCCGAAAGGAAGTTCTCTCCTCGGGTTTAATTTCCTGATTGCCAGAAATCCCACAAGATGACACACCTTCTTAACTCCAACCCATTTTGGGGACCTTTACTTCAGTACCAGTATTTTCCTCAATTGTTTCCATCTACATTTGTTAATCCCATTTCCATCTCAATCTCCCATGCGATTTTAGAGAGTATACATTTGGCTCATACAACCTGCTGTCCTGAAAATCCAACATCTTCGTGTTGGGTCCGTTGTTCCAATTACGGCCAACTTTCTACCGTCGCCGTCCGCCGCAGGGTCACAACCCGCTCTGTAGCCACATTTGCATGGTGGGCCCTTCTCTACCCTACTGTGCCACATCGTTGTCCGACTGTTCCATACCGTACATCTTCGTAGACCATGGTCTTTACCAATGTCATCATCCGTGTATGACCTGCAGTCCCATAGTTAATATCACTCGAATGACTTTGATCTCATTGCATACATCATCGTCGTAATACCAAGCTCTGCTCCTTTTGGGTCAATTCCTTGTGGCACCATATCAATCGGTATTCCTAGCATATGGAGAAAATCATTTTTCCATCTACTGGTTACCCTCCTCATGCTGGGAACTCTCTCGTCACCCAATATGACAATACTCACCAAATACTCTTCAGCACGTAATGTTTCTGACATGAAATGGCCATCAAATCGCACCACCGCTTTATCCAACTGCACAAACCGGTTGCATGAACTCTCGTAGATTTTTAGATTTCCTCGTGGTGAGAGTTTTGAGCTTCTCGTCTCACCGTAGTGAACATTTTTGTGTCACTCGTATCAACCGGCTTCAACTTGTTACACCCACTTCATTACCACTTGTTAACACATCTACACCCTCGTTACAGGTAATCTCAAACATTGTACATAAAAACCTTTATCAAAAGTCATAAGTTCTTCTGACTCAAATATCACCGAAATGTTGGGTCCATTGCGACTCAAAATCCTTGGGTTACTATGTATGAAAACGTATCGTATACTATTCACAACTCGGTGTACCATTTTTACGCAAGCCACAAACGCAACCCGATTATACATGTACATATCAACCGAATCCAACTTATACTACTGGTTATAATATTGGTGACGAAATTTCTGGGCAACCATAAGTGAAACATGCCTCAAACCTAATTTCAACAAGTGTCGACGTGTCCAGAGTTTTGTTCGTCATGTATTTCTCAAGTTGCTTATGCAAAACAACGCAACCGTTACCAACAACAAATTCCTACATGTTGGTGCTCAAAGACCTATCGCGCAAGAAATTCCATCTTACCCCAAGCAGTTCAACTTTCTCAATTTCAATAGAGCAGTTTCCTGCAACCTTGGAATTGCTGAGATTTAAAAACCATTTAGCTCAAATGGATCCTAACAATTATGCTCTTTGGTGGTCGGGTAGGCACACACACCATTAACCTCCGACATTCCTAAATTCAATGGAAACTCTCGGAGAAGATCCGTCGACTCATGTCATGACTTATCATTTAAGTGTGTTCATCAAATTCTTTGAATGATGATTCCGCTTCGACTACGTTTCTTTCCAAATACGTATGCTCACAGTGCACGACCGCTAGAAATGGTACATTGAATTACCTAGAGCTTTCTTTCGAGCAATTTTCACCGCTTAGCCATCGTCTTTTTCGACCCATTTCCGATAGCCCGATCGGATGCGAACTGGACAACAAAACTCGCACCAACTTCAAACGTATTTAATTCTACTCACATTTCCAATCATATCTCATGAGCAAAGCGCCGTATGAATGGTTAAGATATTTGTTCCCAATCAGCTCCTTGGCCGAGTCGTTACACTAAGTCCCCGTTACCATCTATAACCGAAGATGTGGCTAAAGGTGGCGTCGTTACAAAAGAGAAAGTTATCGCTCGTGCCTCGTATTATTTAGACTGATTTGCACTTAGTCCGGCATGCTCTATGAAAAATCCCTAATGCACCACTGATCGAATTTCAATGTTCCTCCTTAAATAAAGCATCTCATGCCGCAACTGGCCTTTGATAGGCACCGGCAAACACAGGCACTACACTATTACTACATCTCGATCCGGTTTCTGCTTTTGAATTAATGCCGTGTCATTTAACAAAGGCAGAATGTGACAAGTGCAAACCGTATAGCAAGAAAAAAGGGGGAAATCCAGGAAAAAGAAAACTCTCTAACTCAGAGAGGAAAGATCATCCGATCAACCGTTCAGACCAATACGAAACCCTGTTATCTGCGTGACAATCCGTAACGAGCAGCAATTTGTTAAGGATTGTCCTCACCGTGCTCGAAGTCTAAAAAAATCATCAAGACTTCTCATGTGCATCAGCTATGTTGGATGACCCATTTCCAAACCACACACAATTTGGTCGCTACGGATCCAACTCCTAGTTCCCATGTGTTAATGTTATCCACCAAGCAAAACCTCTCAACAAGATATTTAGTGTCGACGCTGAATAAAGCACTATGGCAGTCCGGCCACCCATCAACCTACTACCTCGACAACAAATCCATCTAATGAATCAGCACCACCTCATCGTAATATTCCCAAATTGATAATTAAACCACCAAAGGGAGTAATCTCGTAACAGAACATAATCGAGCAAGAGCTGAAACAAAATTACAATATAGTTGAAGATTTGCCCAATCCCCTCAGCCCATAGTCCCGTCTTTGAGATTAGAAAAATTGTCCCTCCCGGTATGTGCTTATTGCTCTCGCCATTGTGGACCGATCCGACGATTCTAATCGTAAGTCATTTTTTAATCCATGATAGCCATGAGCACAATTACCAAGATAAATTTGGCACTTCTCCACACAAGTACCCTTTTCTCAATCACCTCGCTCATCGCACCATTATCGATGAGGGAGCATCTACATGCATTATGTCTCTAAACTCGTTGGAAGTCACTTGGCTCGGCCATGATTATCGGCAATCACCAACAACGTTGAAAGGCTTTTTTATGGAAGAACACATAAACCTGTGGTATTATCAATCAACTCGCAATTTCAGAACTAGGGGAAAAACAATGAGCATTGACGTTGAGGTTTTTGATGGACCTCGACTATAATATTTTTACCTTTAAAGACCATGGGTATATGCACTGTTAGTATGAATCTTTCGTCGTAAAATATCACTTCTTAGCGACGCAGCACACACAGCTCTTAACACTCTGATCACGCCGCAAAATACCTTTAAAGTCTCCGCCTCTGCAAATTTAGATCTAAGCACAAAAAGACATTGAGAAGATAAACACATACATGGCTCCATGCATCCTGCAGAGAGCAAGACAAGAACAAAAGTGTTTAAAACAATGATTTGTATTTATACTAAAAAGAATGGGGGCACCGAAAGAGGAACAAGAAAGGTGTCGGGCCTGCTCTCTCAAAGGATGGTTCTCTGGAAAGTCCCCGCAAGTTTTAGATCTCAACATTCTCTCTCTTATTGCGTAGAAAACAAACAGAACTCAATGGGGAGTTCATAAAAGCAAAATGGAAAATGGTAGACCAAGAGTAGATCCGCAGTACAGATCTAATGCAATGAAGGTGACTAATGAATGGGGAAAACCTTCCTATTTATAACAAAATATTAGTAATTTAGAACTCCGTGCGTGAATAAAATATTATTAATCGAATTTAAGCACCTTTTTAGGACATTTTACTACTATTTGTTGGAGGTGGAAAAGGATTTCTTTGACTCACACCCTCGATTATACAATAATAAATAAATAAATGATTTATTTATCATTTTAGGGAAATTATGGGAATATAATTAAATAAATAATGATTTATTTGATTATTTATAGAAATGATTTGAGTCAAATTTAACTATAGATATGATCAACAATGATTTGAATAACTTTGTTTCCTAGAAAATGATTAAATAAATAATGATTTATTTAATCAATTTTCTTCGATATTTCTGGGTTAAATTATGACTAGGAAATACGCAAATGTTATTTTATATGGTGAAAGTAGTTTTACTTAGGTGTAAAATTGGTCTTTACTATGTGTGCAGACTTGGGTTCATCTAATGATAATGTCGTGAGTGACCAAAAAAATGGTGCAATGTATATGCCCAACTAAACGTCTGACAGTGTTAGGAGTAAAATCGTATGACCGTAAGTATCGTTGCTCACTCACCAGGCATCTAAGAGGGAAATGAGGGAGAGGAATGTAAGGTAGTGCAATGTGCTAAAGGACTAGACCCGCAGAGAGACGAGACTTACTGTGCAATAAGTCTCTGAGGTGATGGAAGTAGTACCAATGTTAAAGGCGTGCGAGCGTACACTTATGCTCGCCGACACAATAGTACAAAGACAACAAGGCTGCTCGAAACCACAAACACTAACAATGAAGCATGTGCCGGCCTCAAACATGAGCGCGATAAAAATGATGAATCTCACGATGCACATGTGATGCATGGAATAACCTTCAAGACTTAGTACAAGAAGATCTTTAGCACGTGGAGACGCAAATGAGACCCAAATCTTCCCTACACACGAGGGCTCGCAGAAACATGACCGTATATATGCAAATCGAAGAGGAAGCAGCGGCGAAGGAGGTCGAGGCTTATCACCAAATGAGGAGAGTGGAGCTGTGATCAAGGGCGGAAATGAAGAAGCCGTCCCGAGCACGTGCGGCCTCGTGTGGCCACTCTTCTCATGAGGGTTGAGACGCACACGCCCGGAATCACCAACAGCTGGTTTTCTGCACCACCCACCCGATCGGGCGTACAGACTCACGATCAAAGCCGAGAAGAGCTCGACCCACACACACCGCCCTAGGATCCGAAGCCGGAGCTATAAATGAGCTGGATGCTTCGACAGGAGTGGTGTCCGGCCACAGGTGAGCATAAGGAAACCCCAACCGAGGCACGCAGGGAAAAGAGTAGAGTGACGCACAGAGAGAGGAAGGATGATGATGGAATGAGGGATGATCCGTAAGGATCAGAAAGAACATGAGTGACAAAACGCATTCTCAGGATGCTGGAAATTGACACAGGCGAATAATGAGTGTGGAGGCAAGGTGGTGCCAACAACGAAATGTGTAGTGAAGTGAGAAAATCTGATTTTGAGGGGAGGCATGAAGTGCTGTCGTGGACAAGCAGGGTGTCTCCGGTGAAGTAGCCGTAATGTAAAACAAACAAATGCGGGCTATCTCAGAAGAGAAGAAAACCCGCATTTCGTAGAAAATGCATAGTACACATCTTAAGATAGAGTGCATTGCTAGGATCAGGCGATGATGCAGGCCTTTCAAAGTCCCTCTCAAAAGATATGCCCTTACCAAGGTCTCTACCGAATGATGCAAGGACCCAGTCAGCATACGAGTCGAACTTCCCATGACCGAGGGTATCGTGGGCTCGGCCACATACCAGGAACGAGGTCACCTTCGCGATAGGTACGAGGGTGGAATTTCTCCGTCACACCGAGCTGAAAGCGTTTTTCGGTCGCTTTCGAAGAGCTTTGCACGCAAACACGAAGGTCTCGCAGGCATGCTCGGCGTCGTACGAAGTCATTGTTATAGAGTGTTGTATTAGAGAAGTTCGACCGCCAAGGGAAGGGGAAGGGGATTTTCAAGCACTCGACTGGTAAGACCGCTCTCCTCGCCAAAGACAAGGCGGAAAGGAGCGAGATCCGTGCGCTTTCTGACAGTTAGCATGATAAGCTAACAAAGCAGAAGAGCATGAGATGCCAATTGGTTTTGTGCTTGTTCACCAAGTGCGCGGAAGCTATGGTCTTTAATAATTTTGTTGACCGCTCAATCTCACACAGCTTGCGTCGATGCAATGATGAATATTGGTGCTCGAAACCCACAGGGAGGATAGCTCTAAGCAACCGATCTTTCAAAATGCTGCCGCCATGGTCCGACGACGAATCGTTTTCGAACTCGAAACTCGAGCAACGACATGGTTAAAGAAAAAGAGGTCGCGTAGCTGCCGTCATTGTTAAACGTTGGCATAGATGCTACAGCTCTCATTTAGTGAAAATAGTCAACCACCGCGATGATATATTTGTGGTTACCAATAGTATGGAGGTCGACATTCCATAAAGTCGATGGCACCAGGCTACAAAAAAGGACAGGCAGTGCGACGACAGGTGGAGAGGAGTGGGAGGAGCTCGCACCTTTGCATGTCGGTTGGTACTGGAATAGTGTTTGACTCGCTTTCAATGCAATCGACAGAGAGAGGCCACAAATGACCCAAAGCACGTACAGCTTTTGCTGCAAGTAAGGCCGAGAGTGGTGGCCACCACAAGGTCGCAATAGACAGTGGTCAGGACCCAAGCTCGTTTCGGGCGCGTGCGAGGCAAACAAAGAAGGACAAAGATATCGACTCGCGACGATAAAGGTCGTTGCCGATTGTTGAATGAAAGGGAGCGCTTTGGTTTTGAGACGTCAGCTGAGCATCTCGTACCGAGGCGAAGGGTGAAATTTTGCGCAAGTAAGTGCGATGTCGCCGCGCCGAGGATCGCTGCGCAGATGGCAAACAAATCTCTCACCGGAAGAGCACCACACTGGAGCATCTTTGCATTTTGGCAGGCGTATCAAAAATGAGTTCAACGTAGGACCAAACATTTCTTACTGTGACAAATTCATAGGTTGAATTCGTGAGGATGACGATCTACAACGGCGTACATTTCCCATCAGAGGATGCGTTGACTCACAGGAAAGCCAGTGGGGTTGGGAATCAGTCACACCCGTGGTGAACGCATGAGGATACACGAGACGCAGCTTTTTGACCGAGAACACGATAGCTAGTGCTAATTTTTCTTCATGCGATTAATGGTAGCGCAGACCCTGCAAGCGTTCTTACCCACATAATATATCACATGTTCGACACCGTTATCATCCTCCTAGATAAGGACACTACAACCGACAGGTGGCCATGATGTAGGCAGGATGAATTTCCTGCCAAAGCTTTGACGGATCAAGGAGACAGATGTGAGAGCATGCCTGAGGGCGTTAAACACGAAATATCAAAGGCGTCCGGACAGAGTGTGTGTGAGATCTAAGAAGTCTAAGAAAACCACGTACGTAGTGGCGTAGGCGGGTGAATAAATCGGTACAAGAAAAATTGGCTTTTGGCTTTGGAGAATTTAGTAGCTAGCATAAGGTACTGAGGTATAGGAAGTTCAAGAAATGGCTTGAAAATTTCAAAGGGTCGAGAGTTGATCCCATCTTTTCGACAAATGACGAAGTCGAGGAGGCAGACCGAGCGAGGGAACACGAAGACACATTTCAATGGGTTAAGGGCGAATGTTATACTTGCGGCACCCAGAAAAATGGCATTGCGCAGTGTCATGAAGGTGTTGTGCCCGATGTTTAGAACGCAGCGAGAAGGTCGCTCAGTAGGTAGGCAAGGATAATATGTGCTAAGTCATGCAGCAATAAGAGCATGGATTGCTGCAACAGGTAGCGCCGGATGTTTGTAAGGCCAGATCGCATGATGCGGTATGCAAAAAGTGCCCCATGTACTAATGAATGCGGTTTTTGAAAGTTGATCAACACGATTTGATGAACAATTTTAGCTGTATCTGAGGAAGCCATCCATAAAGCGAGAGAATCCTCGCCCTCGCACAATCATCTATGATTTCGCTGTCAGATGAAATGCGTGTGAAGTTGTCTTTGGGACAAGCTTTGTTCGCATCGCGAAAAGTTGGTGCAAACACGAATGGTGCCTCTGTTTTTTGAGTGACTCGGAACTGCACGGACACCCAGGTGGTATATCCGAGCGTGAAATGAAACCAGCCTGCACTGAGGCTATCGATTTCTAAATTTCTTGATGGCTTCGTCTAGCGGGATGAACGTGTCGACCTTTGACCCGACCGGGACCGCACCGCCGCGTGTCGGCGGTGATGTTCGCGACAGCGCAGGATCGCAGTCCCGGCATTTCTGTAGTAGGACCAAAGTCAAAATACGGTGAATTCTTTGGGCGCGTTTGGTGTAGGCTTCAATTCTCTCTCTGGAGTGCACTGGGTGCCCATGGTGACACCTTCTTCAACACCGGGCTCGACGTAAATGTCTCATTTTTTAATGTGGTAGGAGATAGATATTATCCACGAGCTCTCTTCGAAAGCGCTCGGTGTGCGGCATGGGGTTTTTTGAACCAATCAAACTCTATCGGGAATGAAGTCTTTAGATTCGAGGGCGCATCGTCAGTGGACTCGATGTGGTAGGAAGTATGCACGATGTGGTGCATGATCGGCCCTATGGAAAATTAGGTGTGGTCACTAGCTTCCATGATGCTCTACTTCCGTTTGAAAGATGGGGAAGGGTGGGAGGAAGAGGAGTATCAGAGGGAGGTAGAGGCATGAGACACCGCTTTGGAGGTGAGCCACGGCGCGTCGCGTGGGAGCGGGTGATGCGGTGAGTGAACAGATGAGTCTGGGTGCCGTGAGGCTTGATGAGGAAAGGCAGAGAATAGTGGCTGGGCGTGGTGGGCTCATTTCGTATCGTCGAGGAGGAATGGTAATTCTAGGAGACGATGTAGCGGTGGCAGAATCAAAAACGAAAGAAAGGAAAGTTGCTATATGCAGGCGCGCTACATGTACTGGCTACAAGCAGCGACACAGCAACCACAGTGCCTGCCAGGCAAGAGATGGCGTGTATACCATAGAAACTCACACAAAGAACAAAGTAGTGATTAAGGCAGCGTTTAAGTTTAGGAAGAGAGCGCAGGTGACAGAGATCGTGGAGAGCAGTATCTCAGAAACATCTGCGTCGATCATGGTTTTGAGATGCGGTAATCTCAGAGACAAAGTGTGGGTAGCATGTCCGAAACACATCGCACAGCGACACCGGATGGGACGTACTGAGCGTCGAGCGGGCAAAAGTTGCTAGCGCTGAACCCGATGCCTCCTCGACTTTGGCTAGTGGCACCGGGCATGGTCGCCGTCGGGAGTGGTTCCGCGATGACCGAGGTAACAAGTGCGGCAGGATGAAAACCCACGTATCAGCTGACTTAGTCAAAGAAAGACAAGGTTTTGATGGCCGTGCAGATCAGGGGCCGTTCAGGTACCAGCACGGCATGCCCGCGGTCGGTTGGGGGAGGCATAGGTGTAGCCAAGACAGGCAGGAATGAGCACCGGGAGCAAGTGTTATGCGAATCGACCGTGCATGGGAAATGGCGAGGAGGAGTGTTCGTGGAAGGAGATCTCCGAAGGAAGAAAGGGTGGGCTAGCGCGAAGGGCTAGGAGTTGTGAGAGACGAAGCTAGGTGTGTACACATTAGGCCAGTGATGGGCCGTGCGTGAGGCGGTCGTCCCATGAAGATTGCACTCATGCAAACATTTCGGCCATGCAAGTGACTCGTGCACGGAGGGAAGGTATAAAAAGGTTCTGCAAGCAAGGGGGAGTTTATAGACGCTGCGGGAAACACCGGTCAAAGAATCAGCTAACGGCTTTATCGGTGATGAGAGATGGTGGACCTCTGGGGGAGGTCCGAGATTTTGGTACATGGTATGTCAATCACCGTCGATGCAAGACACCTGCTATTATGAGGGAAGAGCATTTTTATGCGGTAGGACTTTGGATGACGATGTGCATATGGCACAGGTGTAACCATGCCCCAAAAGAATGTCAGAGTACGAAGAGGGGCGGCCACGAACCTCAAACGTCGACACAAACAATTTTTTCCTTGCGGTGACATGAGATTACGACAGAGCAGCCGGCCGGGTCGTAGGCATGGCCATCCCACGCACATCGTAAGGTGAATGTGAAGGAGCCGTGTCAGTGGGATCCAAGTTGTTTCGAAACCAAAGCGAACACCGCACAAGTGGATGCCTCTTCATCAATAACACACCCGAGCGTACAGTGGAATTTCGGACCTTCGACCGGAGCCTGAAAGCGGCCAAAGGAGGAAGAGGAGGGCCGCGATCGACGGCGTCGAAAACAATCAATTGTTCAGTCGAAACCAGATTCACAACGCCTACACGAGCAGACATAGTGCAGAGCCTCGTGAGAAGGACATGACCGGAGGAGTTCCAAGCTGAAATGGTAGCAGGAGATTGGGCCGCACTTTCATCTACCATGCCGTAGGAATGGCACCCGACCCGCCGCGCGTGCTGCCGCAATGGTCCCTAGAGTCTTGGATGAACCTCGCTTTTCATGTAGCGGAGTTGCGACGCGCGACCATTGGCAAAGCCGAGAGAGGGTCTCGTAGGACCCTCGACGAGGGGAGACTCAGTAGTAGCGGGGTCGTGGAATGGGAGGTATGGAAGACCCAGCTGCGGTTCGAGGTCGTCGAAGGTTGAGGCCGGTGACGAGGAGGTGTGGCCGCAGCCACTGCGATGAGAATGCAAGCAATCGTAGAGGAACCGCAAGAAGGTTGAGTGGTTACACGCGAGACGAGGGGATCGCAGTGGCCACAACCTGCTGAGGGAAAGGACCGCAACACAAGCGCGCTGAGTGCTGGTCGGTGGGAGACGTAGGGAGTGAAATTTTTGTCCCCGCACCTGTGTACCCAGGAACCCGTCATCTCGCCGCATTTGTGTTAACAAGGGCACAATCGTGAGTGTACGGACCACAAACACCGCAACACCGAATAGGGTCGCCATTGGTGCGAAGCGTGCCTGCCTTTGGTCACGTCGAGAACGCGTCGGTTAAAGGCAGTGAGGATCTGGCATCGAAGGATTGGGTCCATGATTACCAGCAGTATTGATTGGCTCCTTTTCCTCTTTCTTTCGAGAAGGAAGAAATTATGTGCCCCCCGCTGTGCGAAAGACCCTCGCCTCCCGGAGGGGTAGTAAGTGTGGTCGCAGGTAAGGAAAAGGCAAGGTATGCGGTCCAAATGGTCGGGAGGAGCCGTGGACACCGTGCTGATATGTGATATGGTGGCAGGATAGGCAACACTGAGGTAGAGGTGAGGGTGGGGAAAAAGGAGAGGGATGCCGCATCCCCGGATACATGCCACCTAGAGGGGAAAAGGTGCCGCAGGGGCCGGCATCCCTCTCGGGAGGGAAGCTCTCGCGAGTATGACAGAGCCTCCAACGACACCGCCGGGCAGACGGAGATGCCCTCGAAGCATTAGCCACCGTGCTTTCGGAAGGTTAGGAAGGACGGTATAAACATGGAACCGCACTGGGCGTGAGATAAGGTCATGCTATTTCAAGGCTACTTTGGAGGGCGGCTTCTTCGGTTTGAAAATGATGCGTATCTTTGCCAATGTGAGGTAAGAGAGGGCGGAAGTGAAACGCAATCCACGGAAACCGTACTCTTCAAAGGGGGGAGCGCGACACAGGCCTCGCCTTCGCCGGCCATTCCAGACATGAGAAGAAAGTGCGCTGTCCAAGAGGAATGGCGTTAAAGAAGAAGAGTTCGGAAACATCGACGGTCGATGTGAGGAGAGCCGAGGCGCCATGATAGAAAATGCTCGGCAATGGGTCGCAAAGGTGCAAAGGAAGTAGGTGCTCGTCAACATACCAATTTAGCTTCTCCGCAAGCGGCCAGCGTTGGAATAATTGAAGATGGATGGAGCCATCGTTACGATGAACTGGAGTGAACACCACACGTGAAAAGACTCGGACGTGGTTAGTAGGGATCTTCACCAGCAAGGCCTTCGAACCTGGGAATCGTCGTGAGGAGCTTTGGCCGCAGTGTACACGGTTAACCCGACATTGTGCGTAGCAGGGATCGCTGATCACCGATTGGAACTCTGAGACCCAGGCCGCGCCACAGTGCAGAGCAATGCGGCTCAGTACGGCACGTCTCGATCAGAACGGACCCCAAAGCAAAGAGAACCGGGCAGGGGCCAGGCTCGGCACCGTAGACGTGGCTGAAGGTAACAGGGGGAACCAAAAGGAGGGGAGGAAACCGAACAACCGTAGGAAGAGAGCCTGAGTGCGCACTGCGTGGGAGGACTCGACTCGATGCGACGGGAAGGAGGAAAGTCGACCGACCGGAAACCGAGGGTGAAGGCCAAGAAGTCTTCCGGGAGAAGCGCCTTTGGGGGCGCAATGATGACGGGGAAGAAGAAAACCAACAAAGGTAGGGGAGGGATCAAGCTGAGGTCAAGGGCGCAGAGGTGTAGCAGGCAACACCTGAAAGTCTCTTTTCCAGGTGGTGTTAACTGTGCTCTTCTTCACTATAGGCGCTGCAGGCGTGGCGTTGGTTCTAATTGTTTAAACCTAGACATTTTGAGAGTAAAAGAAAGAAAAGTGTGTTGTGTAATTGAAAATAAATGTGTAGTAAATAAAACAAAAATAGAACGTAAAATTAACACCATTACTGGCGCCCATCAATGTGAACCTGAGCATGCAGTCTCTCAAAACTAGTCTATAAGAGGGATACGCACAAGAATGCAAGGAGTGCCGAGTAGATCTAACGTCGTGAGGACCGCATCTAGAGGAGAAATCACCGTGGTGGCAGTAGAATGAAAAATAGCAAGAGGGCAAGTGTCACCGCTAAAAAGGAGGAGACTCACCTAAAAATAGAAGAGACAAGGCAAAGCATGCGTGGTGGAACCCAAACAAAACGATAATGAGGTGATTTGAGAGGGAGGAAGAGTCAGATCTAAAGGGATCCGAAAAGGAGGTATCGTATCCGAGAAAAATAAGGTACGCTGAAAATTTCAGACTTCCGAAAATAGCAAAGACTCTCCCGACAAAAAATGGAGCGCTGGAACAGTGGGCAAGATTCTCTTAGCGTTGAGTAAAGCATATCAAACAGGTCTCAAACGGGTAGAGACGGAGGTCGAAAACCTCCGACGTAAGATTCAAACAACCCTGCAAAGTGCATCGAAAATTTGCGAGTGCGGAGGGCTGCGCTCTGACCCACCTGCCTACCCATTGTGCCCAGTGTGCTTCAAAGTGCAAAAGTGCGTCCTCGAGCTTCGGCCGCACCTGGGCCGGGCAAGGTGACTTCGAAGATCCGACTTTTCTGGCGAAGATTTCAAAAAAATTGTCGTCTCATCATGCTCGATGTTTGTCACCGCGCAATAAGAAGCCGAAACACACAGTGCAGCACCTGATCAGTTTGAGGTTTTCCGAGAGGTGGAAAGCACATAAAAATAGGAAAACAGAAATGGGAGAGAAACCCTAGGGTCCAAAACAACCGGATATGCAGAATAGACAAACGACCGCGTTCGTAAAATAAAAACCCATGTGGAGTCGCTAATTATTAGTATGAATCTTTCATCGTAAAAGATCACTTTAGCTACTATTGACAACAAATAGCCCTGAACATCGATTATGGCTCGAAAAAATATCTTTTAATTTCTCATCGCACAAATTCGCATTCACACAAAAGACATCGCCGTATAAAAATATAATATGGCTCCATGCATCCGAATAAAGACAAGACAAGAAACAAAGTGTTTAAAAGAATGATTTGTATTATATTAAAGAATGGGGCACCCGAGAGGAAAAACAAGAAAGTGTGTTTTCCTGCTTCTCCCCAAAGATGGGTTCTCGAAAGTCCTCGCTGTTTCCGCATCCACGATCTTCTCTCTTGTCAGGTGTAGAAAAACAAAACACAGAACTCACGGGAGTTCACAAAGTAGCAAAATGGGACGTACCAAGAGTAGATCTAGAGTGATCTAATGCAACAAAGGTGACTAATGAATGGGGAAAACCTTCCTATTTTATAACATATTGTGGCTTCAGTGAACTCAAAGTTGCGTGAACAAAATATTATTAATCGAATTCCTAGAAGCACCATTTAGGAATATTTTACCATATTTGTTGGAGGGGAAAAGTGACTCACTTGGGTCAATTCCTTTATTTATAAATAATAAATAAATAAATGATTTATTTTAATCGCCTTTAGGGAAATGATGGGAATACAAATAAATAAATAATGATTTATTTAATTATTTACAAATGATTTAGCCAAATCTAATCTAGGAATATTATTAACAATAGATTTTAATAACTTTGTTTCCTTTAGGAAATAATTAAATAAATAATGATTTATTTAACTCAATTTTCTCTTTGTTTTGGGTTAAATACAGACTACTAGGAAATATGAGCAAAGTCGTTATTTTTATATGGTGAAAACAGTTTTACTTAGGGTAAAATTGGTCTTACATGGTGTACTTGGGTTCATCTAATGATAATGGGTTAGATGACCAAAAAAATGGTGTAACAGCAATGACTACCATTGTTTCTACATACTTTAGAATGATTTCCTTTCTAACATAAAGGTACAATCAAGCAATCATTAATCAATTATCCTTTTTTTTCCTTTTCGCTCGCAGTAATCGGAAGTCATTCCGCTTTGTTCACTTACCCCAACTAGAAATTCATAACATTGGTGTAGGACTCTCTAAAGGATTCCACCTCTGTGTGGAACATCTTTTCATTTACCGGCCATGCACGACGCTCTACGTTAAAAATATCAAGTACATGTAGACCCGCTACATGATCGCTTTCCTGCATCGCTAACCGAAGCGCAAGGAAGAGGCCTGGCGATTATGGATATTTCTACATTGGATGATGTTTTACCACCCAACCCTATGGTCGAGCTAGCACATCAATCAATCTATTTGTCTTGGGCGGACTCGAAAATCAATGTCACTCGAGTGCTTTGCGCTGATCGTTCATTAGATACTCGCACTCCATCCGATCCATTTTCTCACAAAAATTCGTATGTCGTATTAGAAAATATTTTGGAAGCTATGATGTCGAAGGAGAACCATGAAGATACTACCATCAATCGCTCCCATTCTTCCGATTATGAAGAAAATAACATTTCGAAAGAATCATATATCACCCATCCATCAAAACTTTCTTTCTTTAAATTACTTCTACCGATTAATGCACTGACTTTGCAGATAATTTATCAAATATCGAAGAAACCATTTTTATCGATATTTAGACCACATCTACGCGTTGCAGAAAATATTTTCAAGGTCGTGTATCTTGTTCTCCATTATGACCTCGATTCATACTTTCGCTCTCCTCGCGACTCATGATGTATTCACTTGGTTCATACAAGGAAAATGCCGTGCATAGATACTTAGTATAGTTGAACACACTATTAATATGTATCCTCGGTTGTCAAACTTCGGTGTGCCACCGACATCATCCCTGTACATCCAAAGAAAGCCGCTACCATTAAAGCAAGAAGTTGATTTTTGCAATGCTAGTTTCACCGACCCCGTTTCCGCTAACCGAGTGGGTTTCCAATACATTGTTCTCGTTATGAAAAACAAGGAACCACTGTAGGTACAGGCCGATTACTCGGGATGCTTCAACTCGTGCTTGTCGAAAAGACGACTCATCCTGACTTCCCCTTTTGGTCACCGTATTATCGACTACCTGTGGCCGGTTGCGCAACATTTGTCATTTGTGGATGGATTTTACGCTACAATCAAATCAATATCCACGTGAAAGACCAACATAAGACAACATTAATCGTCCCCTGGGCACACTCACCCATGGGAAACTCTCCGTTTGCTTGAAAGCACGCTGCAACTTTTCAGTAGAGCAATGGATTATGCTTTTCAACGACATCGAGCACATTGTTCAACCATATCTAGATGGACGATTATCAACACATTCATTTAGAAATTGGACCGATCACCCAATGCATTTGAGAGCCATTTTCTTACGTTTTTGCACGACACTACAAACATGGCTCTCAATCCATGCACAAATGTGTGCTTTGTGTCAAGTTGGCGTCCAACACTCTTGGATTCGGTAGCCCAAAAGAAGGAATTTCGAACAGACTCCACCGAAGGTACTGTAGGACATTCCGACGTGTGCACCATCAAACCTACTTTCCGACACAAAAAAATTCAAGGAAAGGTCTCTAAGAAGGTTCATATTCCAAACTACGCCGAAATGGCTACAAGGATTTCCATTTCGATTATTGAAAAAGGGGTCTCTCCGATCGATTCACGTTGTGCAAGCTTATTTCGGATGTCGTCAAGGACCATCTTGTCCTATGGAACGTTAATAATGTATCTCTCCTAATTATAAAAATGATTATTTCCTGCATATCACCGTGTAAAATCGAAACGACACCACTGCTATGGTTTTGGTCAAAGTAAGATGGAAATTGAACATCCGATCTATTATTTTGAGTCGTAAATCCTCAAACGATACCGAAGTTACAAACTTGACATGCAGGAAAATCTTTGCCTCGTAGTCGTACAAGTCGCTCCAAAAAGATTTGGCCATTAGTGGCGAGCCCGTCTCCGAAAAACACAACAATAGTTTCGATATTGCAACTCCCATGACCCCACATCTTATCACGTCAATTGGCAATATTCAAAATGGATTGTCATTTTGTAGGAATTTGATTCTGACTCACTGCACAAGTCAAAGCAGCCTTTAGTTTGCTGAGCTTCTCTCGTTACCTTTCCCTCTGGTAGCATCGTCACCGACGTACCGAACCATCTATTCCACAGCAAGTTCCTTTGTTTCGCTCGACTTGGGATTTGATCCCCGGTATGGAGATTTCACTCAGTATCTCCAAACCCGAAAATTTTCGCACCCAACACCTCTCGGCTCGACTCGTCGACATGCATCTCGATACCAAGCTCGAAGGAGCCATCTAATCAAGCCGCGACACATTTTATCATCGGTGGTATCGATACCACTTTTAAGGAGGTGCACCCATGAGGAGTGCGCGAAAAGTATTAACACGACGTCGTGCCGCTCGTGGTGGAAACTTATCTAGACACAAAGCTACGGCGTACGTGCGTATACTCCATGCCGTTATACTCTACGGTCGCTTGTTTTGGGCCGGTACGGTATTTCAAGCACTAGAAACATCTAGAAAAATTAGCTGCTGGAACGAGTATGGTCAGCACTGTGTAGATCCGACAAAAATAGTAGGCACCTTTTGCTTTAGTAGCCACACTCGTATGAGGACAAGAGGTAGGCAGTTTCCTTTAGACAAGGTAGATACTACCGTAGGTTTATAAATAATTTCTCACAAATTGTTGTGTCCTTTCGCATGCATTAACTAGAAAATGTTGACTTGCCAATGGTCTGATAGCCGTGTGACATCGCTTTTATAGATTTAAAGCAAAATTTTCGGTCTTCGACATCACCGATCTTACGTGGTCCCAACCCGGAAAGCTTTCCTCTCACATTTCCTCGGGATGCATCTCGACATTGCGATAGGGGCAGTTCTCGGGCAGTCAAGAAGATAAAAATCCCTATGCTATTTATTATATCAACAAGAACTTCAAACTACACAAAGGACTCGAAAAGAGTTTCGTTGAAGTGCATGTTATGCAATCAACAATTGGACATTATATAACTAGCTATCAATTAACCCTCAGTACACCGATCACTCTCACCATTAGATATATAGCCAATAAAACGCATTGACATGATGAGTAACTCATTGGTTGTTGCTTTTATAGGAGTTTGAAATAACTATCAAAATGATCACTCCAGAGTAGGGAGAACGTGGCTGCGCACTTTCCGTCCCGCAGTTCCCAAATCGATGACACAAGTAGTGGTGGACGCGTCAATTTCCCCGACAAAACATCTCTTCGCTATAGCAATAAAAAAACCATGGTACGGCAAATGTAGCAAACTACCTCGTGTAGTAGTGGAAAAGCAAGTTTCGTTTACACTTGACATCAAAGGAACACAAGCCGATTGTTCGATGCCGCAGTGCCAGATTTTCCTAGACTGGTGGACATGTTTTTCATACAGAGCTGATATGCATACACATATGCATCCGAGAAGATGATATTTATCAAATTTTACGGGCTCCGCCATAATGAACCATGTGGTGCTTGCCGCGTACTTTCCTATCGCGTACTGGGGCACAAAGTATCGCAAATGGGTTATTATTGGCCTACAATTTTTAAATATGCTAAGAAATTTGTCCAAGCCCGCAATAGTTGCCAAAATGAAATTTGGTCCGCCCCGAGCAAAGCCGATGAAATGCAATTACAAACCAAAATTGAAGTAGTGGAACCTTTCTAAATCGTAAGCACTAGACTTCGTTGGACCATTCAACTCACCATCGAAATAGAATATTTACACACCGGTCGCCACCAGATTACGTAACGAAGTGGGTAGAACCAATGTGCATTTTACTGCCAAGAGACACGCAAGTATTCCGCGATCACTTTTATTTATGCGAAAGTTTGTGCGATAGGTCTCAAGCCATCGGAAGTGATAATCTAGCGCGTAGTTTGAGCGGAAATAAAATTATGTCACCGCACAACCACCATATCATCCATAGGTAGCTCACACTCTCACTACCACTGCGAGAAACGGGTGTGCAAAGTTGCTCACCAATGTGTCCTCGAGGCAACACAAAACAAGATCACCACATCGCCGAGATCGCGCTACCAGAATACCGCAGGGCCTCAGTGGGCGTACCGATACAACATGTCGAAACACCGCTGGTATCATTCTCCGTACGTGATCCTGGGTATTTGCAAGAGAACCAATTTTTCCTATCAGGGACTCGAAATAAGATACTCCCTAAGGACAACCCAAGAGGTGGGGTTGGACTTAGCAGTAGGCAAGCTCCGCATTAGAAGAATTTCTAGAAAATAAAATGAATTAGATGAAATAAAAATTACCGACTTCCGCAACGCACCACAATCATCCAACAACAATGAGCTAAGTGGCAAGGAACCTGCGTCAAAAAGAAGACATCCCGTAAAGGAGATTGGGCACTTCTCTATGACTCCAGCATTCCCAAGACTTCCGGGAAAGTTACAAACAAGGTGGCTCACCATAAAAATTCAAGAAGTACACACACGTAAACTCACCTTGACTACCATAGTACGCATTTGCATGTTACTTCCGAGTTTAAGGAGACACAGACCACACTTCTATCATAAACCACTTACAATGGAGTCTTTTCTCTCTCGCTCGTAAGGTACGCACGATCCCACCATCCAAATTTTAGTCACAGGTGCAGTAGCCCCACAACTTTAAGTGCATGAAATACTTCCTCTTGTAAATATTGCACATATTTTCTATAATTATAGTATGCTGCATGTGTACATTCTTCAGTACTCACAACCGTATTCTCTTTCCTTTATCCTTCCATTTGTTTTGTTTATTTTTGCCTTGCTCAAACATTCTGAACGACTCGTCTGCTCAATCCAATTGAACATCTTCCGTTCAACTCGGATTGAACAACCATTTGTGTGTTTATTTTTGTTGTTCAAACCTTTGGACAACTCGTTGTTCAGAACCTAATTGAACATTTTCTATTCAACTCAGATTGAACAACCATGTGTTGTTTATTTTTGTTGTTCAAATCTTTGGACGGTTGTTGTTCAATCCACTGAATGCACTACTATTCAATTGATTGAAAACCATGTGCTCAGCATGTTTATTCTGCATACGCTCAGAGCTGAATGACTACTTTTCAATCCACTAGTATAGCTGCTGTTCAATCGGATTGAAAAACCGTGTGCTTACATAGAGCTTATTTTGCGTATTAGGCTCAAATCCTTTCGTCAATCACCTATTGGCGAATCCGATTGAACAACTTCGTTCAATCGAATATAACAACTAATTTCTTTTTCTTTCTTCTATAAAGCGTGTTATTGTATTTCTTTTTTGATGATCTCTCATTGAATATCCACTCCTCATTTCTACTACACCCTGGCCATAAAAGACATTTCTCGAACAAGAATTGGCACCTGAAAAGGAGAAAAGCGAAATAATGTTACTAATATGACGATCCTTTTTGGATCCTTTAGATGGATAAGCTCGTACTCCGCAAAGCTACAACGCGGCTTATTCATGCAATGAAGGGGCTAGATGCATATCCGCTTCAAACATGTTATCACAAAATTCACATATTATAATGGTACATCTTTTCTTACATCTCCTCGAGTATTATTCTCTTTTCGACATATGATGGATGTAGGAATAAGGGAGTATTAATTGTATTGGAATTATTTTTACTTCTCATACCATCCCCAACTCTTAAGCAGTTAAATGAGCCTCCTTCATGTATAAAGAATAAGAAATATTATGTTTATATGAAAATTTTTGAAGAGAGAATAGGGGGTCTCATCACTAGCCAACCTACTCAAGATCATACGTGACTTTAACAGTGTGATATGCCCACAATGGCCACCACACCAGGGTAATGACCTTCTACACCAACTCAAACTCAAGCCACGACAGGAGGTCTCATAACAAGCCGCTCTCGATCACTCTATTACACCTCTAGTGAGTGGCACCGTGACCATCCGGCCACCACACCAGTATGTGCGTTGGTCTCTTCACAAAACAAAGAAAAATGCCTACTTTTCAAAAAGAAATATTATGTTTATATGCAAATTTTTAAGAGAGAATAGGGGGTCTCATCATGAGCCGGCCCACCATGATCATAAGGGTTTAACAAGTGTACTATGCCCACAATGGCCAACACACCAGCAGTAGTGTGACATTCTCGATGCACTCGCATCTCTTGAAGGATAGGAGGTCTCGCCATGAGTCAGTTTCTGACCCATTTCAATCCGTCACACGTTGAGTGGCACCTTGACTATCCGGCCACCACACTAGCATGCAGTGATTCCCTCCATAAAATTGGAAAAACATCTACTTCTTACACAGTAGGATTCTCCGGCTCATTTTTTCGAAAGGTTAAAATAAAAACGTCGCAGGCTATGAATGCTTGCTCAGACAAAGCGCTCGTCGGTATGAGCATTTTTTCTCAACGATCGCCAATTACTTTTATATATGCCTTATTTCCTGTTTCTATCCATTTTCGAGATAAGCAAGCACCACTCGAATAAGTGTTAATACTATCTCACTCCGTATAATTAACTCATGAATGAATTATCCTTTCATGTTTGAATTAAGGCATGACAAAACACCAATCATAATCCATCACTATCAGTGCTTCGTCATGTTACACCACTACACGACACCCTATCACAATAATTGCTACATTCTTTTTCTTCCCTTCTTCGTCATTTCCACCTAATATACACTTATGATATCACTACCAATTCTAACCTTTACATCACATGGCCCACGATCGCTGCAATCTCTCTCCTTTTCTTCGAGGCTCCAAGGCCACATATGTCCTTCTCTCGTACAACCGTGATTACTTATTTCCTCGACCTTTTCCCTCGTTTACGCACTCATGATTGCCGCAATCTCTCTTGTACTTTAAGGATGTGGATTTCCTTCTCGGAGAGGGGTGTAAACATCCATAATGAATAAGCATGCGCACTCGCACAACTTCCTTTCGGATACGATAATGGGACTAAAACGATCATTGCATGTACGTATATGAAGTTACATACATTTACAACATAAGGTTGCAATTTATTTTTCTCTCGCATGCAATGTGTGTTCTAACCACAGGGCTCGAAAACAAACGTACGAAAGAGAAGAAAGTGCATCGTATAACACATCATCCATGGGAGGTAAAATTCTCTCCGAAATGAACCCACACAACCTTCCAAATCTCTGCAAGTATTCCCAGCAACATTCTCCAACAAGTTGGCTGGTGGCCACATCTCACAAAAAGTGCAAGGGTTTGACACATAAATAGTAGTTGAGTTCCCCGCAAAACCTCGCGGGAAGGACAGCACACTACCATGAGGAAGAAATCCTACACTGGCCACCGTAGTCAAACAATCGTGGAAGTATCCGGAATATCACCAAGCAGGGAGAAAGATGGACCGAAAAAACACATACTCCTGTACGCAGCGCCCTTACAAGATACTAGGGACCCAGAGAGAACCATTGGAACATAAAATGAAAGATTAACCCCCGCGTCCTTACAAGCAACCTTGGAAGGAATTGCGCAAGGTTCATCCGAAAGACACATCACATGCAATGGATGCCGTGACTCCCAAAACGCCAACTTAAACCTCTAGCTGTCTCAAACGAAAAAAATTTAGCACCCGCTCTTTTCTTTAGCTCCATTTTGCAAGCAACACCGTTGTTTGAGAGAGAAAAGCCAAACCCTTCGTGCTGTGCCTGATGTCCACTCACCATGGCTTAATCAAATTAATCATCATTCATGAGCTAGGAAAACAATAGCCATCTTCGGGACAACTGAAGGTACCTTGACTCGCAGTGCTCGAGGAAAACAACAAGCTAGAAACGTAAATTGAACTTCCTAGAATAAACATACCCAGTAGAGCCAAGAGGGAAAAGGCCCAGGCCTCGACCGCTGCATCCGTGGAAACAAAGACGGTCCTAAAGGTTACAATTACAGCAAGACACCTTTGAATTTACAGACAGAGAGAGCACCCTGCTCACACCACCTTTCAAGCCCTCAAAATATTTCTTCAGCAAAGACTCGTGGAAGAAGAAATGACTCGAGATCTGGAGAAAATAAGGGAATCCCATGAAATTAGAAGCCTATTTGAACAAGCCGAGAGCAAGGGACCTCACGAATCAGACTGGCCACCGCCGCAACCTCGAAATACGTTCAAATATTACCCTACTAGGATGAATTAGGTTTTAAGCTTTTGCATATCCTCTCGAGAGTGAAATGGGCAGGGACAGGAAGACCAAACATAACGACATCTGAACCGAAATCACTAAGAGCGCACCGTATACCGTTCGAACAGAAACAAAAGCATATGGACAAGTGTTTTCGAACACCCGAGGGAACACACATCTCGACCCTATTCGGATGTTAATCCAAAAATAAACTTCCGTTGAAGAAGTAGGAAGGAACATCATCACGACCTAACTTAGAACCGGCACCACCATTCTCTGGAAACCGAAGCCTGCTACTCCTCCTATCCAACGGCTAAAAACCTTGCGAGAAGGGAAATCGAAATTAAAACATCAAGGAAAAGTGATCTGAGCAGACCTACACAGGTTAAGAAAGATGATAAAACACCTGATGAAATAGTTGAAAGGACAGTGTGTGTAAGGCTCAAAGCCCTGGCAGGTTAATTTGATACCACAGAAACCCAAACAGCAGTTTGTCACCCAACTGGTAGAAATTGCCGTATGTCAGGACAGCATTTGAACTAGCAGTACACTCATCAAGCTTCGTGCGTCTGCTAGTCTAGAAACTTACAAAAAGAGAAGGAAACTCAAACAAAGGAGACACCTTTCCTACACTCCCCTAATAGAAAAGGTCATCCAATCGAACGCACACTAATTAATCTTCAAGCTCCAACATGAACTGGCACTGAAAGAGTAAAAAAGTAGTGCTCGTTTACAGAACACTTCGAGTCACTCACCGACGAAATTCAAATACATTTCGCAACCGAGGATGAAGACATTTTCCCTACTCAGCAGAAGAAAGGACGCATAAAAGTAAAGCAAAGTATAGGATCGATCGACGTTAAGAAGAAAACCAATATGGTTTTCTCTTTACTTTTACCTGAATATGCTGTACTAACTTGTAGGGCACCACCACTCATCCATGCTGTATTCTTAGCGTAACAATATTTAATTTTCGTTTGAAAATTGGTCATTACACGCCGTGAGGGGAAGCCTCACGAATTTTTAAAAATGTTGAGGAATTTTTCCATGGCTGCAATGAGGCAGAATGAGCGGTGTCCAATATCTTTTGTGTGAATTGTACTGCTATCAATTTATTTCTGGTGAGGAGGTCAGTGACGCTTAATCCCAACTCCCTTTTCTGTGCTTTCCCTATACTTTTTCCAAGAACTCAGTACTCTCCAGAGGGCTAAAGCCTACAATCACCTTTCTGCTGTGAAGAGAGAGCATGGCACAGACCTCATGGGTTGGGGGAACCGCAAGTAAACTACACCTCGCTCACCCAACATACAAGAAACGGCAGGCGAAAGGAAAGGAGTGATCTGCAAAACTGCCTCATCTATAAGGATATAGTGCGCGTGTGGAGGGATTACTCTCGAGACATTCAAAGGATAGATAGCACATCACCCAAACAGAGGCGGTTAGCTCTCCAAGAACACCGTGAAAATGAGCCATTTGGTCACAGTGAACTTCGAAAGCGCCGTGCCTTAGACCCTTTCCAGTTACAGTAACTCCACCTCGAACATAGGTCTCCCACACGGATAGTGCAGACACATTTTCTCCCTATCCGGCACCTCGAGGATTACTGCATCGCGCATTATGAGTTGCTAGTAGCAACACGAACAACTCTGGCTTTGAAAAGACTGTACAAAGTACATGTGCTTTCGCAGTCTATGAAAGAGTGTAGGTATAGCCTCGCATATTATCTAACCAACATACCTCAATTATTTGTTTTGAAATTGAGGACCTACAAATAGGTCATTAGGGGAGTATGCTTGGCCGAGAAGAAGGTGGTCAAGGCTGATCCATATATCCATGATGATTTTTTATGTACTTTTATGAATTTTCTCATCTTAGCAATAAATTAAAGGAAATAACGTAAAGCCAAGGTAGAATGAACTAATGATAAAAGTAATATTTAACAATTTAAAAATGACTTGCTCATATATTTACGATAGGAAGCAAATTGGTTGGACCGCTAATGACCAAAAGATGTTCCAAAAGGGAAGAAAATGATCATAATGGCTCCTGCACCAGCTCGCAGATGAGATGAGTCACAGCATCCACGCTTGGAGTACTCACAACGACATCCACAAAGCAAGGTGGTCCCACAAAGGTAGAGAGAATCGCTAGCTACTAACTTTGAAAAGCGCCACTAGTCACCATAGATGAACTCCTCTAGTACTTTAGAGGTGCTGGGACAAAGTCAAGGCAAGTCGTATTATACGTATTAATCTCGCAGCTTAATAAAGAATTCGTAGAATTTTTGGACAGAAAATCTCCCAGTTTTCCTTAGCAGTAGACTTCGATCGATTTCGTCCACCTTGGGAGTTTCCAAATACTACTCCGTATAGTATACGTTTATTTATAGAACTTTCAGCTTTCACATACCTAGTGCATTTCATATGTATCCTCGCTTTAATTTGTTAATTGTGAACAGGTAAGATGCGACAGCCTTTCCTCTTTCATTACGAATATTTCACCATCTCACGCCTTCTCTTACGTAAAATCAATGTTTTCATAATTGTTTAGATGCTTTCATCATTTCCCAATGATTTTCATAATCATTTGATTAATTTTTAACACAAAATTTCGAGTTCAACCTTTACATGTAGTTAATGTTGGATCTTTCATTATCATTGTGAGCATCGTTCTCCATTTATAATTTCGGAGATGCCATTCGATGATTTAAAAGAGAGTTCCACCGAAAAATTTAGAATAATCATTTGTCGTTAGTAATCTATTAGAGTTGTCGTTTTCAATTCATTATGACTGATGTTCAATTCATCATAGTACGTTGTTCAACTCGTAGCTTTTTTCTTTTCAGCGTCAGTAGAAATACTTTTCGTACATGCTTTAGAACAGATGAGTCAAAAAGCACCCTATAATTCCCCTTCCAAATTGATTTTAGCATTGAACTTCAAGAATTAGATAGATATGTCTTCCTTATGATACACTTTAGAGTAGGTGTCATGCGACTATCAATTGCACATATTTTTCACATACACCCTTGAAATAACAAGACATGCCCGGGTTGACAATTAAATGAGAAGCATTAAAGTTGCCTCGTAACAATACCTTTATAACCCATATCAAAGTGATACACACCGCACCGCACACGCACATATAGCACTCATTTACTAGCGTAGAACACATACACATGAAAAAGGGACTACAAGTATTTATTTTGACAGGTGCCCTAAAAACCGCTATGTGGGAAAACTGGGTGCGTAGCTCTCATATGGTTTATTTATAAGTAATACTTTGAATACATCAAGGGCACCGAAATAGTGGTTTTCCAGCACAGATAAATCACATCATATGCACTCTATCACTTTGGAGACATAAAATATGGCTTTGATCTGCAACCGCTTTTCGCATCGAATCACTCGAATACCAGCCCTTTTCTTCCCATTGAAATCCCAACGCCACTACCAGAAACACCACGCTCGCCCGTGTTCCCACAGAGCCTATTTCAACACATGTGCCAGCTCCGCCGCATCACTCCCTCCCCGCTTAGCGATGCCTTTGTGTCACGTAGGCCCGCGTTAGCCCTTTGCACAATGAGCCTGCTAGGCCGCATCTCCTTAGTGGCTCATACTGGCCGCGCGGCATCTACCTCTCTAGCCATGTATTCTCGACCTCGTATCTTCACATCCTCGTCAATCTTTCCCTCACTCAGCACTACAAGCCTCACTTGTAGTAATTCTTAGCAAATCGTGCATAATTTTGACTTTCAGCTTTTCAGTGCTACCGCTAGTGTGTCTTTTGCAATCTCACCCCAAGTCTTCCTGATACTTTTATCGTTTAATCCTTAAACTGACATGATCGCTTTAATCTCTCAATCAACATCAACATTAGGAAAGACTTGATCCATGTCACTGGAACATTCTCAAATCACATGTCTCAAATTAATTCACTCTACTATTTAATTTCCTGGGTTAGACTTAGGGTCTCCATTAAAATAATTAATGTTTTGAATAACTTAAGTCTCCAGTGGAATTTATCTAAACGATTCTGAAGTCTTGGAGATCTCATGTGTTATAGCCACTCCAAAAATTTTTCATATGCCAGAGCACATCCGATGCTACCCAAAATCTCAACGACACTCGATCCAACATCTGTCTATCTCAAAGTCTCTTTAACAACTCTATGTTGTTGTTATATGAAATTTTATTTTAATTTATTGTAATTATGATATTTCTCGTACGTACAAGACTAAAAAACATATTATAATGCAGTATTGATTTAGTAGTAAACATTAGAATATGCACTTTGTCTTGGTGAATCCCAAACCCAAAAGATAATCATTAATCCATAGAATACCTTGCACATGGTACCTATTTTCGAAATCATAAAGGGCCTTCTTCAACTTGAAAATATGGGTCTTGTTGCCTCAAAATTTATCAAGACTTTCTCGAGATGCCTCACAATGCGTGTTTTAAAGCGCATGCAAAATGAGGGAGATTTCAACTTTCACCACAGGTCAATATTTTTCCTTCTCTTTAGTAGAATCGCACCACAAGGCGGACTTCTCATGATAACAAAAACAAGCTATTCTAGATTGCATGGCTCAAGATGATGTAGTAGATATAGGATAGTGTGAAGACACACTTTAACAGGCCAAAGGCACAATTCCTTTTTATAAAGTGGTGTATAATACTGCCAAGCCTAGAGATTATAGGCATGCTATGGTTTTCTGTAGACATGTAGCAGCAAAACACGGAGAACTTTTGAGGTCTCAAAATGGGTCTCCTAAAGAAAAAATGTACAACTAAAAATAAACTTAATACGAACCAATAGGACTCAAGATGAGATAAGCATGGGGATGATTCACCATTTTCTTGTAAAAAAGTAGAAAACATGAAGCAAACAATAAAATAATAAAAATTAATTTTTTCAACCCGATCTCCCTAAGATTTTACTCATAACTTTGGGAGTGAGTTCTTAGCGTGATGCGACTTTATTCCTCATCCAAGGAGTAGCCGATAAGCTGCAAGAGCTCACGGGACTTCTAAGCTACACGAAAATGACAAATACATGAACAAACGTCACATTTTTCATGTATTTCTAATTTTTTCAAGTAGCAGGTGGTCTATCGAAAATATGCAACATGGGCACTGGATGAAGAATCAAATTTCTGCGATCCAATGAGTGTTCTCACTCGAAATTTGAGTAAACCCATGGAGGAGACACAGTTGAAAATACGAGTCACAAATGTATTTTTGTTTCTTCTCCAAAATTTCGATGATGTAATCTAACTCACATTTTATTATTTCCACTTTATTATTTTACACTTTCCTCAGGAGGCCTCATACTTCTAGACCGCAAATCATCGGTAACGGGGTTCATACGCATACATGACAAATAAAGCTTTAGTAAAGATAAAATCAACAAAGAACAAAGTGGAAAAACACTCAAATTAAGCTCTAAGTTGAAGCCCTGGCTAGGGTTAGGTTTGTCAAACCAGAAAAATGCTTAGAGAAAGATGAGGACAACTCATTATAGGTGTAGATTTAACCATGCAAAAGAATAGATTTTGGAGTTAAAAGGGCAACAAGGTTAAAACACAAGTGTTATTTCTCCAAATTTTATTTACAAGAAGTCTTTCAAAATATACCATTTTTGAGCACTTATTTAAGTCCAAAGCACATAATTTGTTTCCGGATTAATAAAAAATAATTATCTATGTTCCCTTCTATAAATCTTGAACTCATTTTAGAAGCTCCTTGAAATCGAGAACACTAATAACAATCGTAACATGGAGGATGGATATAGGCCGACCCAATCCTGAGAAACCCATCATCTACCATCTCACCTCATCGATTCCCCGCCTTCCCTCGTTGCCTCTCCCCGCCCTTGGTGGCATTCATCGAACCACCCACCCCGCCTTTTCATGAATCTTATTATCATTTCCAAATTGGACCGAAGTGGACCCTCATTTTGTCTTCTTTATCATTATTCCTTAGATTATATTCTCTCTTTAATTTAATTATTACTTTCAATTAATAAATATTGTTTATTATTAATTCTTATTTACATTTTCTTTATTCTGATTTATATTTATATTTTTAGATTATTTAATTTTTAATTAATCCTTATTTTAAATCATTAATTTTCAAATTTGGTCTATTTAACTAATTCTTATTTTATTATTTAATTATTGAAAATAAATAAATAAATTTTCATTTTTTTTAATTCTTTTTTTCAATTCTTATTGTAATTAATAATTCTTAATTTTCGACTAATTCTGATTTTCAATTAATAGATATTATTTTATTATTAATACATATTTATTATAAATCAGTTAATTATTTCTTATTTTGTATTTGAAAGTTATTATTATTGAAATTTTCAATTGTGAATTTGGTCAAATAAAAAATTACAATTATTGTTTTTTTATTAATTTAATTTGAATCTAGAGTCCTCAAATATCAATTTGGTCAAATACATGTTTCATTTATTAATAAATTTAATAATTTTTATATTTGACATCGACCAAATTTATTCTCTACACATTAACCCAACATATACTTTGTTCCTTTTATCCTATAAAAATGCTCTTCAAAAACTCGTTTACTCACAAAAAACTCTTTGGTCCATAGATGATGGATGGAGTAACCATACTAAAATTTAGACGAATAAAAAACATTATACAACTCACTTTCGGAAATATCCAACAATATGAATAACTGTGGAAGTATCCAATCACTTATAAGTTTGAACATTAATTAAATTCAACCCTACAAAAAATGCCCCAACAACCCGGAAAATAAGAGAGGAAAAATGTATTTAAGTTTTCAAGGTTTTTTATCAAGACCAAAGTTTCCAATGTCTAATCCTACTTGAGTGATGGAGTCTTTAGGGCCAATTCAAGAGATAACAGAAAAAATGCTTAGAGTAAGGGGGAAAACCTCTTGTTTTCACTTATATAAACCCCCGACCATATTTTTTGTGAGGGGATAAATGAAATAGGGGAAATTGTCTACGAGGTTGCCTATGGATTTCATGGAAGAGATATTTAACATGCAATAAATTCCATAAATAATTTACATTTATACATGGAACAACAAAAACCCTATTAATAATTTGATTACATGTAAAACAAAAAATATGAAATAAAACTTATAATTCTTCCATGAAAAAAGCCTTCTTTCAATCCCAACAATACATCTCCAAGGCATAAGCTAATATCCAATAGCAATAACACCATAAAAAATACATCTCCACAAGTAGTGAATTCAATAAAGGCTAAGTCGAGCTCTATAGAAAAGGCTCTAAATATAATATTGATGATGAAAAATAACAAGAGAGTGATCCTCAATATATATGAGGTTTATCACTCAGCAATTATTAGACTAAAAAACCCTATGACAAGTTTAATCTTGAGTATGCATCAAAAAGGTGGGTTACAAGCCAACTTAGTAACTCATAATAACAAAATATGCCACAAACTCGCAAGTGTCTAGGTTGAATCTCTTCTCAAGCATGATATCATGAAATTTTTTCTGGGAAATAAATCATTAGATATTTTTTTTGAAAAAAAATGGGCCTCAAAACAAAAAATGAACTTTATAAGAACCAATAGGATTCAATATGATGATAAGTCAACCATGGGGGATGATTCACCATTTTTGCAAGCACTAATTTTCAACTTATCTCCCTACGATTTTCCTCAAATTTTGAACGAGATAATTTGTTGGATGTGGAATTTAATTTTTAAATCCAAGGTAGTACCTATGATGCAAATTTTCATTGGGACCCTTATTACATGAAAAAATGTGAAATACATTTAAAAAAAGTGATTGCAATCACACTTTTCTATGTATTTCACATTTTTTGTGTAGTAAGGAAAATTAAAAGTATGCAACATGGGTACGCTTGGATGTAAAATTAAATTTTTTCATGCAACAAGTGTTCCCACTTAAAATTAGAGTAAAATAATAAGGAGATAAGTTGAAAATACAAGTTGAAAAAGTAGTTTTTTTCTTTTTTTCTCTCAAAACCTCGATGAGTGTAATCTGATCTTATTTTATGATTTCCACTTTATTTTATAGTACTCCTTAGAGGTCATTTATAGACTCTTTAATTTCTCTAACGTGCTATGAAAGTGCATGAAATTGGCTAGGAGATTTACCATCATCATAATCAAGTCCATCCTTAAGGGGAATACCTCAAGACATGCCTTTGAAATGTCTCCAACTATTAAAAACCTCATCTAGGTTCCTCGTGTTATCATCAAGGGGGGATAGAAGTATGATGTAGCACAATCTCTCTAGTATTAAGGCTCCAAGTGGTACTCGCAATCCTTCTCTTGTCATCCTCGTGGATGATTATCATCATCCGGACTCAGTATCAAGTCATGCCCATCAAATAGTGTCAAGTCTAGCCTCGGGGGAATGTTGGGTTTCTATTGTTAGAGAATTATATATTACAGTATAAATGCAACACATAAAATATGTGGAAAACACAAGCACACAAAACACATAAAAACCATAGAGACACAAATATACGTGGTTCACCCGTACTTGGGCTATGTCCACCCCGAACAACTAGTCCTTCCTTTCTATTGTCTAGAAAAATGAAGAGACACAACCCACAACAGATCCACCGCAATATCCTCTATTCTCTCTCACATTCTCCCTCACCTATTTCTCGATCCGAGAATGCACGTACCATACACAAATACAATACAATCCCCTCATACAAGTCGTGGGTTGAATTCTAGGGAAAATATCCCAACTAAACATAACTTCTACCGTCGTATCATCCGCCTAATGAATAACTCCCGATTGACTAGAAATTACTATACTTTTACAAGGCTATTTTACATCTATTTTTTAGCTTCGAGGGAAGTCTGCTTTCCCCTGGACCCCCTAGGTAGCATTTAATTACGGTAGCGTTGCCGCCCCATTAAGGTATAGTGGGTCCAATTCTCGTGATACAAAATAAACAAGATAATCAAGCTCCACACCCAACAATCTTCCACTTGCAGATCGATTGTAGCAACTCCACTCATCGCTTCATTTGCCGGAAAATGAATCCACTTTGGACCCGTCGTTTCTCATCTTCATCATCATACTAGAAGACCAATTGAAACTCGAGCATATTCTCGCTCTCCCCCGGTTACAACTTTTTGTTAGCATATCTCGTAGGATTCTGGCTAGTGTGTATCTTTTTCCAACTTCAACTCGTCCATCTTCCAACACCGACCATATGAAATGGTACTTGAGTCGTATGTGTTTAGTCCCTAGAATGAAATGTTGAGTTCTTTTGCAAGATGAATGGAACTTTGGCTATCATCGTATAACATGCTCATATCATGCTTCTTACCCAATTCATCCATAAAACTTTGTAACCAAATCATTTCCTTACTAGCCTTTGTAGCAAGAACATACTCTACTTCTATTGTTGAAAGTGAAAAAAACACTTTGATTTTTTGAAACCCAACTAGCATCTATTCCACCTATAGTAAATGCATACACTCGTAGTGCTCCTCCCGTTATCTCTGTCACCCGCCATATCTACATCAACATATCCCCTTAGAGTAATGTTTGAACCACCAAAGCATAATGCTTGATTTGTGGTACCTCTCAAATATCTCGAGAATCCATTTCACCGCCATCCAATGTTTTTTTCCTAGATTTTTCATATACCCGCTACAACTCCCACTACATGTGCAATATCGCCTCGTGCACTATTGCATACATTAAGCTTCCAACCGCCGATGCATATGGAACTTTAGACATATAATCCATTTCTTCGGGTCTTGGGGCACATCTCCTTACCGAGTTTTAAATGGTTAGCAAAAGGTGTACTAACCGGTTTTTGCATTCTGTATATTAAATATTTTCAACACCTTTTGTATGTACTTATTCTCGAGACAATTTTTAATTTGTGATTTTTTCCTATCTCTAGTTATTCTCATACGAAGGATTTGTTTTTTGCAACCCCAAATCTTTCATTTCAAATGAATTTTCCAATTTTATTTTGACCACATTTATTTCTTGCATGTTAGACCCCCGCAACAAGCATGTCATCTACATAAAATAACAATATAATATAGATTCCATCATTTTGATGTTTCGTATAAACACAATGATCGTGAGTGAAATCTAGTATAAACTTGCTTAGACATAAACTTGTCAAATTTTTAGATACCATCGCCTTGGGAGCCTATTTTTAAGCCATACAAGCTCTTGTTTAGTCTCGCACACTAATTTTCTCCTTCCCTTTTACCTCATATCCTTCTCGGGTTGTTGTATATAAACTTCTTCCTCCAAATATCCATGGAGAAATGTTGTCTTTACATCTAACCTGCTCAAGTCTGAAAATATTTCGCTATACAAGACTTAAAATAGTTCGATTGAAGTCATCTTAATAATAGGAGAAAATATTTCATAAAAAATCAATACCTTTCTTCTATGCAAGCCCCTTCACCACAAGTCTAGCTTTGAACCTCTGCTTTCCTCCATATTCTTCCTTTAGCCTCGTAAACCCATTTATTCCCGCAATGTTTTTTTACTTGCATGTGAAACCCGACTAAGTCCCAAGTCCGGTTATGTATTAATGAGTCCATCTCTTCTTCCATGGCTAGCTCCCACTTATTCCTAGTTTCAACCCGCATTGCTTCTTCATAACATTCGGTTCACCATAATCATCAAAAATAAATAATATAATGAAGGAGAGTATCGTTTAGGGTTTCTACTTATCCCCGGTAGATCTTTTGACACCACTTTCGTGGTGTTTGAGGTGCCCGTTGTTGCTGCTGTGGTTGTTGATTATTATTATTTTCAGGCACCTTTACTTTTTCATATATCTCATCAAGAACCGCGTATTCCTTGCTTTCTTTTTCCTGTTTCTTTTCTTGCAACTGATTCTTATACAAGACATTTTCATTGAATATTACATCTCTTCTCCTTATGATTTTGTGATTTTAATAATCATATAAGCGATAACCAAAATCATTAGCACCATATCCAATAAAGGTACATTTCTTTGATTTTGCCTCAAGCTTTGTTCTGTTTTCTTTATTAATATGGACAAAGGCCTCACAACCAAATGGCTTTAAAAAAGAGTAGTTTACCTTTTTACCTGTCCATGCTTCCTCTGGAATACCACCATCCAAGGAACTTGAAGGCCCTGAGTTTATTAGATAAGCGAATGAGTATCTACGGCATGCGCCACAAAATTGTAAAGGCAATCTACATGCGATCTCATACCTTGCGCTCCATGATTGTTTTGTTCATCCTTTAAAAGCCACCATTTTCTTGTGGTGTTCTTTGGGCTTGTCTTCTCTCTATGAATTCCATGCTTTCTGAGCAGTACTTATCAAACTCTTGCTACTTGATACTCACCTCCATTGTCTGATCACGAGACACTTCAACTTCTTTCTTTGTCTCAATCTCAACCCAGAAGCTTTCCATTTCTTGAAAGTATCAAATACATCAGTTATTAAATCTGATAAATCCATGTTTTTCTAGTTGCATCATCAATAAAGTAACATAATAACTGGAACCCATAGAGATGATGATACTTGAGCATGCCCCCATACATCTGTATGGACAATCTCTAATTTTTCACTCTTCTTCTCTTTCCCAACTCTGAGAAATCTGACTCTCTTCTATTTTCCATAAATGCAATTCTCACAGAAATCCAAATCAACACTCTTCAAACCTGGCAACAAATTTCTTGAGTGAAGAATCTTCATCCCCTTCTCACTCATGTGTCTGAGCCTATGATGCCATAATGTTGCATCTGCTCCTTTGGAAGTTAAAGCATTAACAGAGTTATAAATACCATTGCATAAATACAATGTACCAACCTTTTCGCCTTTTGCTATTACCAGGGCTCCTTTGGTGATCTTCCAAGTTTTATCTGTGAAAGTTGTCACACAACCTTCACCGCCTAACTGCCCTGTTGAAATCAGATTTTTCTTCAGATCTGGAACATGCCTTACCTCCTTTAATAGCCATTGGTTTCCATTCTGTTGTTTCACAAGAACTTTACCCATTCCAACAATTTTACAGGGTTTATCATCACCCAAACGAACTTGTCCAAAATCTCCTTGAACATAGTCATGAAAATATTTCTTATCAAGTGTGGCATGGAATGAAGCCCCTGAATCTATAACCCAAGAATCAGTAACATTTTCGAAAGAAAGAATCAAAGCATCTTGTAACACATCACTTGTCACATTTGCTTCATGATTTTTTTCTTGTTGTGTGTCTCCTTCTTTTCCCTTCCGAGATCTACAGTCTTTCTTTAGGTGTCCTTTCTTTCCGCAATTCTAGCACACTATCCCCGATCTAGACTTGGATCTACCTTTCCTTGATTTACTGCGATATCCCGAGCTCTTTCCTCTTTCCATTCTTCTTCCCCTAGACTCTACACTCAAAGCATTACCTGATGTTTCACCGGAGCTTTTCTGTCGCATTTCCTCGCTAAGGATAGCACCCACAACATCATCAAACTTTAAAGTACTAGATCCAGAGACAGAGTTACTAATGGCCATAACTAAACCATTCCAGCTTTCTGGTAATGAGCACAGGAATAACAGAGCTCTAACTTCATCATCAAAGTTTACCCCGACAAAACTTAACTGACTGGTGACTGTATTAAATTCATTTAAATGGTCTGCAACAGATCCACGTTCCGACATATTCATATTAAATAGTCGTTTCATAAGAAATACCTTGTTTGAGGTCGAGGGTTTTTCATATAGTTTCACCAACGTCTGCATCAAACCCTCTGTTGTTGTTTCCTTCGAAATATTGAAGGTGACGAACGCCACAAGGAACAACCGTACTGTTTCGAGTGCCTTTCTATCGAGAATGTTCCATTCCGCGTCTGTCATGGCCGCTGGCTTCTTTGTTTTTCTGCTCAATGGTAGGTACATATCTTTCTGATACAGATATTATCCCATCTGCATCTTCCACAGTGGGAAGTTTTGGTCGTTAAATTTCTCGACCCTAAACTTACCATCGTCTGCCATTTCTCCCGCTTGAACCAGGAACCCTTCTTTCTTGCGAGTTTATCAGCCAAATATACCTTCAGCTCTGATACCAGTTGTTAGAAAATTATATATTATGGAGAAATGCAACACATATAATATGCGGAAAAATACAAGCACATAAAACACATAAAACCAGAGAGACACAGATATACGTGGTTCACCTAGTTTGGGCTATGTCCACCCCGAACAGCCAGTCCTTCCTTTCTAATATCCAGCAAAAATGAAGAGACAAAACCTACAGCAGATTCGCTGTAATATCCTCTGTTCTCTTTCACAGTCTCCCTCTCTATTTCTCGCTCCGAGAATACACACATAATACACAGCTGCAATACAATACCCTCATATATACAAGGGGGTTTCCTTCTAGGGCAAAAAACCCTAATCTAAACATAACTTCTACCGTCAGATCATTTGCCTAATGAACGACCCAAATTGACTAGAAATTACTATAGTTTTACAAGGCAATTTTACATCTGTTTTTAGCTTCGGGGGTGCTGCCCCCGAAAACCCCCACTAGGGGGGGGCTCCGAAAAGTGCTGCTGCCCCCCCTGGACCCCCCACGACAGCGATTAATTATGGGCGGTGTTGCCGCCCCTTTGAAGGTATAGGGGTCCAATGCTATGATACAAAGTAAACAAGATAATCAGGCTCCACACCCAACAACATATGCATTGAGATATGCCAAAGGAATTTTGGTGGTCCCACAGAGAATCAAAGAGTAAGGTTATAGGCAGAGGAAAGAGATATACCAGATAGGACAAAGGAGTGTCAGGCGGCTAGTAGAAAAGTATTCCAAATGAAAAGGATAGATAGAAGACTTAGATGTAATGCTAGGTAACAGAGGATTGACAGAGGTCATGTGAAATCTAAAAAGGAAGGCCAAAGGTCGTGTCAGATCATAAAGGCAAATAATTATAACATTTAAAGGGTAAAGTTTAATTGTAATACACCTACAACAATACTCCACATTTTTTTCCAAATATTGAATGTTGAAATATGTGTCAGTACACCAGAAGGATATCTAGTTCACCAAAATGTAGAGGATAGAGAGAAGGTTATGATAGAAAATTCCATAACATATTTTATATATTCAAGAAATTGGTGCGCATCAACAAAAACATAAAGAAAAGGCATCATATGCTGAGAAGGAATAATGCACTCTAATCAACAAGGAAAAAAAAGTCAACAATGACCTTCATCAATCTAGAATAAGCCATTTGATTGAAAATTTGGCAGTGACTAATCAAAAGGAACAATACTCATATGTATAGATGAATTATTAGAATACTCTAAAAAACTCACTCAGGCTTATTCAAAAGTTTTGATCAACACAATTTTATTCTCAGACCTTTTAGATGGAATGATGATTTGAATTTATGAATGTTGAACATTGGCATTGTAAGAATACACTCACCCTAAATTTCAAGTAGCAACAATGGTTTCAATTTTTGAAGTCTAGTTGAAGATGATTAACACAAAAGATAGGGAGTGGATTCCCTTTCTCTGGTTAATAATAATGGTTCAATGAAAACCAAGTATATGCAAAGAATATAAGTCCAAATACATCCAAAAAATCTTAAGTCTATCCAATTCATTGAAGGAAAAAACAAAATATATATGTCAGAGGAACAATGAATCATAATCTGAATATTACTATGGTAAAAAAAGTCAAATTATGTCTGTATTCTGAGCTCTAAAATTTAATTGATACTATGGTATGGATATGATGACGATACCCATTTTGGAGTAAATTTTTCAATCCTTTGGATTATATTTTGCATTAATGGAAGAGTTTCTCTTAGTATTCTCATAACAATGAATAATATGCATATGGTATTCTCATATAGAAACAACAAGGCTTAGAATGGTATCCTAAATACACCAATAAAATGGAAATCATGGAAAAATATAAAAAATGGTTCTCTTAATAAATTTTGTGTAAAACAAAAAGGGCACATTCATTCTCTATCTCACTTATCCATATGTTGACAAGAATTTTTTTTTTTTTTTTGAAATAAATAAATAAAAATAAATTTCAAAGGAATTTTAGGATTATTATTTCAAAAGGCTACAATATGGCACAATGTTCACCAAGTAGTATGATTTATATTACACAAATGAATGCTATTTACATGAATGAATGATTCATGATAGGATTGAATTACTAAAAAAAAAAGTTATCATTAATTCTACTGAATTGATATTGAATTTCAAATTGATACGAACATGATCCCCTTTCCATTGATGTCAAACGGGGAGGTAAGTAGAGAATAAATATTCTCAGGAAGTAAAGAGACATAAGGAGGAAAATCACAATGTTTCCATAAATTCCAAAGGGGAGAATGTTCACAATGTTGGCATTGATGTAAATTGTTATGCTGATTTCAAATGATATGTTGATATAAATTCATTACATGTTTGATGTTGCAAAGCATTATGTTGATGTAAATTGATTACATGTTTGATGTTGCAAGGGTTGATTGATCCTAAGGTTGAGTAAATGAAGACTCAAGGTTGGCTTGAAGACTAAAAGGCTGATTATTGTTGATTTCTATTTGTTAAATGGTGGTTACATTAAAATGATGTGAAAAGGATGATCAAAGTGATGTGGTGTGCAAATGTTGATCATTGTTGAATGCTAATTTTTAATTATTCTGTTAATTTCCTTGATGTTTGGATTAAAATCAAAATGGAAATATGACACATGAGACCTTGTGACATAAGCTAAGAATTGTTGCTTAAATTAAACATAATCATTTGTACAATATGGTATATCACAATCCATGGAACCCGTGATTTATCATGTTGTTGATGGTGAAGACATTATAGAAGACTGCTTGGAGCGATTAAAAATGTAGCTGATACAAATCCATTTTTTTTTTAAATGTAGCTAGTAAAAATCTAAAAAAAAAAATCAAACTTTGTATTTTGCAATTATTGATGCTGGACTTGAAATTTTCAGTTTTCTACGCAATTTTTGGAGTATTTGTCCTGAACTAAGTTTCATATTTGGAAATGAAGTGTTATATTGTGAAAAATCCCGGAAGACCAAGTGATAACTATTCAATTTGAATTCTCGCATAGTATGCAAACAATTAGAAATCCTATTTTATAAAAGGCGCCATTTTGAATGAAAAAAAAGTTAGTGAATTGATATTATAAATAAAGAGAGGGCTAGTAAGTTAGGATGGAAAGAAGCATAGAAGATAAAGAATGAAAGTGGAGCAGAACAAGGAAAGAGTAGCAAAGAAGAGAAGGAACATAATAGATAAAAAAAGCATATTTTAGAGTAGAGAAACGTGACCAGGTAACCAGTAACATTCATTTGTAATTTGAGTAGGGGATTGTAGTCTCCTATAGGCGGTGGCCTCAAAAAGAACATGTTGGATATTGTAAGTGTAAGTAGGATATTCCAAGAAAGTTGTAACTTGCAGAATAAATTGAGGCAGATCCTCCTCTAGGTTGGAGCCTAAAAAAACCATGATGTAATAAGGGAGTAGGAGATTTACTTCACATCACTTCAGCATAAATTTTGGTTTTTCCCTTTATGGGTTTCCACTTATATATGGTATAGTCATGTGTTTCATGTTGAATGTATCACTTTTGAATGATTTTTAATTCAATATTATATGTTGAATGCAAATGTATCTCTGGTAACTACAAAAGGAGCAATTGAGATTTGGACATATACATAATTCATTAACTGCAAAAGAAAAAAATTGAAAGTGAAAAATTAACTTTAATTGATTGTTTAAAAAGACACAATTATTGATTCACCTCCCCTCTCAATAATTTCCAATTATTCATCAATTAGTATATAAGCCAAGTTCCTTCTATATCATCCTTATAATGGGCAGGAAATATCTAGTACATAAAATGGCCAGTTAGGAAGGATGTTCACAAAATAAAGAACCTTTATCTAATGGAACAAACTATATTACCTTTTGGAAAATAATAATGAAAACATATCTAATGTATCTTGGTGTACATTTCTGGGTGACAATGGAGAATGGCTATGAGGAGCCACCTGTAATAGGTAACAAATATGATAATATTGAATTTACATTCAATGTAAAATCCATGAATATTATTCTTAGTGGACTAAACGAATCTAAATTTATTAAATTATTGCACTATACTACTACCAAAGACATGTGGGACAAACTAAAAATGTTTCATGAAGGTGATAGTAAAGTAAAATTGGCTAAGCTAGAGGTTTACATAATTAAATTATAATCTTTAAGAATAAATGAATATAAATATGTGGCTAAGTTTTTTCTTAGAGTATATGAAATTTTTAATGTAATTAAGGGCTTAGGTGATAAATTCAAGAAGTTTACAGTTGTTCAAAAATTCCCAAGATCTCCACTTACTAAATTTAATCCCAAGGTATCAACAATAGAAGAAATGCCTAATATTGAAGAACTAAAAAATGGATCAGTTACATGGATCCCTTCTAGCATATGAAACTAGGATTAATAAAGGAAAATCAGCAAATAAAGATGCAACATTCAAGGTATAACAGTATACAAGAGATCAGAAATGTTCATTCTCGGACTCCGACGAAGAAGAAGCAAAATTTGTCAAAAGGTTAAAAAAAAGGTACAAACACAATGGAAAAATTTCAGTTAAATGTTTTAATTGTGGAAGAATACGTCATTATGCCTCTAAATTACCATATAAGAAGGAAGAGAATAAATTTAAAATGAAAGAAAAGAACAAGTTTAATAAAATGTAGAAAGAGAAAAGGTTTAAAAAGAATAGTTCTTTTTCAAAATAATATAGTAGTGCATCAGAAGGTTCTAGTGAATCCTTCGATGAATATGGAGTTAGTGAATTTATATTTATGGCACTATAAACCTAGGCAGAAGGACATTATGAATGTGAAGAATAAAAAGAAGGTGAGTTAGGCCTTGAGGGGGAGATAATTAGTTCCCTAGAGGAAATTGATAAACTCAAGTAGAAGAATGAGAAACAAAAATAAATTTCGTTAAAATATGTAAAATAAGATTCTAATTCATAGGAGCTTATCTAGTTAAAAGTTGAACTAGAAGAGACTAAGAAGGTGGAGGACATTCTTCTACTGCAATTAAAGGAGAAAAAAAAATAGTGTGAGATGTTGTAAGAACAATTTGACATCCTTAGAAATAATTTTGAGAAAGCACATGCTAAACTGAATATGAATATCAAGAATATAAAGGGATCAAAGCAGTTTCAGGTAATATTGAATGCTAATAGGTCTTCACTTAACAAAACTGGTTTGTGATATGTACGAGAAATGAGTGAAAGGAAGACATAACACAAAAGGAAAGTCAAATTTGTTAAAGTTTTCACATGAGACAAAGTCAACAAAAAACAACCTAAGGATTTCAGTAGTTCATGAAAAAATCATCAACCAAAGGGGGTCAACAACTCATCAAAACACGAACAGAAAGAGAAAATTCACTTCAACAACTGATTAGAAGAATGGACATACTAAGAATTTCTTATCATGGTAATTTCTTGTAATTATTTATGTATATATTTTTCAATTAGTTTTTACTTCATTAATTAAATCATCAAGAAATTACAAAAATGAAACACACAAAAGGAAAAGAGACATAAGAAATTAGGCTCCAAGTCATTGAGAAATCTAGGGCAAAAAGTTCTAGAATTTATTAACTTGATTTCTATTCAATCCTTAAGATTTTCTTGTGATTTCTATTAGGATATTATCATCATTATTTAGTTCTTTTCATCATCAAGAAAAATTACAATAAGAAGATAAATATTCAAACATAAGAACAATAGATGTAGGCTGTTAGCCAGGGCGAAAACCCACAAATATCTCTTCTTATATAATTTCAATGAACACTTCCAATACCTTGAACTTGACCTTGACTTGAGACCAAACACCAAGAGATGAGTTAGGAACACCCCAAACTTATCTTTGTAAAATATGAATTTAGGAAACCCTAGAATCTCCATCAAAACTCACACATGTGAGGAGAAATAGAAGTAAAGAATAAAAATTCACTTCCTTCAATTATTCGTTGGCCTCTCAGCAATTTCACTCCTCCTCCTTACTGGATCAGACCTCTTGTTTCTTGCTAGGATTAGAAGTATGTTTAATTGCATGCGTGTATCTTCAAATGTGAGAGTGAGTTCCTTTTATAGGATTATTTTGAGGGTGGATTAGGCCTCCTTAGTTCGAGTTGAGTGTATAAATTCCTTGTAGATTCAAACTGCTAATTGTAATTTACTAAAACAATAGATTTGAATATACACTACAAACTGCAGAAACAATTAAATGATCCTGAAATCACAAAGAATAAAAGAGAAAGAATTCAATCACACATTACTAAATGATTTCTAGGGGAAAGCCACATCTAAAATACCCTCCTATATGTATATTTCATTAGTCAGAAAACTATAGAAGATTACAATGCTTTTCTCAGTCCCAAGCAACCTCTGCATTATCATAATCTATTCCACTGCTTCACAATTTAGTCTTTGTCATCACTTAACCAATTTTATTATTTCTTAAGTCCTTATTTCCTTGTGCTTTTTCCTTGGTAATTATCCACTATTAATTAGGCAAATTCTTCATCCATATATGCACAATCCATCATAATCCTTCCTCTAACTGCATGCACCACCTGTACAATTTGGATGATTATAGAACTCATAGTACACTACCCTTGAACTCCAATATCAACTAGGTAACTCGTATATCACACATGAATGAGTTATTTATGGCTGATTTATCATTTAATTGGTTGATCACTAACTACACACCCCACTACTAGACCTCCCACCAGTTCCTCCAACATTTGGGACTAGTTTAACTGACTTTAACTCAGTTTTACTGAATTAATTAATTAAAACTAAAAATAAACTCTACTAGGGCTCCTAAAATTTAGGATACACTCTACATGACTCAAGTTAGGCCCTCAACTCGAATTAACTAAACCTAATAAGTCAAACTAACTTAGTTAACCCGTAAAAGTTGTCTTGTGATGTTGGATTACAATTTTCTCCTAATTTAATTCAAGGGAAAATTAAATTAGGATCTTTCTTGGTGCCATTTTCAACATTGAGGAGGGTTGGCCAACCCATCTCTTGGAGGCTTATAGACTCCATATTTTATAATAATTAATTTTCTTTCTTGTTACATGAGCCATCCAAGGGCTAGTACATACATCACGACCTTGACTCACTGACTTGACATAAATACTGATAGAGCCCTCAATGGGTGCTTTGATCTAGGAAAAAAAATTGATGGGAAAGAAACCCATTTCAAAAATAACAATTTTTGTTTTACAAATAAATTTTGTTTTTCTTTTCCTTTTAAAAAGTACAAAAATAATTACATTGAATCATGACTCAATTACAATTTATGAATATCGACACTAGTTACATTTCAACACTCCCTCTTAACTAGGGAGGTATTAATATTTACCATAGGTACAAGGAAAATACTTCCATTGAAATATTCTCATAAGAATAGATGGATTGGTAAGAAATATTAAGCATCAACATTATGATCAATATACAATCAACATTTTCAACATAGCAAGGCCTTCACTAACAAGATGTATCTCTCAATAGATCAGAGCACAATGCTGGGAGGCTTTACGCGAGACACCACACTACCTATAAAGGCACATAACCCATCTGGGTGTTCGTAAGGTGTATCCTTCTAGGACCATTCCTATCTTGGATTCACACATCCTCAAGGAATTTCCTCTTCGATTACTCTTACCTATTGGACACCCTACCTCTTCCTCAAAAAGTATCAGTCACCAGACTACTTCCTATCTCAAATTACAAATCCTCAAGGAGTATCTTCCTCAAATGCTTACCAAATACTTCAGGTGCCATTCTCTCCCCCTGGCCTTCACTAAGACTTACAACTGTTCATCTTGTTCTAGTTCATGACACATGAAGCCAAGAACCATATCTGTCACTCCTTCTCAACCAGGGAGGAGCTCCCTCTCAACTAAGGATAAGTTTCCATCATTAGCTACTATGATAGTAGCTCTCAGGTCTATAACGCCATAATCACGCATGCGATCTTTATTTGAACCTCACAGATCCCTCTATATACAACATCATCATCAAGATAGGTTCCACCATCACTCTCCATATCATAAATATGCATCTACTACATCTTCACAAACCAATCATAATAGAGCTCAAACAAAACTCCCTCGGAACATTAGGAAAATTATCCAATTAGACACGATCATAAAAATGTTTGTGACCTGCTATCACATCTATCATCGTGGTGTACATTAGCTCCTTGGACAAATTACCAAGGAAAAAAACCATTGGAGTCATCATATCCTTCTTAAAGTGAACCTTATTCATATAATAGTATTGTGAAAAGCCTAAAAATATATCATTTCATCATCAACATCATGGTATTCTTTCAATATTCATCAAAGTATTTAGTGGAACATCAAAAAGTCTCAGCCAGTCATCTATCCTTTCTCCTTATTTTTCAATTGAGGTTCATAGTGTTGTAATTGAATTAAAAAACTTCTAAGAAATATGCTCCAAAACAGAGATATTAGTGATAAAATCATGGTCATTATTTCTAAGATGAATAAACCACTCCATGAAATCACAAAATAGGATCAATAAATGTTCCTTATCATCAACTTAACAACAAGATATTGTTATGAAACCAACTCCAAAAACAGAAGAAAAGAGACATTAACTCCTTAGAAATAAGCCACTTCGAGGGAGAAACCTCCTTTACATTTCATAAATGAAAAATTCTTGGGTGATACAAATGAAAAAATGTCCTTCTATATATAGGATTCCATGGGGTCACAATATAATCCTGGCCGAACTAACAATAATAATGGAAGGGCACAATAATAACAATACTCGGGTTACAGGGGTACAACAATAACAATAAGTGGGCTACACTAACAACAATAAGGGACTATACTAGTAATATAGGGACCGGACATGCCCCTGTCCTTCAAAAAAAGTGTTGCCCTCAACACTTGAGTAGCTTTGGATGCTTCTGTATACAATTCTCATTCTCCCATGTAGAATAGTTAGTGGGTAAGTTCTTCCACTTGATGAGATACTTTGAAATTGATCGATTTCATAGTTGTCGAGTTCTTGTATTCGTGACTACTTCAGGTTCCCATATGATTTTTCCTTCCTCATCAAGTTCTAGAAATATTGTTTGAACTGGAAGATTTTCACCTATAACCTTCTTTAAGCATGAAACATGGAAAACTGGATGCACTCGTGAAGAAGTAGGAAGCTCCAATTTGTATGCCATAGTACTAATATTTTGCAACACCTTGTAAGGACCATAGTACTTTGGCGATAATTTATTATCCTTCTTAGCTTGCTTGAGGGACATTTGTTTATATGGTTGTAGCCGTAAAAATACCCAATCTCCTACATCAAAACTTCTCTTGCTGCAATGTTGATCTGCCTGTTGTTTCATTCGATTTTGTGCCAAATTCAGGTTATCCTTTAAGAGTTGGAGAACTTCTTGCTGATGCTCGATGTGATCTTCCACTGCTTGAACCTTCGAATTTTCCCTTAAAGATGATTTGATGGATGGTGGATGATATCCATAAAGTGCCATAAATGGGGTCATTTTTGCTGCAGTATGGAAGGAAGTGTTATACCACCATTCAGCAAGAGGTAACCACTTGACCCATTGTGTTTGTTTATCAGATACAAAACAACGAAGATATCCTTCCAAACATTTATTTACTATCTCAGTTTGACCATCACATTGAGGATGATAAGATGAGCTATGAGCTAATTGAGTACCCAAACAAGAAAATAACTCTGTCCAAAAATTTCCAGTAAAAATGGGATCTCTGTCGCTCACAATAACCCTTGGGCTTCCATGTAGCTTTTGAATTCTGTCCATAAATGTAGTAGCAACTGTACTTGCTTTAAATGCATGAGATAATGCACAAAAGTGTGCATACTTGGTAAGTCTATCAACTACCACCATGATGACACTCTTTCCTTCGGACTTAGGTAAACCTTTGATAAAATCCATTGAAATATCCTCCCAACGTTGACTTGGAATGGATAAAGGTTGTAGAAGTCCTGGGGTCTTAATTGTCTCAACTTCATTCTGCTGGAAAACCAAACATTCCGCCACAAAATTTTGAATATCAGATTTAAGGCCATCCTAAAAAAATTCTTTCTTCACCCTGTGGTAAGTTTTTAAAAATCCTGAGTGTCCTCCTAAAGGAGAAGTGTGCAATTCCAGAAGAATCTTTTGTTTTAGTTGGGAACTCTTACAAAGATATAAGCGATCTTTGTACCATAAGGAATCATTTTTCCAACTAAATGTATCAGATGTACTAGGATCTTGCTGCAACTTTTGAATGAGCGTCCATACATCTTTTTCCTTCTTCCATTCATCTCTTGCTTCGGTTATCCAATCTGGTTGGATAATAGAAATGGCACAAAGCAATGCTTCCACCTCTTCATTCTTTCTTGAGAGTGCATTTGCAACAACATTAAGCTTTCCTTTTTTGCAGATTATTTCAAAGTCATAACCCAACATCTTTGTGACCCATTTTTGCTGCTCTTCTGAAGATAGTCTTTGTTCCAAAAGTGTTTAAGACTATCATGATCAGTTTTTACCTTGAAGTGTCTTCCCATTAGGTAAGTTCTCCATTTCTTTAGTGCATGCAGTATTGCTAACATTTCCTTCTCATAAATAGGTTTCTGTAAATACTTTCCCTTGATTGGATGAATTTCAAAAGCAATGGGTCTTCCTTCTTGCATTAAAACAACACCAATTCCATTTCCTGAGGCATCACATTCCACAACAAAGGTTTTTGTGAAGTCTAGCGTAGCTAAGACCGGTGCTAGGCACATTGCCTCTTTAAGATGTTCAAAGGCCTTAGTTGCTTCAGGAGTCCATGAAAATGCATCTTTCTTCAATAATGTTGTTAGAGGTGCTGCTATTCTCCCATAATTGTTAACAAACTTGCGATAATACCCTGTTAACCCGAGAAATCCTCGCAACTGCTTTATGGTTGTGGGAACTTTCCATTCCTTAATGGCTTTAATTTTGTTAGGGTCCACTTTAACCCCCTCGTGAGATACAATATGACCCAGATATCCCACCTCTTGTACTCCAAAGAAACATTTGGACTTTTTTGCATATAATTGTTTCTCCTGCAATAGTTTGAGCACCCTGTCAACATGTTCAACATGATCCTTCCAAGACCTGCTGTAGATTAGTATATCATCAAAAAATACTAGCACAAATTTTCTAAGGAAGGGTTTGAAAATGGAATTCATCACCCCTTGAAATGTAGAAGGTGCATTGGTAAGGCCAAAAGGCATGACCAAAAATTCATAATGACCCTCATGAGTTCGAAATGTTGTTTTTGGAATATCTTCAATCTTCATTCTAATTTGATGATATCCCGAACGAAGATCCAACTTGGTAAAATAAATTGCTCCATGTAATTCATCCAATAATTCATCAATCACAGGAATGGGAAATTTATCTTTAATGGTGAGCTTATTGAGCTCCCTATAATCCAGACACATGTTCCATGATCCATCCTTCTTGTGTACCAATACAACAGGTGCAAAGAATGAACTTTGACTAGGTTGAATTATACCCGCCTCTAACATTTCTGCAATCATACGTTCAATGTCCCTCTTTTGGACATATGACATTCAGAAGGCCCCATGTTTCAAGGATCATTTCCTGGAATAAAATTAATAGCATGATCATCATGAATAGGTGGGAGTCCTTTGGGAGTTTCAAACACCTTGGAATGATTGTCCAGGATATTTTGGGGATCTAGAGAAATAGATGATTTTGATGTTGGTAATTCTAGTGAGCATAATTGTGCAATTACACCTCGTTGTTATTTCTTCAGATGCTTTGTCATGACATTAGCACTTATTATGTTTCCCGAATTCCCTGTAATACCCCATAATTCGAATTCCTTTCCTTCTGAAAAAAATTTCTTGAAAATTTCTTGAAAATTAAAAGCTACATCCCCCAAATATTGTAACCATTGTAATCCTAGTATGTTGTGAAACTAGCTCCAAAAAGTGAAGAAAAGATATATCAACGCCTTAGAAATAAGCCACTTCGAGGGGGAAACCTCCAATACATTACATGAATGAACAATTCTTGGATGATACAAATTACAAAACCTCTTTTCTATAAATAGGAGTCCATGGGGCCACAACGTAATCCTAGCCGACCTAACAATAATAATTTAAGGGCACAATAATAACAATATGGGGGTTACAGGGGTACAATAATAACAATAAGGTGGTTACACTAACAACAATAAGGGACTATACTAGTAATATAGGGACCTAACATGCCCCTCTCCTTCTCAAAAGTGTTGTCCCCACCTTGAGTAGCTCGGTGCTTCAATATAAAATTTCATCCTCACATGTAGAATCTTCTCAAAGTGGGGTAAGTTCTTCCCACTCGATGAGACATCAAATTTATCGATTTCGTAGTTATTGAGTTCTTGTTTCTGACCGCTTCTGTGTTCAGGATTTTTCCTTCCTCATCAAGTTCTAGCAAGATTGTTTGAACTGAACATTTGTCACTATAACCTTCTTTAAGCATGAAACATGGAAAATTGGATGCACTTGTGAAGAAGCAGGAAGCTCCAATTTGTATGCCATAGTACCAATCTTTTGCAACACCTTGTAAGGACCATATTACTTTGGCGATAATTTATTATCCTTCTTAGCTTGCTTGAGGGACACTTTTTTGTATGGTTGTAGTCGTAAAAATACCTAGTCTCCTACATCAAAACTTCTCTCGCTGCGATGTTGATCTGCCCGCTATTTCATTCGATTTTGTGCCAAATTCAAGTTGTCCTTTAAGAGTTGGAGAACTTCTTTTTGATGATCGATGTGATATTCCACTTCTTGAACCTTCAAATTTTCTCTTAAATATGATGTGATGGATGGTGGATGATATCCATAAAGTGCCATAAATGGGGTCATTTTTTCTACAGTATGGAAGGAAGTGTTATACCACCAATCAACTATAGGTAACCACTTGACCCATTGTGTTTGTTTATCAGATACAAAATAACGAAGATATCCTTCCAAACATTTATTTACTATCTCAGTTTTACCATAAGATTGAGGACGATAAGATGAGCTATGAGCTAATTGAGTACCCAAACAAGAAAATAACTCCGTCCAAAAATTTCCAGTAAAAATGGGATCTCTGTCGCTCACAATAACCCTTGGGTTTCCATGTAGCTTTTGAATTGTGTCCATAAATGTAGTAGAAACTATACTTGCTTTAAATGTATGAGATAATTCATAAAAGTGTGCATACTTGGTAAGTCTATCAACTACCACCATGATGACACTCTTTCCTTCGGACTTAGGTAAACCTGTGATAAAATCCATTGAAATCTCCTCCCAATGTTGACTTGGAATGGATAAAGGTTGTTGATATCAGATTTAAGGCCATCCCAAAAAAATTCTTTCTTCACCCTGTGGTAAGTTTTTTAAAATCCAGAGTGTCCTCCTAAAGGAGAAGTGTGGAATTCCAAAAGAATATTTTGTTTTAGTTGGGAATTCTTACAAAGATATAAGAGATCTTTGTACCATAAGGAATCATTTTTCCAACTAAATGTATCAGATGTACTAGGATCTTGCTGCAACTTTTGAATGAGTGTCCACACGTCTTCGCCCTTCTTCCATTCATCTCTTTCCTCAGTTATCCAATCTGGTTGGATAATAGAAATGGAACAAAGAAATGCTTCCACCTCTTCATTCTTTCTTGAGAGTGCATCTGCAACAACATTTAGCCTCCCTTTTTTGTATATTATTTCAAAGTCATAACCAAACATCTTTGTGACCCATTTTTGCTACTCTTCTGAAGATAGTCTTTGTTCCAAAAAGTTTTTAAGACTATAATGATCAGTTTTTACCTTGAAGTGTCCTCCCATTAGGTAGGTTTTCCATTTCTTTAGTGCATGCAGTATTGTTAACATTTCCTTCTCATAAATAGGTTTCTGTAAATACTTTCCTTTGATTGGAAAACTTTCAAAATCAATGGGCCTTCCTTCTTGCATTAAAACAACACCAATTCCATTTCCCGAGGCTTCACATTCCACAATAAAGGTTTTTGTGAAGTCTGGCGTAGTTAATACTGGTGCTAGGCACATTGCCTCTTTAATATGTTCAAAGGCCTTAGTTGTTTCAGGAGTCTATGAAAATGCATCTTTCCTCAATAATGTTGTTAGAGGTGCTGCTATTATCCCATAACAAACTTTTGATAATACCCTGTTAACCCAAGAAATCCTCATAACTGCTTTATGGTTGTGGGGAATTTCCATTCCTTAATGGATTTAGTTTTGTTAGGGTCTACCTTAACACCCTCGTGAGATATAATATGACCTAGATATTCCACCTCTTGTACTCCAAAGAAAAATTTGGATGTTTTTCCATATAATTGTTTCTCCTGCAATAGTTTGAGCACCCTATCAACATGTTGAACATGATCCTTCCAAGACTTACTGTAGATTAGTATATCATCAAAAAATACTAACACAAATTTTCTAAGGAAGGGTTTGAAAATGGAATTCATCAACCCTTGAAATTTTGAAGGTGCATTGGTAAGGCCAAAAGGCATGACCAAAAATTCATAATGATCCTCATGAGTTCGAAATGCTGTTTTCAGAATATCTTCAGTCTTCATTCTAATTTGATGATACCCTAAACGAAGATCCAATTTGGTAAAATAAATTTCTCCATGTAATTCATCCAATAATTCATCAATCACAGGAATGGGAAATTTATCTTTAATGGTGAGCTTATTGAGCTCCCTATAATCCGAACACATGTGCCATGATCCATCCTTCTTGTGTACCAATACTACAGGAGCAGAGAAAGAACTTTGACTAGGTTGAATTATACCTGCCTCTAACATTTCTGCAATCATACGTTCAATTTCGCTCTTTTGGACATAAGGATATCTATAAGACCTGATGTTTGGAGGAACACTTCCTGGAATCAAATGAATAGCATGATCATGATCACGAATAGGTGGGAGTCCTTTGGGAGTTTCAAAAACATTGGAATGATTGTCCAAGACTTTTTGGAGATCTGCAGAAATAGATGATTTTGATGTTGGAACTTCTAGTGAGCATAATTGTGAAATTATGCCTCGTTTTTCTTTATTTAGAAGCTTTGTCATGACATTAGAGCTTATTATCTTTCCCGGCTTCCCTGCAATACCCCGTAATTCGACTTCCTTTCCTTCTGAAAAAAATTTCAAGAAAAGTTCTTGAAAATTAAAAACTACCATCCCCAAAGATTGTAACCATTGTACTCCTAGTACAACATCAGCACCTCCCATAGGAATGGAAAGCATTGGACTAGTCAATACATATTCCCCCCATGGTTAGCTTGATATTATGGCATTTTCCAGAGCAATTTATAGTTCCTCCATTTGCAACCATCACTTGACATTCTGGTGCTGGGTATAGGAAACAATTCAATTCCTTCGCTACCTTACAATGAATAAAATTATGGGTACTACCTGAATCAATCAACACTATTACCTTTTTCTTCTTGATATGTCCTTCTATCTTGAGAGTTTGAGGAGTGGTAATTCTTGCCAATGCATTACATGATATGGTCGGACTCATTTCTTCCTCTTCTAGGGTTGGTTCCTGGTGTATATCCTCTTCTTGTTCATTTTCTTCTTCCTCTTCACAATCTATGTAAAATAATTTCTTCTCGGCACACTTATTACCTTTAGTGTATTTTCTATCACAACTGTAGCAAAGCCCTTTTGCTCTTTTTTCTTCCAATTGTTGTGGTGTCAACCTTGTAGGTTGTGGAAATATAGGAGTAGCAACACTTCCCTCTTTATAGAAGTGAGTGGTAGGCTTCCTTGTCGCCATAATTTTACATTCAATTTTTCTTTCCAAACTGAATGCCTTCTCCAATGAATCAAGTTCCAAAATGCGAAATTCATGTTGGATGTTATCCTTTAAAGTACCTATGAAGAGATCAATCTTGTGTTCCTCTGGAATATCTGTTACCCTTATATTCAATTTTTGGAAGTCCTCAATGTGCTCCCCCATTAAACCCTTTTGTTTGAGATTTATCGATTGGGTAAATAAGGTGTTTCTCTTTGTATCCTCATAGTGTGCTATCATTTCCTCCGTAAAAATTGACCAAGTGACAATTTTTTTTACGGGAGAAAAGCCATCGATACCATACAAATGTATTTTGTTCTAAATGTAAAGTTGAAATGCGTACCTTTTGTTTGTTTTGCACAATATGGAGATCAAAATATTGCTCCATCTGTAGTATCCATGTTATAGGATCCTTTCCATCAAAATTCCTTATATCCATTTTTGGAATATCGTGGTTCTTCTTGCCAACATTAGATTTTATGAAATCACGATTAACATTTATTTTTTTCTCATCATGAGTTTCCTCTACTATCTTTTCAACATTAGGAAAAATTTCGTGTATCAACTTTGTCAAACCTTCAATGTCCTCTTGTAGATCATTCTTCATGTTTTCCATGTTGTCTTTCATTTTTTCATCGATCTTAGCTTCCATGTCATCCATCTTAGATTCCAAGCCAGCTTCCATGCCATCTATCTCAGATTCCATGCCATCTATCTTAGATTCCATGCCATTCTTCAAAACATCCATATTATATTCCACGCCTTTCTTCAAACCATCCATCTTAGTTTCCACGCCTTTCTTCAAAAATTCCATGTCATTTTTTGTTGCTCTTTGCGAGAGAGAAATTTGTTGCACTTGCTCTTGTAATTTTGATATGTCATGTTGCCATTCTTCGTCTTCATGAGTCATAGTAGAGATTTCTAAAGGCTTAATGGGTGTTGAATTCTTTTTAGGGGCCATTTTAGAATCCAATACTGATATATATTCTACTATATGCCCTTGGAATTAGTTCAAATTGATTCTTCAAACAAGACTTATGCAATTCGGAAAATAAAAATAAAAATGCACACCTTTTACTTGCTTTTGAGGAGCTCTATATTGAAATTGAATTATCTCTATAATTGCGAATCCTAAATATCTGAAATTTAGCCCTATAGTATCCCTCTGAAGCTTCTTTCAAATGCCACAGGTCTAATCTGATTTGGATTCTTCAAGGAAAATTTATGTCCAATCTCCCACAATGACCCAATTTTTGACTGGTTCAGTAGAGAGAACTTGTACGACTTGCCACGGGTCATTTTTTTTCCCCCTTTGGCTCTAAAATTGATACACCAAAAACTACAGTCTGTGTGCTTGCGGCCAATTTTTACATCACTCCAATCCGATGCTCAGAGAGAGAGCTATGAATATTTTCCCACGATCACCTCTTTGAGATGAAATTCAGAAGCCTCAAAAAGCCCTAACTTCCACAGATCATATCTCCAAAAATATTGCGAACCAATAATTGAAATTTTGCGACGATGTTCGCCAGGATTAGTGATTTGCACTCTAGAAATTTTAGCTTCTAAACCTTCGTAGAAAAATATTTATTGAAAAAATACCACGATGACCTGTTTAGGTTAAATTCAAGAGCCTACAAAATGACTTAACTTGCACAGATCATATCTCCGAAAATATTGCGAACCAAGCTTTGAAATTTTGCGACGATGTTCCTCAGGATTTTTAATTCGTACTCTAAAAATTTGAAAGTCTAAACCTTTGTGGAAACAAAGTTATAGAAAAAATTCCACGATGTCCTGTTTGGAGCAGCGAAACCCTAGAATCTCAAAGCTCTGATACCAAATGTTGTGAAACTAGCTCCAAAAAGAGAAGAAAAGAGATATCAACGCCTTATAAATAAGCCACTTCGAGGGGGAAACCTACAATACATTACATGAATGAACAATTCTTGGATGATTCAAATTACAAAACCTCTTTTCTATATATAGGAGTCCATGGGGCCACAATGTAATCCTAGATGACCTAACAATAATAATTTAAGGGCACAATAATAACAATATGGGGGTTACAAGGGTACAATAATTACAATAAGGGGGTTACACTAACAAAAATAAGGGACTATACTAGTAATATAGGGACCTAACATATTACAGTCTCAACACCTCCCGTTGGAATGGAAATAATTGGAGTATTCAATATATATCACCCCATGTCTAACTTGATATTATGGCATTTTCCAGAGAAATTTATATTTCCTCCATTTGCAACCATCACTTGACATTCTGGTGCTGGGAATAGGAAGAAATTCAATTCCTTGGCTACCTTACAATGAATAAAATTATGGGTAATACCCAAATCAGTTAGAACTATTACCTTTCTCTTATTGGTATGTCCTTCTATCTTGAGAGTTTTAGGAGTGGTAATTCATGCCAGTGCGTTACAATATATGTTCATAATTATTTATTATTTCTCTAGGTTTGGTTCCTGGTGTATATATTCTTGTTTTAAAGTTTCTTTTTCATTTTCTTCCTCCTCTTCACAATATATGTAAAATAATTTTTTCTCAGCACACTTATGACCTTTAGTGTATTTGATGATCACAAATCTAGCAAAGCTCTTTTTCTATTTTTTCTTCCAATTGTTGTGGTGTCAACCTTGTAGGTTGTGGAATTCTAGGAGTAGAAACACTTTGATATTTATATATGTGAGTGGTAGGCTTCCTTGTTGACATAATTTTATATTCAATTTTTCTTGCCAACCTAAATGCCTTCTCTAATGAATCAGGTTCCCAAACTCGAACCTCATGTTGGATGGTATCCTTTAAAGTCCCTATGAAGACATAAATCCTATGTTCCTCTGGAATATCAGCTACCCTTATATTCAATTTTTGGAAGTCCTCAAAGTGCTCCACCATTGAACCCTTTTGTTTGAGATTTATCAATTGGCTAAAGAAGGTGTTTCTCTTTATATCCTCATAATGTGCTATCATTTCCTCCATAAAAATTGACCAAGTGACAATTGTTTTACAGGAGAAAAGCCATCGATACCATACAAATGTATTTTGTTCTAAATATAAAGTTGCAATGCATACTGTTTGTGTGTTTTTCACATTATTGAGATAAAAATATTGCTCCATATGTAGTATCCATGTTACGACATCCTTGCCATCAAACTTCCTCATATCGATCTTTGGACTATGATGGGTCTTCAATCCAACATTATAGTTTATGAAATCGCGATTAACATTTATTTTGTTCTCATCACAAGTTTCCTCAACTATATTTCCACCATTAGGAATGATTTCTTGTATCAAACTTATCATAAAACCTTCCATGTATTATTTTAGATCATTCTTCATGTTTTCCATGTTGTCTTTCATTTTTTCATCAATCTTAGCTTCCATGTCATCCATCTTAGCTTCCATGCCATCCATCTTAGCTTCCATGCCATTATTCATACCATCCATCTTAGCTTCCAGACCTTTCTTCAAACCATCCATCTTAGCTTCCACACCTTTCTTCAAAACTTCCATTTCATTTTTTGTTGCTCTTTGCGAGAGTGAAATTTGGTGCACTTTCTCTTGTAATTTTGATATGTCATGTTGCCCTTCTTACTCTTCATGAGTCATAATAGAGCCTTCTAAAGGCTTAATGGTTGCTAAATTATTTTTATGTGGTATTTTAGAATCCAATACTGATATCTATGCTTCAATATGACCTTGGAATCAATTCAAAATTATTTTTCAAACAATACTTATGCAATTTGAAAAAACAATACATGCATTTTTCTTTCTTTTGAGGAGCTCGATATTGAAACTGAATTATCTCTGTGATTTTAGATCTTCAATATCTGAAATTCAGTCATATATTAGCTCTTTGAATCTTCTTTTCAATGCCATAGGTTTGACTTGCTTTGGATACTTCAATATAAAGTTAGTCCAAATCTCCCACAATGTCCTGATTATGGAATGTTTCAATAAAGAGAACTTGTATGGCATGCCACATGTTATTGTTTCCTCCTTTGGCATTTAAATCAATACAAAGGAAACTAAATTTTGTTTAATTTCAGCCAATTGTTACAGAATCCAAATTCGATGCTTAGAGAGAGTTATGACTATTTTATCACAGTCATCTCTTTGAGATGAAATTAGGGAGCCTGAAAAAACCCTAAATTACAAAGATCATATCTCTGCAAATATTGAAAACCAAGATCTAATTTTTTTACATAAAGTTTCTCAGGATTTTGGCTTCACGTGATAAAAATTTCAGCTTCTGAACCTTCGTAGAAAAACGTTATAGAAAAAATTCCACGATGGCCTGTTTGGAGCAGTGGAACCCAAGAATCCAAAGCTCCGATACTAAATGTCATGAAACTAGCTCAAAAAATAGAAGAAAATAAAGATCAACACCTTAGAAATAAGACACTTCGAGGGGGAAACCTCTTTTACATTACATAAATGAAAAATTCTTGGATGATATAAATGACAAAACCTCCTTCTATATATAGGAGTCCATGGGGTCATAATATAATCCTAGCCGACCTAACAATAATAATGTAAGGGCACAATAATACCAATATTGGGGGTAGAGGGGTACAAAAATAAAAATAAGGGGGCTACATTAACAACAATAAGGGACTATAGTAGTATTATAGGGACCTTACAGATATGTTTTATTGGCTCGCTGACTACTATATCAAGTTCATGAATCCTTTTGTATGATGCTACTAATTATTATCTTCCAAGAATCCACAATCCCATAATTATACCATGAATCTATATTTATACATCAAATTTCCCAAGGATCCAATGGTCCTTACAAATCACTCCTTCCATCATGGTTACCAAAAAAAAGGATCTGCTCATCCTTCTTCCTTTACTTCCTGTACTTGCAATATTCATTGACAAGTACACCTAAGAAAAGTATAAAATAATAAAATCATGATGTTAATCTATTAATCTAGGATTACCATGACATTTAGAGGATGAATTCATAGGGTTTTTCAAATTCCAACCCTAGACCAATTTATCATCCTTATACATCGATATTATATATGAGCCCTAGATTTCACACAAACCCTAAATACCAAGGGTTATGGTTTATATTAGGGAATAGGGTTAGGGTTTCTATATGACTAGGATTTTATGAATATTAACAAATTTAACAAAAAACGCTAGATTTATACACTCAACCTACTGTACAATGTTTTATGTTGGATCATTAAAAATATTCCATACATACCTCAATGTTACATACCTTTTTTGTAGTGATTTGTTTTTCCAGATGCCATGGTTGCTTCATCGCTTTTCCTCAAGGTGTGTATCAACTTAATATATTCTTTACTCTATTAATCTACTTGCCTCTTATTTCTTACTATTATTTTGATACTTATGATGCACAAATCTAGTGAGGAGTCTATAAGGATACTTGAAGTTTCCAAGATGTTGATAGTGACTGTAAAAAAAAATTATCTTGTTTTCAAATACAGATGTAATTATAATCCTTTGATCCATTGACAACAAACATAAAATTCCTTCAAAAATATGACTCTCACAATATTGTGGCCCTACTTACTTCCTCTGGGCTACTATTAATTAAACCATTGCTTCTCTGCTCTACATTGTGGTGCATAGGTTCCATAGAGTTGACTGCTTATAGGTGCAACAATATTTCTTATACCCAAGAATTTTTTTCATAATGTTGATTTATAATGAGTGTCAATAATCCCATTTTTTTTTTGTATTGAAGCACTATCACATTGATGTGATCTTACCACTTCTTATATCCTATATTCTTCTTAATGTGACTAAGTTAAAATTTTTCTTCCTTATTGATGTTTATACCCCAGGATTTTTCAATGTTTCCATAGGTTTTATCATAGAATGTATATTAGGATTGGACAGTATATAAATGTATGCTCACTATGACTATTTATGCACAGGTTCTCTGCACTTTCATGGATCTCATATCATCATAACTTTTTCATTGTGCTTCTCCATAGGTCAGTGACATGGCACAAGGTACTAATGTTTCATAATATTCCTAATGTGCCTTTAATTTATTCGATCTTAAAAGTAGAAGTATAAACTCCTATTCCTTGGTAAATGAGGCTTAAATTGAGTCCTTTTGGAGTGTTTCTATGCCTAGAGAAATAATATATCTAGGGTCTTTCTTTTCGTGACTAAAATCATCTTTTCTAGTCCATAATCACTCATAATTTTGATGAGTAGTAGCTCAAACTTCTTGCACATGTATAGACATGATTTTGGTGCTCAAAATGTATAAGTATGAATCTCATTTCTCAATGAGACTCAAAATTTCGACACCTATATGATTTCAGATCTCTTTAAATGCAGAATTAAGTATGCTCACTGAAACTTGATATATCGATATTTACATATATTTGAACCACATAAATTACACTCAGATCGACCCTTCAAAAATACTCTTATTAAGTTTTAACTTGGATCTCTTTACGCACATGTGTAGACTTAGAATTTTGATTCCTTTTGAGACTATCCTTCATGAGCTATCAATGTGACACTTATGTATAGAACAATGCCATATAATTTCAAACCATATACAAAATATTTGTCTCCATTCTAGTGTTGATATGGTTTCCAATAGGAAGTCCTTGAATTCCTTTCAAAACTTGAAAAATTCCTTCACAAAATTCCAATAAATTCATTGATCAATAATCACTATAATGTACATACCGGAGTTGCGAAGTTGCTCAGAAATTTGGTGATTTTTATGAAAGATACAGACCTAGTGGTCTCCTTTTTGACCTCTGTTCCAATGTCAAGAGGTGCAACCTCTCTTATGCTACTAAATAATCCCTTTGACCCTTGATAAATATGCTCCTTATGTCTTCACTTTTCTAAAGTAGTTCCATGACCTAGTTACACAAATTAGGGCTAGAGATGGTGCCAAAATATTTGATATTTTTGTCAATAGATGCGACTTAGAGAAGGCTATTGAATTAGCCTTTAGGTATCCTTGAATAGAGCTTAAATTTCCTGAAAGTGCTCTTGATAGCCTTATAATTCCCGTAGCATTACTTCTGTAATTAGGCTGTTAATTATTCCCATAACTTTAATCTATTTTCCTCCATAAATTATATCTATGGTAGTTTATTTCCTTGAGATTATGTAACACGAAATTGATCTTGTTTTTTTCCCTCTGTTTAAAGCCATAGTTTTGATACCATGTTGAGAAATATAGGGCATAGAGTTAGAGTATTTATTAACTTGATTTATATTAAATCCTTGAAATTTTCTTGTGATTTATGTTATGACATTATCATCATTATTTTTTTTTTTCATGATCAAGAAAAAATTCAATAATAAGATCACAATGCAAACACAATAACACCAAATGTAGGTTGCTAGTGAGGGCCAAAACCTCTCCTAGAGAGGAAAACCCACAAAAATATCTACTTATAGATTTTAAATGAATACTTCCATGACCTTGAACTTGACGTGAGACCAAGCCCCAAGAAATAAGCCAACCAAACCCCAAACTTATCTCTACAAAATATGAATTGAGGAAACCCTATATCCTCCATCAAATCTCGCACATGTGAGAAGAAATAGATTTCAAGAACATAAATTCACTTGCTTCACTTATTTTATGGCCTCTTAATAATTTAAATCCTCCTCCTTGCTTGATCATACCTCTTCTTTCTCACTTGGATCAGAAGTATGTTTCATTGTATGCTTGTCTCTTCAAATGTGAGAGAGAGATCCTTTTAGAGGCTTCTTTTGAGGGAGGATTAGTACTCCTTATTCTGACTTGAGGATTGGAAAAACCATCTCTTGGACGATTCTAGACTCCATATTTTATAATAATTAATATTTTTCCTGTTACATGAGCCATCCAAAGGCTAGTACAACATGAACTTGACTCTTTAGCTTGACAAAAAGACCCCTAGAGAACTCAATGTGTGCTTTGACCTAGGATATCAAATTTATGGGAAAGAAACATATTTCAAAAATAGTAATTTTTTTTTTCTTTTCCATTTGAAAACTACAAAAATAATTACATCAAGTCATGACTCAAGTAAAATTTATGAAGATTGAAACTAGCTTCATTTCAACAAAATCCATGGAAAAATATAAAGGTAAAACATGCCAATACTTTCCTTATAGATCGTTTATCAACAAGATAAATCCAATTCAAAATAACCAAGGTTCCATGTGCCAAGTCATCTCTCTATTCCATGAAACTCACATCATCATGATAGAATGTGTCTTTGAATCTTGCATCAATATATATCTCTCAAAAGCACATTAACCATAGGAAATATACGTTAGGAAACTTGCATCAACCATTGAGGAAATAGCACAGAAAAACAAACATAAATCACAAAATATATGCCATAATAATTTCACATCGATCTCAAAACAAATTCCACTGTAAACTCACACCATTATTAGAAATAAAGCCTTATGAAACTCACATTAATATCAGGGCATGAATCACAGGAAAAAAGGTCTTCAATTTATCTTATACTACTCCACAAAAGTATAGCCTCATTCCTATGTGATCCAAATTCTTCTTCCAATTATTTCCAATATATAGTTATTTCCACATGTGAAAAGACACCTCCCTTGGGTAAGCCAACTTGTCATCTATATGGCTAACTTGGAAAGTTTGAGGGACAAATGAATTTTACAAAATTCAAAATTTCTTCTTTACTTAGGGTCACAAAGAATGACTTTTTCTTTTGACCAAAACAAAGCATGAAGAACATGCTTGATAAAATTAAAATATTAAATTTTCTCCTTTTTATTTTTACATAAAATACACATTGACAAGAGAAAAATGACAATTATTAAGACCAAAGTTAGTTACAATTTCAACTCTCCCTCTTAAATAGGGAGGTATTCACAATTACTTATCAAGATATTCCCATGTTTATAACTTCTTTAGGAAAGGATTCTGGATGGACAAGCACCATCATTATCATAATTATCATTTTAAAACATAGTAAGCCCTTAACTAACAATATCTATCTATTTACTAGATTAGAGCACAATGTTAGGAGCCATATATTTGGACACCACCACCACCTCTCAAGGAACATCCCCGATCTAAATGTTCACCAGTTATGTCCTTACAAGACTATTCTTATCCAGGATATCACCCATCCTCAAAGAATATTAGTCCTTAGTACTACTCTTATTTTGGATACCCTATCCTCAAAGAGGATTGGTGCTCAAGTTTACTCCTATCTTGGATACATTTGCTCAAGAATGATTGGTCCTAGATGCTTATCTAATCCACAATTCTCCCTAACAATGCCTTCATTAGGATTACGATTGTTATTCCTAGACATAGTGCATGGCACATGGGGAATACAGTGTCCACTCTCACTCCCTCTCAACCAGGGAGGAAATTATCACTCCCTCTCAAACAGGGAGGAACAACCACAAGCCTGAGCTTGTCATAGAAATACTTATTAAAGAATCGACTACATGTTATTCCATGGATATTTGTTGTAGCTAATTGGATCATATTTACATCACATCATAGAAATCTCTGACCTTCTTGGACCTTTGTTAATCCTCATGTAGCTTCAACATGTCATCAAGTCATTCATTAAGCATCTTATAGAGCAAAAATTCTTCACAGTTGACTGTACAAGTCTTCACATATTCTTCCTTCATAAAAAAATTATTCTTTCATGCCTTTCCAAGAAATTGTATTAAGATCAATACTTTCAACTCAATCAATGTATTCCTGAATCAAAGCAATCAACTATTGGTACAACGATATCAGAACTCTTCAACCTCCTACCAAAGGATCTTGTCAATGATCTGTCATATTTTCCTTTTTGATCATAAAATTCTTTGGATTTTCTATCAAAATTCAAGTATTATTACATCTATTCAAGATCTTAACATCTTCCACTTTCTTCCATTTTTATTTCATGTTGCTATCTAATTGAATTATTTTGAAGCATACTTCAAACTATTTCCTCCTTTTTAATGTTCATGCTTTGTTATGTTTTTACAATTCTTCTATCCTTTTGAGGAGAGTAAGTTCCCTCTTAAAATTATACTTTTTCATCAACCTTGTCCTCACATCAGCATGGTGGAATTCTTCTCATTTTCAAAAGGATTTTTTTTTTACAGCGGAAAAAATTAGTTATGGTTTCCGTTCCTAGGGTTTTTCTTAATCCAATCTTTGTTAGGGATTATAAACCCTAGATTTCAAAGTATTTAGGACTTACCATTCGAAAACTTCAAATTCTACAAACATGCTAGAGAGTTAGTTGTGAAACCCGAGAGATATTATTGATAAGCCTTTTATACTAGAGATTTCATTTCTTGACCATAAAACCAAGTCTACATATGCAAGGAGATACTATAAACTCTATCATGTCAATGATCATTCCATTTTATGATTTATTTCTTAAAAGAGAGCATTATATGTAATATAATTTTCATAAGTCATTAGTTGTAAAATAACTAAAATGTATGTGTACCTCTTTTAACCTTACCTTATCCATTATTGTAGAGATATAGTCCTTTTTGTTTAGTTTGCATGTATTATATTTCTTCAATAAAGGTACTTCTAGGTGCTTTTAGAATATCTCCAAAAGGTAGCTTCAATTTTTTTGTACAAGGTCTTCAACAAATTATTATGAATGTCTTTTAATATAATTCAAGGTGTTCTTCAAGAATTCTACAAGAATTTCCTTAATGATGATCAAACCAAAAAACTCTCTTCAACAAGGTATTCAAGTTCTTCTCCAACAAGGTCTTTTAAAGTATCTTCTACATTGCTACTAATATTGACTTCAAAGATACAAAAATCCATGCCCTAAATCAGCTTAACAAGTCTTCAATGAAGTGAATTTGATCTCCTATAAGTCTTATTTATACAAGGAACCTTAAATTATGTTGCTTCAATAGGTGACATTTTAAAGTTATAAGGAAATGCTTCAGTTCAATATTTTCTTAAGTATGTTCCAAACATTTTCTCAGGAATAACGCTTCATGATTGTCCTTCTGCTACTCAAGCAGAAATGACCTTAGGGATTATTGACTACCTTTCATAGTGACATATGTCCACCCTTTTCACTTGAACTAGGGATTTTTATCATCCCACTAACAAATCCTTACTCCACCAAAGAAGGATCACTTAGGACATATTCAAATTCAACCACATAACAATACCTATTTCAAAAATTAACTATACTTAGGATTTCAATCAATTTTTTGTTCAAAAACACATCTGAACAAACCTCCACCTAGAAATATGCTCCATGCCGCAAAAATCTCTTAGAATTGGCCACCTATCATACAAAACCTGGATCTCCTCCTCACAGGACCGCATTCATATCTCCGTAGAACACTCATTTTGACTCAACCTAAAGACCCTACCTGCACCTTGCTCCTTCTTGAGGTAATTTGGGCTTCAAATATGAGTTACTACAAAAATTTTCATCCCACCAATGCAACATCACAATTACTAGACCCTCCTATCATAATATGCCTTTTAAACCTCCCTTATTCCTATTATAACAATAGTACATTAGGCCACTTCTAGGTTAAAACCTTTTTTTCTCCAAAACATAGATAAAAACATATACTTCTAACTTGGATGCATAAATAGAGAAACATAGAAAATAATTATACTTGGAATAATTCCTCTTCATGTAGGTCCTTGTGCCTCTTTCATCCATTAACTCGATGTGATCTTGAATAGTATTGATCTTGTGGAGTGGATATCAATTCATCGTCACCTACATCATCCAACATAACAACTCTCCAATACCCTTCTTCCACAGTAACAATCCACTAGTACCCAACCTTCTTCATGTTCTTGTCTCTTGATGACAAATTTACTAGGAAATATTTGCATGATTGTAATGAAATAGGAAGAAGTTTTAACTAGGGAATGAAAATATACCTCCATTTAACATAGGGTATATCTTCCTTGAGGTCTAAAAATATAAAAATATACTCTCCTTTAGGTTGAGAAAACTCATCCATCAATCCATGCTTGAGATAGTCATTCTAGATTCATTTTTTTCCACCTTAGGTTCTATACTTTCCTATGACATTTTCACACTTCTTATGGGTAGATACACTTAATAAGAATGCTTCTCGAGAAATGTTTTCTCTCCACTTTCTTGAACATAGCTTTGAAACCATGTTGAAATTCAAGAGAAATAGATAATTTCTTATCATGGTAATTACTTGTGATTATTTATGGATGTATTTTTTAATTATTTTTTACTTCATTCATTAAATCATCAAGAAATTACACAAATAAATTTTACAAAAGGAAAAGAGACATAGAAAATTAGGCTCCAATCCAGGGAAAAAATCAAAAGGGGAAAACATGTTAATCCTTTCCTTATAGGTATTTTATTAATAAGAGAAATCCAAGTCAAAGTAACCAAGGTTACAAGTGCCAAGTCAACCCTTCATTCTATGAAACTCGCATCATCATGACAGAATGAATCTTTGAAGCTTGCATTAATATATACCTATGAAACTCGCATTAACAATAGGAAAGACACCTCAAGAAACTTGCATCAACCATTTATAAAATACCATAGAAAAACTAGCATCAATCACAAAAGATATGCCACAATAATTTCACATCAATATCAGATAATATGCCACAATAAACTTGCATCATTCTCAGAAATACAACCTCATGAAACTTGCTTTAATCTCACAGGATGTGTCACGGGAAAATAGGTCTTTAATTTAACTCGTACTACTCCACAAAAGTATATCCTTAGTTCTATGTGATCTGAATTATTCCCCCACAGATGACAAATGAATTTATTTTTAAGAGGTGGATTATTCATTCCAATATATAGTTGTTTCCACATGCGAAAAGACACAAATCTTGGATAAGCTAACTTCTCATCCTAGAGGGCCGACATGGTAACTTGGAGGAAGAAATGAATTTTACAAAATTTGATTTTTCTTTTTTACATAGGGTCATGAAGACTATGCCCTTGAATTTTTATTTTGACCAAAACAAAGCATGAAGAAAATGCTTGATAAAAATAATATATATATATATATATATAACACAAAAGACATATTGACATGAGTACAATGACAATTATGAAGACCGAACCTAGTTATAATTTTCATAGAGAGGAGGCGACTTTACATTTGATGAATTTTTAGACTTATATGATGAACATGTGACATAAGATAATACACCATTATATATTCTCCTTAGTTGAATGGAGTGGCTAAAAGAAAAAACAAGTATGTACAAAACATGGACAGGGCCATGATGTAGGAAAGGAATTTTTCTCAGACATGTTAGGTAGAAGCGGTTCACACAACAGTTCATGTTATGAAAAAGGAACATCTCATACCCTATTTTGATAAGAAATGAAATGAATTGTAATATTCCTAAATTATCTGCAGCTAATTGGAATATTAATTTTTCCTTGTTTATTTTTGCATTTCATGATTGATGAATAAATTGTCAAGGAGGACATGTAAAACTCCTAAAATCTAAGAATAAATCAATCCCTATGTGAACAGAGACATAAATAGGCTATGTAAATTACATCTTCCAGGTGTGAATGGGTTTAAAACACAAGAAGCGGTCATCTTTGACCAAGTCAACAACGCAGTCTAGATGCATTGAACCTCCTTGAGGGACAACACAGTTCTAGAAGGAGATTCTAAATGTGAAAATGGCTAAACCAATGAAGTGGTTTAGGGTTTCTCCAAGAATCCAATATTATAAAAGGATGAGGAGCTCAACAAGAGAGGGTTGTTGAAGATTATCATTTTCTAAAGGTTTGTCTGCTTAGACATCCCTTGTTTGGACTTCCTGTTGAGGAATCCCACCTCCTTCCTTGAGTAGCTCTTGGAAGAGACTTGTGTTATCCTTTCCACATCAGGCTTTTAGGAAAATCTCACCTTACACCTACAGTTCTGCTCATGTTGAGAGTTGAGCTGTCCTTGTGAGTTGCAGCAGTGGAAGAAACTAGATCTGCTTAGATCTAGCCTATACTAGTGGCTCTTCTCAGTGAGTGTGTCTTTTAATCTCCTGGAAGAGTTCATTAGCTAATTTTACTTCATATCTACATATTGGAATTAGGCCAAATAATTATCAGAAACTAAAACTTTATTCCTCTCCCTAAGACAACGTTATTTGCAGACCTACAGCTATAGTGTGTTTTGCCTACAATTTGGAGGAGAGATCTCCAGTGTTGGGATTCTTCCTTTCACTGTGGTGATCCATGAATTGGCCATATAATCCATGTTAGTTTCAGATATGATATGCTGTACCATTGCGTTATTCATAAATTTCTGAATCATTCTGCAGATCTGCAAGCTTAGATCTCAGATCTACTTCCGGTGCTTCGTGTTTTGAGCAAAACCCCAAGGGGAATGTATAGATCAACATTTCTTGTACACAGATATATATTAGATATATATTTTTATGTACAGATATTCTCTAGATCTGAAGAATAAATAAACTTCTGTATCAGCCCTAAAATTAATGCTTTCATGGTTATACAGTCTTTTCTCATGGTTGTAGCACCTCATTTCTGAGGATTTTTGTTGTATAGTCTTATTCTTTCTTTTGTACATTGTATGGGCTGTAATGTAAATCTGATTTGATTTTATAATACTTATTTATGAACCATCACATCAGCCTACTAATGTGCTTCAGTTGATCTGCGTTATTTCTGAAGTAGTCTTTTGCATATAGCTGCAGTCCCTCTCTTTGAGTGATTTTCAGCTAGACTAGTTTGTGGGAGATCTGTTTAGCCCACCTAGTCTGATTTGTTTTTTCTCTAATCTTGGATTTAGATCTTATATGACCTGATATAAGTGATCCAGGAGCTTAAAACTCATTTCTATGCACAAAATTCTCAGAAGTGCGTTATTTTAGCAGGCTTGCTGAGCTGTCCTAGATATGGAATATTACAGTGGTATCATAGCAAGATCTTTGGCTCAGCCTGTGGCTTCAAGAAATAGTGTTGTATAGGAAGGAGAAAGATAATAATGATGAAAAATATGAGTTTACTCTCATCAGTTTTCAGATCTAAGAAGAACCTCTACAAGGAGGTTGAACAAGAAGAAGAAAGAAGAAGCAGTGAAACTCCTAGAAAGTTTCAAGAGCAGAAAGATCTTTCGATTAGATCTACAAGATCTATACATGAGGAAAATTTTGAATCCTCATCTCATGGATATTTTCACTTAGCCATATCACCAAAGATTCAATGTTCTGTCTATGATTTCTTCATGAAGAGGAAGAAAGGAGGTGTACCCGAGAAGGAGACTCTTAGAGGGTATTTGCAGGAATATGAAGATCAGTCCAAGGAGTTTAAAGATAACTTGAACTTCCAAGGGTTCTAAAAGATCAATGAGAAGCAGCATGGTAAGGGTAAATTCTATCTATCTATCTTTGATGGATCACCTAAATGTCCAGTTAGGGTTTGGGTGGAGGAGCTAGACAACTTTGTGCAACAACATCAAGTTTCAGAGATTGAAGCCATCAAAGAAACAACACTGCATTTTAAAGGTAAAGCATATTCTTGGTGGTTGTTTGATTCCTTTTCCTTAAAGAATGCAAATACACATACTTATGCAAGGTTTATTGCAAGATTGATAGAAAGTTTTGATGAAGCTCGATGTGTAACATCTTCTATTGACACTATCAAATCACATCAGAAAAATTCTTTGCATGAGTTGGAAGGGTCTATGAATCCAACTCCATTTCTAAAACCATGGAAGAAGGTGTGAGTTTTTTTGATTCATTGCCAAGGGAAAGATCTCCATTGAGTGAAGGATCCTCTTCTGAAGAGGAAAGTATGAGGGTTTCTCCTTCAATAGATGACCAAGATCTAAGGTCTCTTATTGATGATGAGACAATTTCAGTTATTGAAGAGGAGGAGAAGACAAGAGATGATAACGCAGTAAAAACAAAGGCACCTCAATCATCTCATGAAGAGGAGGATGGACAACCTACTCCAAAGGAGGAAATTCTTGCACTCTTGCAATAAGTTCCACAAGGTCTCACACATAGAGCTCTTGGCATGACACATGAGCAACATGTACCATCACTGTCAAATGATGAGATCTTGAAGATAGAAGGAGGAAAAGAGGAGGAATGGAATCACATGATGAGGAGCATGAACCCTTCTCTGTTTCAAATCTTGGAAGTACAAAGAAGGCAAGAGGACCTATGCATTAAGGGTGGGCGAAAATCTGTCTACCTATATCCACATTCTACTCTATGCCTTGACACCTCTTTGCAAGGAGGTACTTTACTAGGAGCACCTCTTGATAGGAGGAAATCTAAATTGTTCTCTCAACTATGGGAAGAATATGCATACTTGGCTAAGGAGGGAGCCTTGGGAGAAGCTAGCACAACGCAGACAGTCTCTCATGAATTCAGAAGAGAGATGATAAATTTCTTGAAAGGGGCATTGCTAACTCCCACTCAGATGTCTGCGTTGAGAGAGGAGAAATTAGAGATCTATGATGGCATGAGCATGAGGACACATGGAAACTCCACATATTTGGGGCAGCCCATGATATCTTCATTCAAAAAGAATATTTCTGAACATGGCAAGGGGATGCTAACCCTCTTGTATACTTGGTCCAAAATGAGGAAGTTTTGGAAGACAAGGAATTTCCGAGGGGAAGTTGATTTCCTGATGCTTTAATCTTGTCCTCAGCAAGATCAGTTGCAAATGCAGCAGAAAAGGGGAGATTATGATGCTCCAACATGTGATTTTGATATCAATGATGTCAAAGGAGGGATCCATGAGAAGATGGGCCATCATTTCAGAATTCTACAACGCTGTCATTCTTGGGAAGTCTAGATCCTTATTGGGACTCCCAACTCATGTTGGAATACTTCAAGGACCTTTTCACATGTGGGGTTCTTTATGGGGAAGTAAAGGATGAAAGGTACAAGGTAGTTGATGGAGTCATCTATTTCTATAATCTTATCATTTTGAGCAAAGACTCCAAGCTCAATTGGGACTGCTAGATGCAACCTATGAGATCCTGCTTTCTAAACCCACTGGTTTCATTAAAGCATATCATACTCTCTTGGGTGGATTCATATGGGAAGGTTTCAAGGAAGAGGTGCACTCTCATATGAAGATGTGCATGGACTACTTGGTAGAGGAGAAGGAACATAGCTCTTGGGAAGAGCCACCATTCACACCTCCTTATTCATTGAGTGTGAGAGGGAACTCATACATGAGTTACCCCACTGATGTAAAACAAGTATACAAAGAGGCTTGTATTTCTGAGCATTATAATGTATCTCCTATATGCTTATATTTTTATAACACTCATTTGCAGGGTATTGTGCCAAGATGGGGCACTATTTATGATGGGTTTCATGGGCCACTCAAGGCCATGAACTATGTTGGAGCAGATCATTCCTTGGATAATCTTGGGAAGCTATTATATTCTTCATGGTGTGATTCTTTTACACCAACTATGATGTACATTCTCCAAGAATTCCAAAGTCATGAGGCAGCAAACAAGTGTTGGGGTAGGCACTTCTCATATCCTGTTCTATGGCAGTTAAGGATAAAACTGCGCTGGTTGCACTTTTCATATCCTTCTCATTTATCATACATGGCAGATAACATGATCCTAATTGTGATCCCACAAGCTGAAGATGTCCTTATCTTTGTTTGGGACATGGTTGGAGGAGAGGCACAATTGTTGGATGTGTCCTTGGGAAAAGAAGTTCCTCATTCTTTTTGCATTGCATTCTTCCATGGGAGCCTGAGATTTTGTATGGCCACTATGATAGATCACTTGTCTCTTTGTAGAGTGAGCCATATGTTTATTGATAACATGCCTCTCACATGTATTGGGGAGGATTTTTTCTATGGATTGGCAAGCTGGGAGGTGATCCACTTCATTTGGATGATAGCATGGAGATGGGAGTCTCTTATGGATCATGAAATTCCCCATGATTTCCATCATCTCTACCTTGAGGAGGCCATGGATCAGCAAGAAGGTTCCCATAAAAACCTTCCATTCTTTCATGATGAGAGCCATTGGATTTATTCACCAAGGGCCAATTTTCACATTGAGGAGGGACCATTGGAGAACAGTACTATTGCAGAAAATTTAGAGCAATGGGGGAGACTATTGGATAAGGAGGCCACAAGAGAAGAAGGGGAGATTTTGCAGCACCCTTGCAGGTTCTTGAGGACAAGCAACATTTGGGAGGGGGAGACTGTAATATTCCTAAATTAGCTATAGCTAATTGGAATATTAATTTTGCCTTGTTTATTTTTTCATTTCATGATTGATGAGTAAATTGTAAAGGAGGACATGTAAAACTCCCGTAAAATAAGAATAAATAAATGCCTATGTGAACAAAGACATATTTGGGCTATGTAAATTACATCTTGTAGGTGTGGATTGGTTTAAAACACAAGAAGGGGTCATCTTTGACGAAGTCAACAACGCAGTCTAGATGCATTGAACCTCCTGGAGGGGCAGTGCAGTTCTAGAAGGAGATTATAAATGTGAAAAGGGCTAAACCAATGAAGTGGTTTAGGGTTTTTCCAAGAATACAATCTTATAAAAGGAGGATGATATCAACAAGAGATGGTTTTTGAATATTATCATTTTCTGAAGGTTGGTCTGCTTAGACATCCCTTGTTGGGACTTCCTGTTCAGGAATCCCACCTCCTTCCTTGAGTAGCTCTTGGAGGAGACTTGTGCTATCCTTTCCACATCAGGATTTTAGGCCAAGCTCACCTTACACCTACAGCACTGCTCATGTTGATATTTGAGCTGTCCTTGTGATTTGCAGCAGTGGAAGAAACTAGATCTGCTTAGATCTAGCCTACACTAGTGGCTCTTCTCAGTGAGTGTGTCTTTTAACCTCCTGGAAGAGTTCATTAGTTGATTGAACTTCAAATATAGATCTTGGCATCAGGTCAAATCATTCTCAGAAGCTACAACGTTGTTCCTCTCCCTAATACAACGTTATTTGCAGACCTGCAGCTACAGGGTGTTTTGCCTGCAATTTGGAGGAGAGATCTTCGGTGTTGGCATTATTCCTTTCAATGTGGTGATCCATGGATTGGCCATCCAATCCATGTTAGTTTCAGATATTATATACTGTACCATTGCATTATTTAGAAATTTCTGAATCACTCTGCAGATCTGCAAGCTTAGATCTCAGATCTACTTCTAGTGCTTCATGTTTTGAGAAAAACCCCAAGGGGAATGTATATATAAACATTTCTTATACACATATATGTATTAGATATATATTTTTATGTACAGATATTCTATAGATCTGAAGAATTAATAAATTTCTGCTTCAGTCCTAAAAATAACGCTGTCATGGTTATATAGTCTTTTCTCATGGTTGTAGCACCTCATTTCGAGGATTTTTGCTCTATAGTCTTATTCTTTCTCTTGTAAATTGTATGGGCTGTAATGTAAATATGATTTTCTGCTATAATAATGATTTATGAACCTTAACATCAGCCTCCTAATGTTCTTTAGTGGATCTACGTTATTTCTGAAGAAGTCCTTTGCATATAGCCGCAGTCCCTCTCTTTGAGTGAATTTCAGTTATACTAGTTTGTGGGAGATCTGTTTAACCCACCTAGTCTGATTTTTTTTTCTCTCCTCTTGGATTTAGATCATATATGACCTGATCTAAGGGATCCAGGAGCTACAAACTCATTTCTATGCACATAATTCTCAGAAGTGTGTTATTTCAACAGGCTTGCTAAGCTATCCTAGATCTGGAATATTACATGAATTTTGGCATGGTAAGATAGTATCTATCAAACATTTCAAAATGTTGAAAAGCAAGTGCTATATAAAAAAAAATGATGAAAATTTTGGAAAGTTTGATGCTCGATCAAATGAAGGAATATATTTTGGAAAATCAACAAAACGTAAAGGATATGGGTGCTAAAATAAAACTTTGCATACACTTGTTGATTATATATACTTGAAAGTTGATGAAGAGCTTCCTAGAAAGAAAAATAGCACATATTTTTATCAATACTCCATATCAGCATGTCAATGAAGAAGAAGGAGAATATAATGAATATTTAGAATATAAATAGCCTCATTTAAAATATCCTTCAAGGTATGCGCAAAAGAACCATCATGATAGTAAAATGATTGGTGATAAAAGTGTAGGAATTCAAATGAGAAGGAAACTTGTAGAGACAACAAATCATGCTCAAATTTCCATGTTGTCAAAGATTGGACCAAGGATTTTTTCTGAAGCAAGAAAAGAAAAACACTAGATAGATATAGAACTCTTAAGTGTGCAAGAGTATGAGACATTGAGAGAGAAAAATACTAAGTTGAAAAAAAGGTTCACCAAACTGGAAAAATCTACCAACTAGTCATCAAAATCCTTTTTATCATTTAGGCCTCTATTTTCTTTATTTTCATTCATTTTTCCATCAATTTCCCTCTCATGCAATAATTTTACCTTTCACCTTCCTTTTCTCCTATTTTAATTTATTTTCATAAATAAATTCCAATTATTTCCACTTTTCCTTTACCAATTTCCATAGCCATTAATTAATCACCAGTGATACCCATCATTATGATTTTCCCAACATTAATTTTGGAATACATGTCCCATGACCTTGGTATTATTTTATTTACATATAAAATAAACTATGGGCTATTACAAACCCCTCTCCCTTGAGGGAACACCATCCTTGGTTTTCAATGAAACTTACAAACCAATAAAGAACATGTTTCACATGGAGATTTATAACATAACTCGATACAATATTTACATCATATCATACTACTAAGACCATGACCATCATTGCATGAACACAATACCACTTATTGGATCTTTATAAAAAAGCTCGATGTGATATTTAAATACATATGGATACACAAACATAACTAAAACATAACACCAAACACATATACCGGAGTACATCCACTCAACCAATGAATAAAGAAGGATACATAGCCCACATATGATCAACCATCTCCCATGTAACTTTATTGGGACCAAAGTGATTCCACTTCACTTTAAATTTCTTGATTGCTTGATTCCAGAGCATGAGAATATTTCACTACAAAATGCACTAAGGTTCCAACTGGAATTCTCCTTCTGGTTCCACCTGAAATACAGACCATTCACTCAGATGATCAACATCCTAGAAATACTTCTCAAGCAATGAAACATGGAAAAAATCATGGAATTTCCTTATCGGAGGTAGTGCAAGTTGATAAGCCATTGTTCCAATACTCCCAATTATTACGAAGGCCTGAAATACTGAGGTGCCAACTTAGCACATGATCTAATCCTCAAGTATCTCTTCTTGGGCTTAATACAAAAGCACATATGTTCCCCAACCTGAAACTCATTAAATAACCTATGCTGATATGCATAACTCTTCTGCCTACAATGTGTTGTCTTTATATTCCTCTTAATAATTTTCATTTCATGTTCCATATCTTCCAGTATGTTTGGTCCAATGAGTTCCCTTTTCATTGGATCACTCAAACTGATGGGAGTATTACAAATCCACCCATAAATTTCCACAAATGGACTCATATTCAAGAAATATTGATACCCATTATTGTATGAAAACTACACCAGTGGAAGATACTCCTCCCACCTCCTCTATTGGTGCATAACATACATCTTAAAAATGTCCTCAAGAATCTTGTTGACCCTCTTTGCCTTTACATCTGTCTGTGGATGATAAGCTATAATGAAAGCCAAATATATCCCCAAACCTACAAACAACTCTCTCTAAAACCTAGAAGTGAACTTGGCATCTTTGTCAAATACAATCTTCTTAGGAACACCATGAAGCCTCACTATCTCCTTGATGAATACCTGGGATACCTCACTGGCAGAATTCATAGACTTCATTGAAATTGACATCTCTATCGGATACAATCTTCTTAGGAACACCATGAAACCTCACTATCTCCCTGACAAAGAATTGGGATACCTCACTAGCTGAATTCGTAGACTTCACCGGAATGAAGTGAGATACCTTAGTCAACCTGTCAACCACAAACATAATAGAATCATGTTGTCTAGATGTCCTAAAAAAAATTGTAATGAAGCCCATGGAAATTACATCCCATTTCCAGTCTTGAATCATAATTAGTTGCAATAAACATTCTGGATGCTTACACTCTTATTTTACTTGTTGACAATCCAAACATCTTGCAACAATCTCAGCCACCTCTTTCTTCAATCTCGGGCAATGGTATAAATTATTAACAAATATCAATGTCTTATAATATCCTAGGTGACCTGAATATGAATTAAAATGGAATTCCCTCAAGATACGATTATTGATATAGTTGTTGTCCGAAACATAGATCTCGTCCCTAAATATGAACAAGCCATCTGCAGTGAGATGATAATCCACATCCTTTTCACCTATACCCTGATGTTGTAACTTGGGCTTAAGTTGTTTCATCATATTTCCATGCCTACAAGGCCCACTATTGCAATTATGTACCATATGAACTCATACTTGAAATGTGATTAACATGTACTCTTCTACTAAGAGCATCCAAAACCATGTTCTCTTTAACCTTACTGTACCTAATCTCGAATTAAACTCACTGAGCGTAGCCAACCACTTAGCTTGTCTAGAATCTAGATTAGGTTGGTCACACAAGTACCTCAGCCCACTATGATCACTCATCAATATGAACCTCCTCACAAGGATATAGTGTCTCGACATATTCAATGCATGAATGATCGTCACCAACTCAAGATCATGAGTCACGCAGTTCTTCTCATGCTCATTCAATTTCCTTGACTCATAGCATACTACCTATCCTTCATGCATCAAGAATCCACCAAGTCCTCTCTTGCAAACATATGTACATACCACACACTCTTTATCTAGATCTTTAATCTTTGGAATGAGAGAATTTGTAAGTAACTACTTCAACTGCTTAAAGCTAACTACACATTCCTATATACATTCAAATTTCTTTCCATTTATATACAAAGATGTAATATGATAGGAAATACGTGAAGAGTTCCTGATGAACCTCCTATATTAACCTGCTAATCCCATAAATGATATAACCTCATACACATCCCTAGGAGTTTCCCATTCCATGATAGCTATGATATTTTCCGGATCTTCTTGTTGGCAGGAAAAACTTCCCTAAGGTAAGGGTTGACAACCTCAACAAAGCGAAAAAATATGATCAACAAGAAGCATTATTTCAAGCATTAAAAACCATATAAACTACTAAATTTGGGTTTGAGAGGAGTACCCAAAGGTCCTAGATTTGATGTCGATCCCATAGGGGCCAAACCCTTTACTTCCTCCAAAGTGAGAAAGCCTGTAAGAAAATTCAGAGAAGCATATACATAGCAATTAATTTAAGGTGCATACATAGTAAACATGTTAGGTCATCAAGTATAAACATATAATCCATGAAATATTACATATGAATCATGAAACATGAGATAATAACATATGAGAAATGAGACAAATCTTCGTTATTGTATCAATAAATAATAGTGTTGAGATACAACCTGATCCAACCACGACACCAACAAAACCTTCCTCCAAATCCATCCAGCTCAAGCCTCAAATATCACCTCTCAAGCATGTGTTGGAATGAGGTTCCCTAACCTATGTTTTTGGTACGATTTCGTTAAAGTCGATCCTGCATAGGGATTTTGGGGTGGGTCAAAGCCCCTAATGTGTTGTAATGAGTTAAAGGGTAGCTCTAGGGACCATAGGATAGCGAAGGCTACGATATTGTAAATAGATAGATAGTTGGGTCTAGTAAGTAAGTAAGTCGATAGATTGATGCTACGTATGAAATGTTAAGATCTGATTGGGTGGTTTTTAGGTAAGGACTCCTACTGGCTGTGTGCATGGAGATGCTCAGTCTTGCTATGTGCAGACCCCGCTAGGCTGTGTGCGCGGGCTCCGTTGGGTTGTAAGTGGATTTTTGATATTAAAGAATGCAAAGTATAGCTGAAGTATCTATGTGTTATCTAAATTGGTTATGTTTATTGCTGAAACACATCTAAGATATTTGTTTAAGATGCGAATGTATCTGTATTTTGGAATTGGCATGAGTATATTTGTGATCTGATAGTGACTACGATTATAGTGCTCTGTGATGTTATTTGGCAATAAGCATGTGGATGTGAATGTACTGATTAGATCTGATAGCTTTTTTATGGTTATATGCTAACCACCTGTTCATTCATGCCTTGGGGCCAATCCCCACCGCATGGTATTTAGATGCAGAATTACACAAGTGCACCTGCCACTAGGAAACCCTGAAGGATGAGTTTGTAGGGACATTTGGTTTGATAGGTGGAATAGAGGCACTCGATGAAGCTCTGTAGGATATATATGCCTTAGTATTTGATGAATCACGCCCTTGTGTATGATATTGGATATTGACGCAGATGCAGGATATTGTCAACAATCGTAATATGTTAATGGAGGAATGTAATATTCCCAAATTTTCACATTATATTTGGAATATTAGAGTCCTTGATTTTCTTAATTAATTAAGTAAATAAAAGGGTGGATGGACACACAATCCTCAATAAGAATAAATATCCACTTTATGTGTGTGAATGTGGATTAATTTAGCCTAGATCTGCAAAAAGAGATAGTTGAGAAACTACTAATGTGAATGAGATTAGAGATCATTTCTCATTTAATGAGAAATATCATGGAGGGTTGATTCAATCAACTAATATCTTGAAGATGTCAAACAAAGGATCATTGATTATTCATGATCAAGTGATGGAGAATCATGTCCAAATGAAGCACATATGGTGGAGGAGGTGTACATTGCACCTACACTGTTTGGTTGATTTGGTCAAACAATGCAGTCCAAATCGAGGATCTTGTCCACATGAGACTGCGTAGTTGAGATTAGGGCCAAGGCTTAGGGAGGCTATTAAATTATAAAGGAGATGAAGGCAAAGGTGAAATGCATCTTGGATTATTTGATGTATGATATTTTAGATCTGGAATTTTCAAGTGACATTCCACTGCATTCTTGGGCTATTTAGCAGAGATTGCAGGTGATGTTTAGCACAGGGTGTTCCCGGGTGGGAATCCCACCTCTTTCTTAGAGTAGCTCTAGAAAGAGGATTCTAATTCATTATACATCAGGCTTTAAGTTCCATTTCCTTTTTCTACTTTCTGCAGAACATTCATATTCAAAAATCTTCAGATTTTTGAAGATCGGTTTGGAAGGTGGAAGTTGTCTTCAGTACTTCAGCTGGAGAACAAAGTGAGGAATTATTCCCATATCTTGGGCTTATATATCAACACTCCCAGAGTCACATTACAAATCTGGCATCAGGAAAAAAGTTATTGACCTCGTAGCAGTAGTATTCTCCTGAAGAACAGCGTTGTCCATATTGCAAATCTGAAATGAGGAAGGAAGTTGCTAGTATTTCAGCTAAAAATCTTATGAGGGATCATCCCCTCACATAGCCATCAATCTCACCATCAACCTGGAGTTTATTGAAGCATTTTTCAGTAGGAAGAAGGCCTTTCTTTCCCTCACAGTGCAGTTTTTAGAGGCAGTTGTGTTGCAACAGCTGCAATCATTATTGGAGGATTGAGAAGCTAGATATAGAGCTTCTAGCTCATAGATCTGAGGAAGGGATCAGCCCTTCAAGCATAGATCTGATCTGGGCACACATTTCAGCGATCTATTTTTCAGATATAGCTTCAGATCTGTATTTCCCAGTAGATCAAGGATCAAAACTTGGGGATGTGATTTTTCCAAAGTTGCAGATCTGGAAATTCCTTTCTGGGTTATCTTGGGAATCCATCACATTGGCCAAATACTGAATCTTGGCATCATCAAAGCTCCAATTTTGAGTATATCTATGTTTCTCTTTTCAGCCTACAACTATATGTTTATATTATGTTGAAGAGATAGCGCAATATTTGCTGTAGATCCTCTCTAGTTACACTGTACCTGTTGCATACATGTTTTCAGGGTGATCCTAGCTCATCTCTTTGGCTAGATCTACCCATATTCTGTACTTGTGTAACTGAATCATCTCCAATATAATAAAATGGCTCATCTCTTTCTGCATATTCTGATTTGTACTTAGATTTATTGTTTATCTTGTTGTAAGTTCTTATATTGTGTGAAGTATTACTGCATTCTCCCTTTTTGGGATATTACAGTGGTATCATAGCATGATCTTTGGCTCAGCTTGTGGACACTTCATCTTGTGCATTGAAATAATAACAGATAGATGAGATCTATCATGGAGGATGAAAAATATGTCACTCCTTTCTTTAGATCCATGCAAGATCTCTCCAAGGAGGTAAATCAAATGAAGGAGGAAGGACAGAGGGAAGATCCAAGAAGAAGATGTGATGAGGAAAGTACTTCCTATCAGCAGAAAAGAAGACCGGAGAATCCTAGATCTCCTCATAGATCCATTATGCCTACTTTCTTTGAAGAAGGTGAGAGGTATAGAAGTGAAGAAAGGAATGAACTTGAGACTCATGAGACTCTCAGTCCATATCTTGAAGAGTATAAAGCACATTATAGAGTTTTCAAGGAGAAGCTAACTCTCCAACAATTCTTCCAGATTAGAGAAGAGAGAGGATCCTATAGCAGCAATAGAAGAAAGAGGCATAATAGATTCTATTTGCCTACATTTGATGGATCTTCCTCAAGCAATTTAAAGGCTTGGAGGAGGGAGTTAGATTCATTTTTTAAGCTACATCTTGTGGCTGAAGAAGAGGTTGTTCAAATTGCAACACTTCATCTCTTAGATGAAGTAGAAGATTGGTGGTTTGGTCACATAGAGCATGCGAAGGTGACCAAGTATTCAGATTTATTTCACATGTTGAGGAAGAAGTTTGATGTAGAGAAGAGAGAGAATGTCAACCTTGTCACTCTAGACAAGAGGTCACTACTTTCACCACCTGCTAAAGAAGTACTTGTATCTAGAGAATAGTCACTTGCATCTTTGCAAGGTAGTCTTGAGCTCTTGACATATGGAGTCCCATGCATGGATCGGGAGATGCATGAGGAGGAGGAGGAAGATACCAGTGCTGGTACACTTGAATAAAAGAGGGAATCACTCTTACTAGTAGTTGGAGACACTATTGTCCCGGTTGGAGGAACTCTTGTGTTCTGTCAAGAGGTTCCCCCATATTAGTTGATCCAAGGGATGCATGAAATTTCAACACATATGGTTTCAAGATCAATGCATAACCAAGGTGTTAGTATGAATCCTTTGTTGAAGTGTACGAAAAAGGACCACTTTAGCTACGCATAACTAATAGCCCTAACAACAAAAGTGGCTGCCAATATCTTCAGATCTGCTGTTAGTTGAACAAGAAAAGAGCTGCAAAAACCAGATCTATGCATGGAAAGACATTAAGCAGTAAAAACAAGGGTTTGATCCATATACCAATAGACAAGACAAGAACAATTTTTGAAAGAATTTTTATATTAATTGGGCACCTGGGAGGAAAACAAGAAGGCGTATCCAATTCTCCTCAGTGGGATGGGTTCTTGGAAGTCCTCAGCACTTCAGATCTAATATTTCTCTCTCTTGTTGGTGTAGAAAGCCCAATGCAAAGAATAGAGCTCAATGGGAGCTCACACAACAAATGATGGAAAAATGGGACCAAGTGTATAGATCCAGAGTGATCTAATAGGTAACAAAAGGTGAAGAATGGTAGGAAAAACCCTCCTATTTATAACAAAATATTGGGTCATTCTAGATCTTGGTGCATGGGTTAACCAGATCTAGATCCACTTTTTATGGAATATTTTGTTATATTTGTTGGAGGGAAAAGGTATTTGACTTGGGTCAAATCCTTTGATTTGTCAAAAATAAATAAATAAATGATTTATTTATCTTTTTAAGGAAGCGGTTAGAAGATAATCAAATAAATAATGATTTATTTAATTATTTAAGAAAGTGGTTGAAAGATAATCAAATAAATAATGATTTATTTAATTATTTGTGGGTGATTTGGTCATATTTAACAAGGAATATTATCTAAATAAGATTTAAATAATTATTCCTAGAAAATGATAAGATAAATAAAGGTTTATCTAATTAATTTCTTTGTTTTGGGTTAAACATGATTAGGAATAATAATTAAATTATGGTTTAATTAATTATTCCATGAGGAAAATCAAACAAATATAGGTTTGTTTAATATTTCCTTTTGGGGTTTTCTGTTTGGACCATAAACAACCTAATAAATGTGGTTTATTAAGTTATTTAACATAGTGAAGGCAATTTTACTTAGGGTAAAATTGGTCTTACATGGTGTACTTGGGTCCATCTAATGATAATAGGTTAGATGACCAAAAAAATGGTGTAACACAAGGGTTAGAACAAAATGTTGATTTGAAGAAGAGACATTTCACAATGCAGAGGACCCTTGATCTAATCAAGGAGGAGACTAAAAACCATCATTGTTCATCATTTTTGAGCTACATTCAACCCTGTGAGTTGAGATGTAGAGTTTCATGAAATGGGATTAGCATTATCCTATGTACAATGACTAATTGTGAGATTAGTGTTGTAACTTGCTTTGAGATAGTGCATGTATCACCCTGCAGATCTACAACATTGTCACTTAGTAGCTATGACAAAGAAAGGACTTCATCATTCATGGAGCATTCTAGAGGTAGCTTCACTCATGAAGAAATGAAATCAAAGATGACAAATGTTAGACATCTTGAAATGAGAAACCTTTTCTCCCTTCTAGATGACCCTTTCTCAATGAGCCTCTCACTGCTGAAAGAGAAACTTATACTTGCAGAAAATACAAATACAAAAAATTGTTTTGGAGGACCTTTGATGGAGAGAGAATCTCATTAAGAGATCTCATTAGAGATGCATTCCAACATTTCATGGAATGCAAAATTCTTCAACAGTTTGAGGGAGATGGTATTCTAAAAAGAGAGGATACCATGATTCTACTACACATCACTCATCTTCCATATTGGGGTGAGTGGATGAGGATGATGAGCAAGGGGTCACATGATCACTTGCAGATTTACATGGGCCAACAAGATTGGTTACGTTGGTTTCCATTGGGATATTTCTGTCACTCTCCAAATGCTCCTATTTTTTTGATCCATGCCTTGAAAAACATGTATGAAATGAAGAAGGAGGCATGGTTGCGCTGGCTTCTTTTGGGTGAGTATGGATACCACCCAATAGCTCATGATTTTTTGATTCACACCTTGTGTATCAATGATAGTATGTAGCAAAATAAGGCATGTTAATTTTTCTTTCACTTAAGAGGGTTTGGCCACCACATGACATCTCCTATGTCTATGTGTTTATTGTGTGAAATTTGGCATAATGATCTCATGATGTGCATTAATGATGTTTCTTTGTATTGGACTGATGTGACATATCATATGTCCATTAATATGCTTTTGCTTCATGATGCACATGAGGAGGAGAGGAAGCAGTAAGATCCCTTGTTGCTTTGGTTGCTTTTGGGGGAGTTTGGCTTATCCATCTTACATGGAGGAGATGGTGGATGGTAGAAAAGGGCCTTACTCTGGTGTTTATTGTTAGGAGAATATGGTTTGACATATTTTTCTACCCATGTTACTCCTTCCCTTCTTCTTTTGTATAACTTTGGAATGATGAAGTTTGGATCCAATAAGGCCAATAGGGCTAAGGATGAGAGCATAACAATGCTCAATCAAGTTCATGAAACATGGGATGAAGGAGTGCATTGTATGATGAAGCTTTTCCTTTGTGGAAAGAGCTACTTTATTTTATGTCTCTCATGTATTGATGATGATGTTGGACATCATATGGTTGTCACTTGGTACTTCATGATGGAAGGAGGACATCTAACCAAACAGTTGGAGGTAATTCTTTATGTTTTTAAAAGACAACCTTGGAACCAAACATACATAACCTATTTCAGAAAATGGAGGAAGCATTCCTTATGTGGATGCCACTTGGAGGGGAATAGATGGCCTTAAATCTACTTTTGGAGTTGCTTAAGGACAAGCAACATTTTTCCAAGGGGACTGTAATATTCCCAAATTTTCACATTATATTTGGAATATTAGAGTCCTTTATTTTCTTAATGAATTAAGTAAATAAAAGGGTGGAGGGACTCACAATCCTCAATAAGAATAAATATCCACTTATGTTTGTGAATGTGGATTAATTTAGCCTAGATATGCAAAAAGAGGTAGTTGAGCAACTACTAATGTGAATGAGATTGGAGATCATGTCTCATTTAAAGAGAAACATCATGGAGGGTTGATTCAGTCAACTAAGATCTTGAATATGTCAAACAAAGGATCATTGAGCATTCATGATCAAGTGATGGAGAATCATGTGCAAATGAAGCACATATGGTGGAGGAGGTGTACATTGCACCTAGACTGTTTGGTTGATTTGGTCAAACAGCGCAGTCCCACTTGGAGGATCTTGTCCACATGAGACTGTGTAGTTGAGATTAGGGCCAAGGCTTAGGGAGGCTCAAACATTATAAAGGAGATGAAGGAAAAGGTGAAAGGAATCCTGAATTCTTTTATGTATGATATTTTAGGTCTATAATTATCAAGTGACATTCCACTACATTCTTGGGTTGTTTAGCGAAGATTGCAGGTGTTGTTTAGGACATGGTGTTCCCGGGCAGGTATCCCGCCTCTTTCTTAGAGTAGCTCTAGAAAGAGGATTTTACTTCATTATACATCAGGCTTTAAGTTCCATTTCCTTTTTCTACTTTCTATAGAACATTCATATTCAGAAATCTGTAGATTTCTAAAGATCATTTTGGAAGGTGGAAGTTGTCTTCAGTACTTCAGCTGGAGAACAAGGTGAGGGATTATTCCCATCACTTGGGCTTATAGATAAGCACTCTCAGAGCCACATTGTAGATCTAGCATCAGGCAAAAAGTTATTGACCTTCTAGCAGCAGTATTCTCCTCAAGAATAACGCTGTCCATATTGCAGATCTGAAAGGAGGAAGGAAGTTGCTAGTATTTCAGCTAGAAATCCTGTGAGGGATCATCCCCTCACATTGAAATCAGTATCACCATAAGCCTGGAGTTTATTGCAACATTTTTCAGCCAGTAGAAGGCCTCTCTTTCCATCACAGCGCAGTTTTTAGAGGCAGTTGTGTTGCAGTAGCTGCAATCATCATTGGACGATTGAGAAGCTAGATCTAGAGATTCTAGCTCATAGATCTGAGGAAAGGATAAACCCTTCAAGCATAGATCTGATCTAAGCAAACATTTCAGCCATCTATTATTTAGATTTAGCTTCAGATCTGTATTTCCTAGCAGATCAAGGATCAAACCCTGGGGAGGTGATTTTTCCAAAGTTGCAAATCTGGAAAATCCTTTCTGGGTTATCTTGGGAATCCATCACATTGGCCAAATATTGAATATTGGCATCATCAGAGATCCAATTTTGAGTAGATCTGCATTTATATTTTCAGCCTGCAACTATATTTTTATATTCTGCTGAAGAGACAATGCAATATTTGCTGCAGAGCCTCTCCACTTGTTGTGAATCCAGCTCAAGAAATATAAGAAAATAGATATCAACGCCTTAGAAATAAGCCACTTCGAAGGGCCAACCTCCAATACATTACATGAATGAACAATTCTTGGATGATACAAATTAAAAAACCTCCTTTCTATATATAGGAGTCCATGGGGCCACAAAGTAATCCTAGTGGGGCCACAATGTAATCCTAGCTTACCTAACAATAATAATTTAAGGGCACAATAATAAAAATATGGGGGTTACATGGGTACAATAATAACAATAAGGGGGTTATACTAACAACAATAAGGGACTATACTAGTAATATAGGGACCTAACATGCCCCTCTCCTTCAAAAAGTTTTTTCCTCAACACTTGAGTAGCTCTGGGTGCTTCTGTATAAAATTCTCATCCTACCATGTATAATCTTCAGTGGGTAAGTTCTTCCACTTGATGAGATACTCTGAAATTGACCGATTCCGTAGCTTTCGAGTTCTTGTTTCCGTGACCACTTCAGGTTCCAATATGACTTTTCATTCCTCATCAAGTTTTGGCAATATTGTTTGAACTGGAAGATTTTCACCTATAACCTTCTTTAAGCATGAAACATGGAAAACTGGATGCACTCGTGAAGACGCAGGAAGCTCCAATTTGTATGCCATAGCACCAATCTTTTGCAACGCCTTGTAAGGACCATAGTACTTTGGCGATAATTATTATCCTTCTTAGCTTGCTTGAGGGACATTTGTTTGTATGGTTGTAGCCATAAAAATACCCAGTCTCTTACATCAAAACTTCTCTCACTGCGGTGTTGATCTTCCTATTGTTTCATTCGATTTTGTGCCAAATTTAGGTTATCTTTTAAGAGTTGGAGAACTTCTTGTTGATGCTCGATGTGATCTTCCACTGCTTGAACCTTCGAATTTTCTCTTAAAGATGATGTGATGGATGGTGGATGATATCCATAAAGTGCCATAAATGGGGTCATTTTTGCTGCAGTATGGAAGGAAGTGTTATACCACCATTCGGCGAGAGGTAACCACTTGACCCATTGTGTTTGTTTATCAGATACAAAACAACGAAGATATCCTTCCAAACATTTATTTACTATCTCGGTTTGACCATCGGATTGAGGATGATAAGATGAGCTATGAGCTAATTGAGTACCCAAACAAGAAAATAACTCCGTCCAAAAATTTCCAGTAAAAATGGGATCTCTGTCGCTCACAATAACCCTTGGGCTTACATGTAGCTTTTGAATTCTGTCCATAAATGTAGTAGCAACTGTACTTGCTTTAAATGGATGAGATAATGCACAAAAGTGTGCATACTTGATAAGTCTATCAACTACCACCATGATGACACTCTTTCCTTCGGACTTAGGTAAACCTGTGATAAAATCCATTGAAATCTCCTCCCAACGTTGACTTGGAATGGATAAAGGTTGTAGAAGTCCCAGGGTCTTAATTTTCTCAACTTTATTCTGCTGGAAAACCAAACATTCCGCCACAAACTTTTGAATATCATATTTAAGGCCATCCCAAAAAAATTCTTTCTTCACCCTGTGGTAAGTTTTTAAAAATCCTGAGTGTCCTCCTAAAGGAGAAGTGTGCGATTCCAAAAGAATCTTTTGTTTTAGTTGGGAATTCTTACAAAGATATAAGTGATATTTGTACCATAAAGAATCATTTTTCCAACTAAATGTATCAGATGTACTAGGATCTTGCTGCAACTTTTGAATGAGTGTCCATACTTCTTTATCCTTCTTCCATTCATCTCTTGCTTCGGTTATCCAATCTGGTTGGATAATAGAAATGGCACAAAGCAATGCTTCCACCTCTTCATTCTTTCTTGAGAGTGCATATGCAACAACATTAAGCTTCCATTTTTTATAGATTATTTCAAAGTCATAACCCAACATCTTTGTGACCCATTTTTGCTACTCTTCTGAAGATAGTCTTTGTTCCAAAAAGTGTTTAAGACTATCATGATCAATTTTTACCTTGAAGTGTCTTCCCATTAGGTAAGTTCGCCATTTCTTTAGTGCATGCGGTATTGCTAACATTTCCTTCTCATAAATAGGTTTCTGTAAATACTTTCCTTTGATTGGACGACTTTCAAAAGCAATGGGTCTTCCTTCCTGCATTAAAACAACACCAATTCCATTTCCTGAGGCATCACATTCCATAATAAAGGTTTTTGTGAAGTTTGGTGTAGCTAAGACCGGTGCTAGGCACATTGCCTCTTTAAGATGTTCAAAGGCCTTAGTTTCTTTAGGAGTCCATGAAAATGCATCTTTATTCAATAATGTTGTTAGAGGTGCTGCTATTCTCCCATAATTCTTAACAAACCTGCGATAATACCCTGTTAACCTGAGAAATCCTCGCAACTGCTTTATGGTTGTGGCGACTTTCCATTCCTTAATGGATTTAATTTTGTTAGGGTCTACCTTAACACCCTCGTGAGATACAATATGGCCCAGATATTCCACCTCTTGTGCTCCAAAGAAAAATTTGGATGTTTTTGCATATAGTTGTTTCTCCTGCAATAGTTTGAGCACCCTGTCAACATGTTCAACATGATCCTTCCAAGACCTGTTGTAGATTAGTATATCATCAAAAAATACTAGCACAAATTTTCTAGGGAAGGGTTTGAAAATGGAATTCATCAACCCTTGAAATGTAGAAGGTGCATTGGTAAGGCCAAAAGGCATGACCAAAAATTCATAATGACCTTCATGAGTTCGAAATGCTGTTTTTGGAATATCTTCGGTCTTCATTCTAATTTGATGATATCCTGAATGAAGATCCAACTTGGTAAAATAAATTGCTCCATGTAATTCATCCAATAATTCATCAATCATAAGAATGGGAAATTTATCTTTAATGGTGAGCTTATTGAGCTCCCTATAATCCGGACACATTCGCCATGATCCATCCTTCTTGTGTACCAATACTACAGGAGCAGAGAAAGAACTTTGACTAGGTTGAATTATACCCGCCTCTAACATTTCTGCAATCATGCGTTCGATTTCGCTCTTTTGGAAGTAAGGATATCTATAAGGCCGGATGTTTGGAGGAACACTTCCTGGAATCAAATGAATAGCATGATCATGATCACGAATAGGTGGGAGTCCTTTGGGAGTTTTAAACACCTTGGAATGATTGTCCAAGACTTGTTGGAGATCTGCAGAAATAGATGATTTTGATGTTGGAACTTCTAGTGAGCATAATTGTGCAATTACGCCTCGTTGTTCTTTCTTTAGAAGCTTTGTCATGACATTAGAGCTTATTATCCTTCCCGGCTTCCCTTCAATACCCCGTAATTCGACTTCCTTTCCTTCTGAAAAAATTTTCAAGAAAAGTTCTTGAAAATTAAAAGCTATCGTCCCCAAAGATTGTAACCATTGTACTCCTAGTACAACATCAGCACCTCCCATAGGAATGGAAAGCATTGGACTATTCAATACATATTCCCCATGGTTAGCTTGATATTATGGCATTTTCCAGAGCAATTTATAGTTCCTCCATTTGCAACCATCACTTGACATTCTGGTGTTGGGTATAGGAAACAATTTAATTCCTTGGCTACCTTACAATGAATAAAATTATGGGTGCTATCTGAATCAATCAACACTATTACCTTTTTCTTCTTGATTTGTCCTTCTATCTTGAGAGTTTGAGGAGTGGTAATTCCTGCCAGTGCATTACACGATATGGTCGGATTTATTTCTTCCTCTTCTAGGGCTGGTTCCTGGTGTATATCCTCTTCTTGTTCATTTTCTTCTTCCTCTTCACAATCTATGTAAAATAATTTCTTCTCAGCACACTTATGACCTTTAGTGTATTTGCTATCACAACTGTAGCAAAGCCCTTTTGCTCTTTTTTCTTCCAATTGTTGTGGTGTCAACCTTGTGGGTTGTGGAAATCTAGGCGTAGCAACACTTCCTTCTTTATAGAATTGAGTGGTAGGCTTCCTTTTCGCCATTATTTTACATTCAACTTTTCTTGCCAACCTGAATGCCTTCTCCAATGAATCCGGTTCCAAAACACGAACTTCATGTTGGATGTTATCCTTTAAAGTTCCTATGAAGAGATCGATCTTGTGTTCCTCTGGAATATTAGTTACCCTTATATTCAATTTTTGGAAGTCCTCAATGTGCTGCCCCACTAAACCCTTTTGTTTGAGATTTATCAATTGGCTAAAGAAGGTGTTGCTCTTTGTGTCCTCATAATGTGCTATCATTTCCTCCGTAAAAATTGACCAAGTGACAATTTTTTTACGGGAGCAAAGCCATTGATACCATACAAATGTATTTTGTTCTAAATGTAAAGTTGCAATGCGTACCTTTTGTGTGTTTTGCACGTTATGGAGATCAAAATATTGCTCCATTTGTAGTATCCATGTTACAGGATCCTTTCCATCAAACTTCCTCATATCCATTTTTGTAATATGGTGGTTTTTCCTGCCAATATTAGAGTTTATGAAGTCACGATTAACATTTATTTTGTTCTCATCATGAGCTTCCTCTTCTATCTTTTCACCATTAGGAAACATTTCTTGTATCAAATTTGTCAAAGCTTCCATGTCTGCTTTTAGATCATTCTTCATGTTTTCCATGTTGCCTTTCATTTTTTCATCGATCTTAGCTTCCATGTCATCCATCTTAGATTACATGCCAGCTTCCATGCCATCTATCTTATATTCCATGCCTTTCTTCAAAACATCCATATTATTCTTCAAACTATCCATCTTTGCTTCCATGCCTTTCTTCAAAACTTCCATTTCATTTTTTGTTTCTTTTTGCGAGAGCGGAATTTGGTGCACTTGCTCTTGTAATTTTGATAGATCATGTTGCAATTATTCATCTTCATGAGTCATAGTAGAGCCTTCTGAAGGCTTAATGGGTGTTGAATTATTTTTATGGGGCATTTTTTAGAATCCAATACTGATATATATTCTAGAATATGCCCTTGGAATCAATTCAAATTGATTCTTCAAACAAGACTTATGAAATTCAGAAGAAAAAAAAAATACACAATTTTTTCTTGCTTTTGAGGAGCTCAATATTGAAATTTGATTATCTATGTGATTGTGGCTCTTCAATATCTGAAATTTGGCACTGAGATAACCTTCTGAATTATCTTTTGAATGCCATAGGTCTGACTTGATTCAGATTCTCCAAGGAAAAGTTATACCCAATCTCCCACAATGACCTCATTATGTACTGGTTCAGTAGAGTGAACTTGTATGATTTTCCACGTGTCACTATTTCATCTTTTAGATCTTAAATTGATAGCAAAGAAACTACAATCCATTTTTTTGTGATAAATTTTTACGGCACTCCAATTTGAACTCAGAGAGAGAGTTATGAAGATTTTCCCACGATCACCTCTTTGAGATGAAATTCAGGAGCCTAAAAAAGCACTACCTTAAACAGATCATATCTCCGCAAATATTGCGAACCAAGCTCTGAAACTTTTCGAAGAGTTTCCTCAGGATTTCAGCTTCACGCCCTAAAACTTTCAGATTCTAAACCTTCGTAGAAAAAACTTTATAGCGCAAATTCCACGATGACTTGTCTAGATTAAATTGAGGAGCTTGCAAAAAGACCTAACTTACACAGATCATATCTTCGAAAATATTGTGAACCAAGCTATGAAATTTTGTGACGATGTTCCTCAGGATTTTTTTTTCGCACCCTAAAAATTTTAGCTTCTTAAACTTCGTAGAAAAAAAATTATAGTGAAAATTCCATGATGACCTATTTAGAGCATCGAAACCCTAGAATCCAAAGCTCTGATACCAAATGTTGTGAAGCCAGCTCCAAAAATAGAAGAAAAGAGATATCAATGCCTTAGAAATAAGCCACTTTGAGGGGGCAACCTCCAATACATAACATGAATGAAAAATTCTTGGATAATATAAATTACAAAACCTCCTTTCTATATATAGGAGTCCATGGGGCCACAACGTAATCCTAGCCGACCTAACAATAATAATTTAAGGGCACAATAATAAAAATATGGGGGTTACAGGGGTACAATAATAACAATAAGGGGGTTACACTAAAAAAAATAAGGGACTATACTAGTAATATAGGGACCTAACACAATTTACATGGTACTTGTTGCATACATGTTTTCAGGGTGATCCTACCTCATCTCTTTGGCTAGATCTACCCATATTATATACTTGTGTAACTGAATCATCTCCAATATAATAAAATGACTCAGATATTTCTGCATATTCTAATTTGTACTTATATTTATTGTTTATCTTGCTGTAAGTTCTTATATTGTGTGAAGTATTACTGCATTCTCCCTTTTTGGGATATTACAAGGAGTGTGATGAAGACCCGCGAAATATATCGATCCTGGAGTCAGAGGGAGAGTGTGCAGTTGTTGGATCCCCACTGCAGACCGTCAATGTCACTAAGCCTCCGAAGCTGTGAGAAGTCAACATTTGGATGAAGGAGCAACCTAATATAGGTAAAATACGGGACTAATGGGATGAGGATACTGTTGGAAGAGTCACGAAACTCCTTACCGAATACCAGGACTTATTTCCAACGAAATTATCAAAACTCAAAGGGATTACAGGGGACTTAGGGGTCATGTGCATCACTTTAAAACTAGATGTGTGCCCTGTGAATTAGCGCCCTTATCGGTTGAACCCCAAGTATAAGAAAAAATTCAGGGAAGAACTTGAGAAAATGATAGCCGCAATTATCATCGAACCAGTAAAACAATCAGATTAGGTAAGCCCTATGGTGGTTCAGGAGAAAAATACTAAGGGAGAGATACGGATCTATGTTGACCTATGCAAATGAATGATGCCTGTGTGCATGATCCCTTTCCTACACCATTCTCAGATTAAATCCTTGGTAGCGTGGGAGGGCGAGAAGCGTACTCATTTACGGATGGGTTCTCGGGCTATCATCAGATCAATATCGTACTTAAATATTACAGCAAGACTATGTTCACCACTGAATGGGGATCTTTCTAGTACACTGTCATGCCATTTGGGATCAAGAATGCCTCTGCCATCTTCTCACGGGTGGTGGTCGCATTATTCAAGGAGTTCATCCACAAATTTTTGGAGGCATATTTTGATGAATGGACCATCTTCAGGTTGGTAAAGAAGCACGTCTCAAACTTGCACATGATGTTGGACACCTGTAGAAAGCACCATATTTCCCTGAATATCAAGAAGTGCATATTTTGTGTACCGTTCGGGATCTTTCTTGGTCACATAGCCTATCGACAAGGATTAATGGTTGACCCCACCAAGATAGTAGTTATCATCAACCTGGCAGTACCTACAACTAAGAAACAATGGCGCTCTATCCTCGGACATACAAGCTACTACAGAAGTTTATTCAAGGGTACTTGTTGATCACAACACCTATGGAAAAGTTGCTAAAAAGGAATTTTCATTCTTTTGGGACGAAGAGTGTCAGAAGAGCTTCGAACTACTTAAGGAAAATATGGTCTCTATGCCTATCCTCATATTCCCTGATTGGGTGAAGGTTTTCCATGTTCATGTAGATGTGTTGGGTATCGCCCTAGGAGATGTCCTTACGCAACCTAGAGACGGAGACTTGACCATCCAGTTGAATTTGCTAGTAGGAAAATCTCTGGTGTGGAGCGCAACTACTCCACTACTGAGCGTAAGGGGTTTGCCATGGTATACGCCCTGCAAAAATACCAGCACTATCTGTTAGGAGGACACCTCAAGATGTTTATAAATCACTTGGCTTTGAAGTACCTAGTGAATAAGCCTGTGTTGGGGGGGAAATCTGCCGATGGCTACTACTGTTTCAAGAATATGACTGAGATTATGGTAAAACTAGGGAAGTTGAATGTTGGGCCGGAACACTTATCCCAAATTGAGAGCGGTGAGGAACCAACTAACTTAGAAGAAGGATTTCCCAATGCGTAGCTATTTGCGATTAAGGTGGTTGATGCACACTTCACCGACGTCATTCACTTCTTGACTATGGGGATGGCACCTGCAGAGTACTTGGTACAACAAAAGAAGGGGTTGGTAACCCGCGCAATAGATTTTACCATCATCGTGGGCCATCTATATAAGCTAGGAGCTGACGAGGTGCCACGAAGATATGTTTTGGAGAAGGAAAGGCACGCAATCTTAGCAGAAGCCCACAGGGGGTGTAGTAGGAGGTCACTATGCATGGAAGGCGACGATGCAGAAGATCCTAAGAGCTAGGATATGGTTGCCCACACTGCATAGCGACTCTCACGATTATTGCAAAGCCTGTGAAACTTACCAAAGGACAGGAAGACCATCGCGCAGAGATGAAATTCCCCTGCAACCACAAATGGCCCTGCAAGCGTTTGACAAATGGGCCATCGACTTCGTTGGGCCCATCAACCCACCAGGAAAGAAGATAGGTGTGCGCTACATCATCACTGTGACTGATTATGTAACCAGATGGGCCGAAGCACAATCTGTGAAGGATTGCAACATAGATACCATTGCGCACTTCATTTTTGAGCAGATTCTAACCATGTTTGGTTGTCCAAAGATCTTAATGAGCGATAGAGGTACGCATTTTGTTAATGAAACAATACAGGCCTTGACTGAAGAATTTCGGATCCACCACGCGAAAATAACCCCTTATCATCCACATGAAAATGGAGCTGTAGATTCTTTTAATAAGATCTTGGAACAGGCACTGACGAAGGTCTATAATGTCGATCGCAGTGACTGGGACGTGTGCATCCCGTCAGTTCTTTTGGCCTATCGAACCACCTGTAAGAAGATAACTGGGAAGACACCGTTTAGGATGGTTTATGGCAAGGAGGCCATTATGTCCATGGAGTATATTATTCCTAGCCCACGGATCGTGGCCTTTACCAACATGGCGGAGCTTGATATCATGGAGGAACGGTTAGCGCAGCTTTTGGTCTTGGTGGAAGATCGTTTCATTGCTAACTTCCATCAGCAAGTTCAGAAGGCCCATGTTAGGTCCCTATATTACTAGTATAGTCCCTTATTGTTGTTAGTGTAACCCCCTTATTATTATTGTTGTACCCCTGTAACCCCCATATTGTTGTTATTGTGCCCTTACATTATTATTTTTAGGTCGGCTAGGATTACATTATGGCCCCATGGATTCCTATATATAGAAAGAAGGTTTTGTCATTTGTATCATCCAATAATTGTTCATTCATGTAATGTATTACAGGTTTCCCCCTAGAAGTGGCTTATTTATAAGGAATTTATATCTCTTTTCTTCTAATTTTGGAGTTGGTTTCACAACATTTGGTATCAGAGCTTTGGATTCTAGGGTTTCACTGCACCAAATAAGTCATCGTGGAATTTTTTCTCTAACTTTTTTTCTATGAAGGTTCATAAGCTGAAATTTTTAGAGCACAAAACAGAAATCTTGAGGAACATCATCACAAAATTTTAGAGCTTGGTTCGTAATATTTTCAAAGATATGATCTATGGAAGTTAGGGCTTTTTCAGGCTCTCTAATTTCATCTCAAAGAGGTGATCGTGGGAAAATATTCATAACTCTCCCTCTGAGCATCATATTGAAATTCTGTAAAAATTAGCCAGAATTACACAAAATTTTGTTTCTTTTCTATCAATTTTAGAGCTAAAGGAGCAAACAGTGACACGTGGTAAGTCGTACAAGTTCACTCTACTGAACCAGTCCATAATTAGGTCATTGTGGGAGATTGGACATAAATTTTCCTTGAAGAATCCAAATCAAGTCAGACCTATTTCATTCAAAAGAGGATTCAGAGGGATACCTTAGGGCCAAATTTCAGATATTGAATATTTGCAATCACAGAGATAATTCAATTTCAATATTGAGCTCCTCAAAAGCAAGAAAAAGGTGTGTATTTTTTTCCGAATTGCATAAGTCTTGTTTGAAGAGTCAATTTGAATTGATTCCAAGGGAATATTGTAGAATAGATATAAGTATTTGGTTCTAAAATGCCTCCTAAAAATAATTCAACACCCATTAATCCTTCAGAAGGCTCTACTATGGTTCATGAAGATGAAGAAATGCAACATGACATAACAAAATTACAAGAGCAAATGCACCAAATTTCGCTCTCGCAAAGAGCAACAAAAAATGAAACGGATGTTTTGAAGAAAAGCATGGAAGCTAATATGGATGGTTTGAAGAAAGGTATGGAAGCTACGATGGAAGGTTTGAAGGAAGACATGGAAGGTTTGAAGGAAGGTTTGTCAAAGTTGATACAAGAAATGTTTCCTAATGGCGAAAAGAGAATAGAAGAAACTCATGATGAGGACAAAACAAATGTTAATCATGATTTCACAAAATATAATGTTGGATTTAAGAACCACCATATTCCAAATATGGATATGAGGAAATTTTATGGCAAGGATCCCGTAACATGGATACTATAGATGGAGCAATATTTTGATCTCAATAATGTGCAAAACACAAAAAAGGTACACATTGCAACTTTACATTTTTATGGTATCGATGGATTTGTTCCCGTAAAAAAATTGTCACTTGGTCAATTTTTATGGAGGAAATGATAGCACATTATGAAGATAAAAAGAGCAACACCTTCATTAGCCAATTGATAAATCTCAAACAAAAGGGTTCAGTGGTGGAGCACATTGAGGACTTCCAAAAATTGAATATAAGGGTAACTGATATTCCAGAGGAACACAAGATTGATGTCTTCATAGGGACTTTAAAGGATAACATCCAACATGAAGTTCACGTTTGGGAACCTGATTCTTTGGAGAAGGCATTCAAGTTGGCAATAAAAAATGAATGTAAAATTATGGTGACAAGGAAGCCTACAACTCACATCTATAAAGATGGAAGTGTTGCTACTCCTAGACTTCCACAACCTACAAGGTTGACACTACAACAATCGAAAGAAAAAAGAGAAAAAGGGATTTGCTACAGTTGTGATAGAAAATACACTAAAGGTCATAAGTGTGCTGAGAAAAAAATATTTTACATAGATTGTGAAGAGGAGGAAGAAAATGAACAAGAAACTTCAAAAGAAGATGATATACACCAGGAAGAAACCCTAGAAGAAGAAGAAATGAGTCCGACCATATCATGTAATGCATTGGCAGGAATTACCACTCGTAAAACTCTCAATATACAAGGACATATCAAGAAGAAAAAGGTAATAGTGTTGAATGATTTGGGTGGTACCCATAATTTTATTCATTGTAAGGTAGCCAAGGAATTGAATTGCTTCCTATACCCAACACCATAATTTCAAGTGATGGTTGCAAATGGAGGAACTATAAATTTCTCAGGAAAATGCCATAATATCAAGCTAGCCATGGGGGAATATGTATTGAATAGTCCAATGATTTCCATCCCAATGGGAGGTGCTGATGTTGTACTAGGAGTAAAATGGTTACAATCTTTGGGGACAGTAGCTTTTAATTTTCAAGAACATTTCTTGAATTTTTTTTTGGAATGAAAGGAAATCGAATTACGAGGTATCGCAAGGAAGCCAGGAAAGATAATAAGCTCTAATGTATTTACAAATCTTCTGAATAAAGAACAACGAGGTGTAATTGCACAATTATGCTCACTAGAAGTTCCAACATCAAAATCATCTATTTCTCCATATCTCTGAAAAGTCTTGAAAAAACATTCCAAGGTGTTTGATACTCCCAAAGGACTCCCACCTGTTCGCGATGATGATCATGCTATTCATTCGATTCCAGTAAGTGTTCCTCCAAACATCAAGCCTTATAGATATCCTTATATCCAAAAGAGAGAAATTGAACGTATGATTGTAGAAATGTTAGAGGTTGGTATAATTCAACCTAGTCAAAGTTCTTTCTCTGCCCCAGTAGTATTGCTGCATAAGAAAGATGGATCATGGTGCATGTGTCTGGACTATAGGGAGATCAATAAGCTCACTATTAAAGACAAATTTCCCATTCCTGTGATTGATTAATTAAATGGAGAAATTTATTTTACCAAGTTGGATCTTCGTTCAGGATATCATCAAATTAGAATGAAGACTGAAGATATTCCCAAAATAGCCTTTCGAACTCATGAGGGTCATTATGAATTTTTGGTCATGCCTTTTGGCCTTACCAATGCACCTTATACATTTCAAGGGTTGATGAATTCCATTTTCAAACCCTTCCTTAGAAAATTTGTGCTAGTATTTTTTGATGATATACTAATATACAATAGGTCTTGGAAGGATCATGTTCAACATGTTGACAGGGTGCTCAAACTATTGGAGGAGAAACAATTATATGCAAAAAAATCCAAATGTTTATTTGGAGTACAAGAGGTGGAATATCTATGTCATATTGTATCTCACAAGGGTGTTAAGGTAGACCCTAACAAAATTAAATCCATTAAGGAATGGAAATTCCCCACAACCATAAAGCAGTTGCGTAGATTTCTCGGGTTAACAGGGTATTATCGCAAGTTTGTTAATAATTATGGGTGAATAAAAGCACCTCTAACAACATTATTGAAGAAAGATGCATTTTCATGGACTCTTGAAGCAACTAAGGCCTTAGAACATCTTAAAGAGCTAATGTGACTAGCACCAGTCTTAGCTACACCAAACTTCACAAAAACCTTTATTGTGGAATGTGATGCCTCAGGAAATGGAATTGGTGTTGTTTTAATGCAAGAAGGAAGACCCATTTCTTTTGAATTTTTTTCAATAAAAGGAAAGTATTTACAAAAGGATATTTATGAGAAGGAAATGTTGGAAGTACTACATGCACTAAATAAATGGAGACCTTAACTAATGGGAAGACACTTCAAGGTAAAAACTAATCATGATATTCTTAAATACTTTTTGAAACAAAGAATATATTCCGAAGAGCAAAAAAAATGGGTCACAAAGATGTTGGGTTATGAATTTGAAATCATATAAAAAAAATGGAAGCTAAATGTTGTTGTAGATGCACTCTCAAGAAAGGATGAAGAGGTGGAATCATTGCTTTGTGCCATTTCTCTTATCCAACCAGATTGAATAACTGAAGCAAGGGATGAATGGAATAAGGGCGAAGAAGTGTGGACACACATTTAAAAGTTACAGCAAGATCCTAGTACATCTGATACATTTAGTTTGAAAAATGATTCCTTATGGTACAAAGATCACTTATATATTTTCAATAATTCCCAACTAAAACAAAAGATTCTTTTAGAATTGCACACTTCTCCTTTAGGAGGACACTCAGGATTTTTAAAAACTTACCATAGGGTGAAGAAAGAATTTTTTTGGGATGGCCTTAAATCTAATATTCAAAATTTTGTGGTGGAATGTTTGGTTTTACAACAAAATAAAGTTGAGACAATTAAGACCCCGGGTCTTCTACAAAATTTATCCATTCCAAGTCAACGTTGGGAGGAGATTTCAATGGATTTTATCACAGGTTTACCTAAGTATGAAGGAAGGAGTGTCATCATGGTGGTAGTTGATAGACTTACAAAGTATCCACACTTTTTTGCATTATCTCATCCATTTAAAGCAAGTACATTTGCTACGGAATTTATGGAAACAATTCAAAAGCTACATGGAAATCCGAAGATTATTGTAAGTGACAGAGATCCCATTTTATAGGAAATTTTTAGATGGAATTATTTTCTTGTTTGTGTACTCAACTAGCTCATAGCTCATCTTATCATCCTCAATATTATGGTCAAACAAAGATAGTAAATAAATGTTTTGAAGGATATCTTCATTTTTTTGTATCTGATAAGAAAGCACAATGGGCCAAGTGATTACCTCTCGTTGAATGGTGGTATAACACGTCCTTCCATACTGCAACAAAAATGACCCCATTTATGTCACTTTATGGGTATCATCCACCATCCATCACATATTCTTTGAGGGAAAATTCTAAGGTTCAAGCAGTGGAGGATCACATCAAGCATCGAAAATAAGTTCTCCAACTCTTAAATGATAACCTAAATTTGGCACAAAATTGAATGAAACAACAGGCATATCAACATCGCAGTGAGAGAATTTTTGATGTGGGAGACTGGGTATTGTTATGGCTATAACCATACAAAAAAATTTCCCTCAAGCAAGTTAAGAAGGATAATAAATTATTGCCAAAGTACTATGGTCCTTACAAGGTGTTGCAAAATATTGGTACTATGACATACAAATTGGAGCTTCCTGCTTCTTCGCAAGTGCATCCAATTTTCCATGTTTCATGCTTTAAAAAGGTTATAGAGGACAAACTTCTATTTCAAACAATAGTGCTAGAACTTGATGAGGAAGTAAAAACCATATTGGAACCTGAAGCAGTCATGGAAACAAGAACTCGACAGCTATGAAATCGATCAATTTCATAGTATCTCATCAAATGGAAGAACTTACCCACTGGATTCTACATGGGAGGATGAGAATTTTATACAAAAGCACCCAGAGCTACTCAAGCGTTGAGGAAAACACTTTTTGGAAGGAGAGGAGAATGTTAGTCTCTATATTACTAGTATAGTCCCTTATCGTTGTTAGTGTAACCCCCTTATTGTTATTGTTGTACCCTTGTAACCCCCATATTGTTATTATAGTGCCCTTACATTATTATTTTTAGGTTGGATAGGATTATATTGTGGCCCCACTAGGATTACATTGTGGCCCCATGGACTCCTATATATAGAAATGAGGTTTTGTCATTTGTATCATCCAAGAATTGTTCATTCATGTAATGTATTGGAGGTTTCCCCCTCGATGTGGCTTATTTCTAAGGCGTTCGTATCTCTTTTCTTCTATTTTTGGAGATGGTTTCACAACAGTCCAGGATAAGGCATGGCACAATCGACATATTCAACAAAAGACATTTGTGGAGGGAGAATTGGTCCTAATATTCAATATCCAATTTGCAAAACACCCAGGGAAGTTCCGTCAGCACTGGCTAGGTCCCTATATGGTAAATGAAATTAATGACGGAGAAACGATTTGGTTAACCATGCTGCGTGGTGATATGGTACCAGAATATGTCAATGGTAGCCGACTCAAACCATACCGGATCAAATGACTATATGGTCGGAGTAGCTGTATGAGGTGGGATACGCACAGTAAGAGGGACAAATGTAGGCAGAACCATGGTATGTGTAGGGGTCGATCATAGGTCTGGAGGCATGGGGAGGTGTGCTAGGAGTGTAGGGATGCACTCAGAGTGCATGAGGTGTGCTGGAAGTGTAAGGGTAATATGTAGCTGCGAAAAATAGCCATTGGAACAGTAAAACTAGGAAAAAAGAAAATTTTACCATTGAAAGGAGCAGGTGGCCGACAATTAATGAGGCGATTTCTAAAGATTTTTTACTGTTTAAGTGATGTTAAGTTCCTTATAAGCCTCATCCAACCATTGGTTAATCTCCAAGGCTATAAAAGCGGAAGGATAGATCAGAAGGGGGTTCCCTGCCTCTTAAACAGTTGGTGCTTTGTGAAACTTTATGATTATTGTGCTTTGTTAATGTCTGGGCGAGCTTCTCCTTCTGATAATAGAAATCATGAATTTATCTTCCGCACAAGAATGACGGTGACCAATCCCACTGAATAATCATAGACTATATCCTCAATAGAGAAATAATCTAATGAAGTATTAGAAGTCACCCCTGAAGTCGAGGAGGTTATGTCCACGCCGAGCAAGGGAAATCAGAAGGGGAAAGGAAAGGGCCAGGAGTAAGGGTTGGGGAAATATTCAAAAAGGGATGGAGAGAAGGCCTGCACCTCCCCTTGGAATGTGAAATCCCCCCGAATGGTGACCTAGGCATGTTCACCTAAACCTTTGAAGTGACCTCTTTCTACTCAGGAAGAGGCGTAGATCGCTGAACTGATAAACTGGCTACCGCCCTATGTTTGGCCTCACAGGCCCTTGACATGCACACCTAATAAAATTGATGGCCTGCGCACCTATTTGAAAATGGCACTGATTCTAAGATAGGTCCCCATAATTGGTGACTCCTTTGGAAAAATCCACTCGGTAAAATTCGACGACCACGACCTCGCCAACTTGGACACCTTCCCAAAAATGGCACCTGAGCTATATCTTGAAAGGGTATTGGAGGATGACGTGCTAAGGTAGTGCCCATGCCATGGGCAAGAGGGTTGGCTAGTTCTAGGCTATTAAACCTATCGCGGATGCCTCATTTTTGGCCACTACAACGTCATGGACCGAATTGTGTGCTAGTTGCTTTCCTTAGTCCATGATGGAATCTTATGGATATAGGATCACATTCTCATTGATGCCTCACTTATTCACTATATCACTAGTCTCCCCATGGAAGGGATGAAACCTATGGAGTGCATTGGAAAAATGTACGAGCAACAGATCGCCGATAAGGTACGCGAGGACTACCATGTCGAGCAGAACACTAGGGGGTTCATGATCAGTGCCATCAGCGATCCCGGTGCGTGCACGTGAACCTTATTTTTAGCCTGAAAAATGATGTGAAAATGCCAAGTTGAAACCATCCCTGCGTATGTAATTCAGTTGGCTAGGCACTGCGAAAAGGGGGTGTGCTACAATTGGTCCCAGTCCTTGTGCAACGAATTTCTGGAGAATGTGCGTGAGGCCTAGGATCAGGGAAAATCATTCTGATACTCCTGGATATTGTTCCTCATCATGTTTATCACATGGGAAGCCCCTGAAGACTCAGTTCTCCCTGAGATCGAGCCAGATATGTGCAAGGGAGCATGATATGCGAACTTGTGGGATTCAAAGGACATAATGTATTGAGGATAATCAAGTATTCTGGGTCCTATTTCAGAGCCAGATCACAGCTTCCATCCATTCCCGGCCGCACTTGTCACCAGAAATTTATGATAAGTACAAGAGGATCGCATCATTTCCGGTAACTTTTCACAATGTACAGATCAGGGGCCACAAGGATCCAACATGGCTATCACTCCTATATATGGTCACAGATGAAGAGATTGACCACCTTATTGCTACTTGGCCTCCGCACTGGAAAATTAGCTTCAAGTCAGGTATGAAGGAAACTGTAGGTACGAGCACCACAAAGGTCACCCCACGCACCACCACAAAAGAGACTAGAGGACAAGGCAAGAGTACTGGAAAAGGGGTGGACCCGGAACCACTAAAGGAAGGACAGGGTAAGATTACTAGGAAGGGAGTGGAATTAGAATCATAGAAGGGTTCGTAAAAGGATTCACAAAAGGATTTGGGCACAAAGGGACTGGATGTGGGAGGTGCTAACTCCCCTCGAGGTGCGAAGAGGACTGGTGACCCTGTTAAGGGACCATGAAAGAAGAAACAAGCTCAACGGCTGGAACGCAACACCAAAGTTACTTTGATAGAAGAGGACTTGGAGTAGATCGTGGATGTAGTCACCCTCGTCGTAGAATATAAATGGCTGGCTCTGGAAGAGCTGCAAAAGGCCATGGCCGATACGCTCCAATATCTGTAGCTCAAGACTAACACCTTGCAAACAAGTGTGATTCAGGCAAGACTGGCCCCATCGACAAGTAGTGCATTAATCATTACAATGGAAAGTTGCCTCTGCCCTATGCCAGGTAGAGCTCTCATGCTGAGTCTATAGAAATTTGAATAAATGTTAAATTATTCACCAATATTATCCTGATCACACACTATTTGAGCTTCATTCATAATACATAACCTCTTCTACTATTGATCATTAATTGCGGAAATATAAACAATCGCATGCGCACATCAAAACCATAAACAATCACACATATAAACACAGTATTTATGGGAAAGCTTAAAGCTAAAAACCCCCAACTATCTATATATTATAATGATAGAGATCATGTAACAATCATTGTACAAACTCCTCACAAGCTCTTAGTACAATCTCCAATTGTTACACACTACACAAGGTCAGATCTAGCAAAACACATGCTCCAATATGCTCCACCTATTAGCCTGCCTCTACTGCACAATCCAAGATGAATAATGGCCCTGACTGAGTTCGAATCCACATGGTGTGTACTACACAATCCTTATTGGCATCTCCATCAATGTGTGGTGCAAAATCATGCACCAGTATAGTCACAACTGATAGTCACACTGCTCTTTCACCTACCTCTTCACTGGTCTCCACTGAAACAGTCCATGCACTGAAGTTAACTAATGTATTCTTTAGTTGATTTATGAGTTAATAATTAGTGAATTAATTAATAATTAATTCACACCACTCTCACTAGTGTATCAATCAGTTAGACTAGATACAACTAGCTAAACTATGTTTAACTGAGTTAAACTGAATACAACTCCACTAACTTCCTCAATCAACTCCACCAAACTCTGTCACATGAGTTCTAACTGAATTATCCATGCAATAGCTCCACTTGACCCTCAGGAATAGCGTAATTCCTTCTGTCAGCTGCATGTGCCACATCTGTGCACTTAACTGAAGTGCTCCAAGAGGATAAGATAATGTTTAGAGTCCAAATATTATTAAGAGCTAATAATATTTGACATATCTATTTCTAGACTGATAATCTAAAAATAGATTCCACCCAGTATGTATAAAAATATAATTCCATCTATTTTTTCCGACTTGACCAACCATCCACAAATAGCATCCTGCAACTCATAGAACATGATCCATATGTCTAAAAATAGACATAGTCTAAAAATAGACTTTGCACCAAAAATAGCCTGTGGGCCCACTTAGTGAAGGCGACTTCTTTCTAATAAGCTCATCATCTTGTTGCAATCTCAACACTCCCTCTCAACAAGATATGGATTATCTACAACCCCTATCCCGCCTCTGTGGTATTCGAATTTTCTCCTGGTGAGCACCTTCGTCAAGATATCAGCATCTTGATCCTCCGTAGGAATGTATGAAAGTAACATGATCTTCTGTTGCACACAATATTTGATATGATGATACCGGATGTCAATGCGTTTAGATCTATCATGAAATACTAGATTAATCAAGAGTTTGATGCAACTCTGATTATCACAATAAATCACGGTAGGCTCTAAGTGTGAATCGAACAACCCGACCAGGATCTTCCTCATCCATATAGCCTCGCATGCAGCCAAAATGGCTGCCATATACTCAGCCTCTGCTGAAATAAGTGCCACGAATCTCTACTTCCTGCTGTACCAATAAAATGTTGTCGACCCGATACTAAAAATCCCTCCAGATGTGCTCTTTCTGTCTATTGGGCTCCCTGCCCAATTTGCATCTGTGGAGCCACATAGCTTCACCTCATCCGACTGTCTATACCACAATCCATATCCTGATGTGCCTCTGAGATATCTCAATACATGCTTGCCTGCCTTCCAGTAGAGCTTGGTTGGCTTAACCGTAGCTTGTGAAAGCTGGTTAACAACATATCATATGTTAGGTCGTGTATTGACCAAATACATAATCGACCCCACCAACTGTCGATAAACAGTGGCATCCACTACCTCCGCCGAAGTAGCATCCTCCTTCCTCCAACCACCAGGAAGAGGAGTATCAACAGGCTTGCAGCCATGCATTTTGAACTTCTCCAGTATCTCCCGAGCATACTTACCCTGAGAAACAAACAGTCCACCACTGCGCTGCCAAATTTCCAATCCCAGGAAATAATGAAGGAGGCCCAAGTCCTTCATCTCAAACTCTTTTGCAAGATCCTCCTTGCATGAGAGTATCAACAGCTCATCACCTGTCAAAATCAAATCATCTACATAAAGTACAATGATCAGCAACTTACCCTCCACCACAATCTGGTATAGGTTAGGATCTGCCTCACTCTTGGAGAATCCAAGTCCGGTGAAATAACTATCTATCCGTGTGTACCAAGCACGAGGTGCTTGTTTCAACCCATACAATGCTCTCTTGAGCCTGCACACATGTGACTCACTACTGAAAATCTCGAAACCTTTGGGCTGCTATATGTACACCTCCTCCTCAATCACCCCATTGAGGAACGCAATCTTCACATCCATCTGATGAATGTGCCATCCCATCTGCGCTGAGAGAGCAAGAATTGTCCGTATGGAAGAATACCTTGTGACAGGTGCAAAGGTCTCCTCATAATTGATCCCCTCTATCTGTGAGAAGCCTCGGGCAACAAATCTTGCCTTGTACTTCTCCACACTCCCATCAGTTGCCTGCTTCAATTTGTAGATCCATCTCGAACCCACCACTGATTTCCCTTTCGGCCTTGGGACAATCTCTCATGCACTGTTTCTGACAATCGAATCATACTGTTCCACCATGGCATCTACCCATGCGGGATCCTCCACAACTTCCTCGAAAGAGGATGGCTCTGTCATGATACACTTGCTCACAAGAGCCATGTATCTAGTGTACCGATCAGGTGACTGTCTCTGTCCGCGCTGTGATGTAGGTGCTCCTTCAACCTTCTCTGCATCTTGAGCCAGTCGCTCAGCTTCTGTAGTGCGCTTCTGCCCTTTGATTGTTGGCGCTGCATGAGTGGTCTCTTCCACTCCATGAACCTCATCTTGTGGCTGATCCACATCCTGAGACTCATCCTTAGGAACTAATAGCTCCTCATCTGCATGCAAGTGTGGCTCCCTTTCAAGCGAACACTTCATGGCTTTCTCCTCCTGAAATTTGATATCCCGTCACACAACAGTCTTGCGACTTTCTGGAAAATACACATGATAGTTGTGGGGCGTATCAGTGTACCCCAAAAATATCCAAACCTTTGTAGTTGGCTCCAGCTTCTTCCTGGCATCCTTCTTCACATGAATGTAAACAGGTGAACCAAAAATCCTCAAATGGGAAATATCAGGCTTCTTACGATAAAACACCTCCTCGGGTGTACTCATGCCAAGTATCCTGTGAGGACAACGGTTCTGCACATATACTGCAGTATTGCATGCCTCAACCCACAAGTTTATGGGTAGGCCCTGATCATGCAACATCGCCTGTGCAGCACCCATGATCATTCTATTCTTCTGCTCAACAACCCTGTTCTACTATGGGTTATGAGGTGCTACGAGCTCTCTTCGAATTCCTTCTGCGCTGCAAAAGTCCTTGAATTCGCCAGAGATGAATTCACCACCATTGTCGCTCCTAAGAGCCTTCACCTGCTTCCCCAACTCTTTCTCAACCAGTGCCTTGAACTCACATAACTTTGAGTATGTCTCGCTCTTCTTCTGCATGAAGAAGATCCAACACTTACGAGAAAAATCATCAACAAAGATCACATAATACCTGTGCTTTGCTATCGAAGCTGCTGAGAAAGGTCCACACATGTCTGTGTGAATTCTCTCAAGGATCGTCGTGGCACAACTATCCTTCTCGTGAAAGGTGGATTTCACAAATTTTCCCAAGGTACATCCCTTGCACTGATCTGACTGCGCAAGAGTACCCTTAGGAAGCCCAGTAGAAATCTGTTGTAGTATCTTCAAAGCTCCATGGTGAAGGTGGCCCAATCTCTGGTGCCACAACTCGCCATCATCCCGGCTCACCACTCCTTCTGCCTTGCCTTCCATTACTGCACAGCCATCTACCTACAATTGATAAAGGTTCTTAACTCGAACCCCTATCCTCTGGGTCTCACCAGCTGCCTTACTGCGCAGGAAAGCCTTTCCCTCGCTAAAGACAACATCATATCTCTTGTCTTCTAACATCGCCACAGAGATAAGATTCTTCTTCAACCCTAGAACATGCATCACTTCCTTCAATACGAAGGGTTTACCAGACTCCCTCTCAAAGGAAATGGTACCGATACCGGTCGCAGTGTATCTACCATCATCGCCCATCTCGATGTGCACTCCAAGATCTTTCTCATCCAGATCAGTAAACAAATCTCGATCTCCGTCGTGAAAATACGCACCACCGTCAAAAACCACACTCGAACGCATCATACTTGAGACTAAGTATGAGATCGAGAAAACTAAATAAAACTATGAGGCTAAGGCCTCTCCAGCTGCAGATCCAGCAGCCTGCTTATTTTTCTTCTTCTGCGGACAATTTGTGGCATAATGTCCGTGTTGGTGACAGTGAAAGCACTTCACCTTGGACATGTCCTACTTCTTACCTTCCACACTAGAATGAGAAGCTTTCTTGCTCTCCCCCTTCTTTTCTTTGACATCCAATTCACAATTCTCTTCATCATAGTTCTTTGATGAAGATCCGTCCCTGGTACTTCGCCTTATCTCCTCTTGCACAAGATCCGACCAAAGTCGCTCCCATCCTGGCAATTTCTCCCGACCATTGACAAAGGCCTGATAGGAATGCAAACTCTTCAGAAGCCCAAGGAAAGCGAAGCTCACCAATTCCTCATCATCAACAGTCACGCCCACACTTCATAGCTCATCCCTGCATTGGGTGAACTTCGTGAGGTACTTGGGCATATTGTTGCCTTTCTCCATCTTTATGTTTCTGAGTTTATCCTTGAGCGCCAACTTCCTCTGGTCGCTCTTGCTTTGGAATAAATCTGTCAAGGCTTTCCACATCAAGAATGGAGAATCCTTACCATGAAGGTTGGACACTATGTGATCCTTCATGCCCTCCAACAGAATCCTTCAACACTTTTTTGTCTTCTTTTGCCATGCGTCAAGTACGGCAGCATCAGTAGAAGTAGGCTTTGGGACTTCAGTGTCTATGAACTCCTTCAACCCATTATCATCTAGCACTGTCTCCATCCTATCCTTCCATGAAATATAATTTGAGCTGCCCTCAAGGGCATACTCCAATCGCAATCCGTTGAAAGACATATCAACTTCGACACCAAGAAAACACTGCTGCAAATTCGAATTCCACCAGCACAAAACTCAACCGCTTCAATGTCTTGCAATTGCTCCAATGATCAATATTTGCTCTGATACCATGTATAAATTTGAATAACTGTTAAATTATTCACCGAGATTATCCTGATCACACACTATTTTAGCTTCATGCATAATACATAACCTCTTCTACTATTGATCATTAATTGCGGAAATATAAACAATCGCATGCGCACATCAAAACCATAAACAATCACACATATAAACACAGTATTTATGGGAAAGATTAAAGATGAAAACCCCCAAATATCTATATATTATAATGATAGATATCATGTAACAATAATTCTACAAACTCCTCACAAGCTCTCAGTACAATCTCCAATTGTTACACACTACACAAGCTCAGATCTAGCAAAACACATGCTCCAATCTGCTCCACCTGTTAGCCTGCCTCTACTCCACAATCCAAGATGAATAATGGCCCTGACTGAGTTCGAATCCACCTGGTGTGTACTACGCAATCCTCATTGGCATCTCCATGAATGTGTGGTTCAAACTCATGCACCAGTATAGTCACACTGCTCTTTCACCTACCTCTTCACTGGTCTCCACTGAAACTGTCCATGCACTGAAGTTAACTGATGTATTATTTAGTTGATTTATGAGTTAATAATTAGTTAATTAATTAATAATTAATTCACACCACTCTCACTAGTGTATCAATCAGTTAGACTAGATACAACTAGCTCAACTATGTTTAACTGAGTTAAACATAATACAACTCCACTAACTTCCTCAATCAACTCCACCAAACTCTGTCACATGAGTTCTAACTGAAGTCTCCATGAAATAGCTCCACTTGACCCTCAGGAATAGCATAATTCCTTCTGTTAGCTGCATGTGCCACATCTGTGCACTTAACTGAAGTGCTCCAAGAGGATACGATAATGTTTAGAGTCCAAATATTATTAAGAGCTAATAATATTCGACATATCTATTTTTAGACTGGGAATCTAAAAATAGATTCTGCCCAGCATGTCTAAAAATAGAAGTCCATCTATTTTTTCCGACTTGACCAACGATCCACAAATAGCATCCTGCAACTCATAGAACATGATCCATATGTCTAAAAATAGACTTTTCGCCAAAAATAGCCTACGGGCCCACTTAGTGAAGGCGACTTCTTTCCACTAAGCTCATTGTTACACCATTTTTTGGTCATCTAACCTACTATCATTAGATGGACCCAAGTACACCATGTAAGACCAATTTTACCCTAAGTAAAATTGCTTTCACTATGTTAAATAACTTAATAAACCACATTTATTAGGTTGTTTATGGTCTAAACTGGAAACCCCAAAAGGAAATATTAAACAAATCTATATTTGTTTGGTTTTCCTCATGGAATAATTAATTAAACAACAATTTAATTATTATTCCTCATCATGTTTAACCCAAAACAAAGAAATTAATTAGATAAATCTCTATTTATCTTATTATTTTCTAGGAATAATTATTTAAATCTTATTTAAATGATATTCCTTGTTAAATATGACTAAATCACCCACAAATAATTAAATAAATCATTATTTTTTTTATTATCATTCAACCACTTCCTTAAAATGATAAATAAATCATTTATTTATTTATTATTTACAAATAAAGGGATTTGACCCAAGTCAAATACCTTTTCCCTCCAACAAATATAATAAAATATTCCATAAAAGGTGGATCTAGATTTGGTTAACGTTATTTTAATCATGCACCAAGATCTAGAATGACCCAATATTTTGTTATAAACAGGAGGGTTTTCCCTACCATTCTTCACCTTTTGTTGCCTATTGGATCACTCTGAATCTAAACTCTTGGTCTGACTTTGAGCCATTATCACTGTCATATTTTCCATTATTTCTTGTGTGAGCTCCCTTTGAGTTTTATCTTTGTCTGGGTTTTCTACACCAACAGGAGAGAGAAATGCTAGATCTGAAGTGCTGATGAATTCCAAGAACCCTTCCCATTGAGGAGAATTGGAAGCATCTTCTTGTTTTCCTCCCAGGTGCCCTTAATACAAAAAATTCTTTCAAAAATTGTTCTTTTCTTGTCTATTGGATATATGGAGCAAACCCTTCTTTTTACTGCTTAATGTCTATCTATGCATAGATCTGGTTTTTTGCAGCTCTTGTCTTGATCAAGTAACTACAGATCTGAAGATATTGGCAGCCACATTTGATGTTAGGGATATTAGTTATGCGTAGCTAAAGTGGTCTTTTTTCGTACACTTCGACAAAGGATTCATACTAACAATTGGCGACTCCACACGGGTTTTCAATTACGACCGCTGTCGTTTTTCATATTCCTGCATATCCAGCTACTTCAGCACCTAGGGTTTCTTTTCAGCTTTTTTTTTTTCCTATTTTCATGTTTTTTTTCACCTATAAAACCCTAAAACATTAAAATTTCTAACTTCCGCGTGTTTCTGGCCCTATTGCGCAGGTGACAGACATCAGCCGCAACTGAGACGACAACTTTTCCGCAAATCTGCTGCCAAGACAACCGGAATTGGAGGTCGCACTTTTCAGCCCAAAAACTGCGACCTGGACTCTAGGTCGCACTTTTCAGCCCTTTTTCTGCGACCTGAATAGGAAAACAAGTCAGAACCTGCAACCTGTGCTTTTTTCTACTGTTTTTCTGCAATTTTTCTGGGTTTTGCTGAAGCTTCTGTTAGGGTTTTCCAGCCTCTGTCTCAGCCCGTTTCGACCTGGTTCTGATCTGTTTTGCTCATCTAAGTGGGAACATAGCCCCTTAGGGCTTCAGTACCCTCCACTTTTTGTGGAAGAGTTTTTATCTGTTTCGGGTCTGTTTTTTCAGAGTTTCAGCCCCCCTTTTTCCAGATCTGATACCTCCTTTTCAGACCTCTTTTAATCAGCTCTTCTCCCTTTCAAATCACCTCTTGAATATTTTTTTGGATCTACTTTAGGGCCTCCTCCTTGCCCCTTCTACTTTTTGCTAATTTCCTCCTTTTTTCCAGCCACCTTGCCTCTGCCTCTTGGCTGTGATCTGCACCTCTTTTCAGCATCTTTTCCCTTTAGATCCCTGTCCCTTTCGACCCTAGATTCATTGGCCTTTTTAGTCCTGCTTTTGTCTAGATTTTTTCCTCTTTTTAGATTAGTTTTAGAGACCCATTTTTGAAGAATTTATGCAATAGTAGCTTGTACACTTTCTTCATATTTCAACATTATATACTGTTTTTGTAGCATTATTTTCAGTTACGCAGCACACTTTTTCTCTTGCTCTCAAAATGAAGAGGGTTTAAAAATTAAAATTAACGCATGCCACACACTCACCCTGTTAAGAAGAGCCTCGGTTTACACCGCTGTGCAAAGACTTTAAAAATCAATTGACACCGCACCTTTTCGCCCTCTTGTTTCAGGTATTGTAATCACTTGATTCTCGCACCTCCCCGCTCTCGTTCGGTTTTTGGTCTTCCCCTCGTGCCGGGTTTGTGTTGCCATCATTGCGCCCCCAAGGCGCGCCTCCTGGAGACTTATTGGCCTTCACCCTCAGTTTCTGGTCGATCGATCTGCTTCGTCCCGCCGTCGTCGAGCCAGTCCTCCTCCGAGTCCGCACTCCGACTCCTCTTCTGATTTATTGGGTTCTCCTTTTACTTCTGGTTCTCCCCCTGTCACCTTCACTATGTCTAGTCCAGGGCCTCATGCTAGCGGAGCTCCCGGCCCTAACGCCGGAACTACTACTAGCGGAACCGCCACAGGAACTACCTCGGCCGCACCCTTGCTAAAGTACATTGCAGGCCTCAGCCTCCCCAATTTCAATCAGTTGATCAATGACCCTATCCGCCACGATTTTGGTTGGCTTGCTATGCCAACCAAGCTCCCCTCCGACATCCCTAAGTTCGAAGGCCTTGTTGGAGAAGATCCAACCAACCATGTCCGATCTTTCCACATGTGGTGTTCCTCCAATTCCATTACCGATGATTCCATCCGTCTTCGGTTGTTCCAACGCACGCTTACCGACGAAGCTTCTAAATGGTATGTTGACCAAGCCACCTCTTCCCATACCACCTTTGCGACCATTACCCAAGCCTTTTTATCTTATTTCCAGCTCCCTCTCCGATATGATACTGGTACAGAGCTTTTGACCTCTTTCAAGCAAACCTCTTCGACCTGCCTTTCCACTCATGTCTAGGAATGGTGACGAAGACGAAGCTTATCTCGAGCTCCCCCCTTCGAAGATTGGGTTTATATGGACTAGTTCCTTCGCACTCTATTAGCTACCATTGGCAAAGATGTCGCCTCCCATTTCCCTCAAACCGAAGAAGTCGCCCTCCAAATAGCCTTGAAATATGAACTGATCTATGCTCAGTCTGGTTATGTTTATACCGTCCTTCCTGACCTCCCAAAGCCCGGAGGCGCTAATGCCCTGGGGGCATCTCATTCCACCGACGGTATCGTTGGAGCCCTTTCTCATCCGTATGCTTAACCGCCTATGGGCTATGGTCTCCCTCAGGGAGGGGCCATCACCTCTAGCACTTTTCCCCCTCTAGGTAGCATGTATCCAGGATACGGCATGCCTCATTCTTTTGCCCAACCTCCTGCTTACCTCAATGTTGCCCAACCTAACCAATACCCTTATCCGTAGCCTGGTGTGCCATCTCCTCCAGAATATGTGCTTCCACCTCCCTTGCCTCCTCCAACCCCGCAACAACACCTATAGCCCCCTCCAGGGCAAGTATTTTCACAGCAGGGCACGACTAATCCCCCTTCTCAAAGAAGGTGGAGAGGTAATCCAAATCAATCCGCCCCTAGTATACGTGGACCCAATCCTTAAGGTACTGACCCTAACACCGCTAACCAGCAACAAGGCACTCAGCCCAAGTAGGACAGGCCTCTCTGCACCAATAAGCCTTGTTCATGTTTTGGTGTTTACGGTCATTACACCCATGATTGTCCCCTCTTACCACAGATGCGGCAAATGTGGGAGTCTCAAGACACATTGCGAGGAAAACATGCCTCCCCTCATGCTCCCCTAATGTGGCCACTACTCAACCAGCTGTGCTTACTGATCCTTTCCCTCAGCAAGGATTCGTGGCTACCCAACCGCCTCCCAGCCAGGTTTCCACTCAACCTTCCCCTTCTGGTTCCTCCGATTACCAGATCCTCATGATGAACTCTGATCCATCCCCAACCGTCGACCTTCACCTTCAAACTCGGTCTTGCCAGTACCCCAAGCCTCCCGCTCAGTCTGCCCCCGAGTCCCCTTCTTCAGGTTCTACAGAGCCTATTTCGACATCCAATGGCCCCTTACATATCCCTCAACCCAAAGTTGAGGTTCATACCAAGATTCCTAAGGGACCATTACGTCGAAATGCTGCTTCTGGTCAAGCTGCTCATTCGTATAGCATAGTATATGATTTGGCGCAATCTCCTGCTACCATTTCCACATTGGAACTACTCTAGTCATGCCCTTCCCAAAATAAGGCTCTGCTATCTACCATGGGCACTGTAGATCCTACTGATGACCAAATGACTGTATTCGACACCCATCAATCAGACCATCCTCCTCTTCCTGCTTCCGTCGCCTTCCAAATCCCTGTCAAAATCCAGAATGCCAACGTTTCTCGGTGCATAATTGATGAGGGGGCATCCACCTGTGTGATGTCTGCTTCGGTTTGGAAGCAACTCGGCTCTCCTGAGTTGGCCCCTTCCATGATCACCCTTTGAGTGTGGGACGGCCACGCCTCCCAGCCCATTGGCCTTTTTCGTAATTGTCCTATCACCCTTGCCGGTAAGATCATTTGTGTTGACGTCGAAGTCATTGACGCCCCTCTAGACTACAACATTCTATTAGGGCGAAGCTACACCTATGCTATGTATGCTGTCCCATCTGCGGTTTTTCACAAGATGTCTTTTCCTCATAATGGAAAGATCGTCACTATCGACCAGTTGACTTACAATGAGCCACCGTCTTAGACCTCCCCGGAGACGACCATCTCTTCTGTAGCCAATAAGAAAACCGTAGATTCCTTGACCAGTGTCTCCCCCAGCGTCTACAAAGATTCCTCCCTGCTTGGAACTTTTCCTAGTCTCCCCCCTTCTCATATCTCTGATCCCAGCTTATCGAATGTTTGCATGATGCAATCATCTCGGGTTGCCCTTCAGCAACCCACTTCGGCTAGTCAGCAACCTTCGACTCAACCTCGCTCACCGCGACCCGCTCCTAGCCATTCATCTCAGCCAGCCGGACCTCCTCCTTCTGGCCCGCCTCTTACAGCTGGTATCCCTGAACCCCTCTATCCTCCTGGGTTGGTTCCCCTAGGCCTCAACCATCTCAGAGCCATCCCTCCCGGTCATCATCCCGCTGGCCAAATACCTTTCTTGGCTCCCCCTCCTGAAGTCTATATGGTCCCCGTCATGGCCACCCTCTCTCTCCCCAACTTGACCCTGGGTTTACCCATCTGGTACCTTGACCCTCCAGCCGCTACCCCATCCGGTCACCCCAAACCCTATCTTGCTTTGACACCGGTTCAACCGGTCCCCCTCGCTTCCGCCGTCGCCACTAGGCCCCCCGCACCTCCCTAGGACCCTGCCCCTGTGGTGACAGCTCCAGGAAACACAGGCAAAGATCGTAAGGGGGCACCCAATCAGAAACAAGGCACCATCCGTGTCTGCACGGACTTTCACAACTTGAACCAAGCTTGTCCCAAAGACAACTTCTCCACACCATTTATTGAGAAAATCATTGATGAGTGTGCGGGGCATGAGGTTCTATCCTTTATGGATGGTTTCTCCGGATACAACCAAATCGTTATCCATCCCGTTGACCAACTTAAGACTGCGTTCATCAGTCCGTGGGGAAATTTTACTTACCGGGTCATGCCTTTCGGCCTTAAAAACGCCCGCGCCACTTTTTAGCGGGCCATGTCTTATTTTTTCCATGAATTAGCTCATATTATCCTTGCTTATTTAGATGACCTCACTGCGCGTTCTAAGCATCGGGCTCAGCACCTACACGATCTGCGTACCGTCTTTCTCTGATGTCGCAAGTATAATATCCGCCTTAACCCGTTGAAATGCGTCTTTTGCGTTCCTGCCGGCCGTCTCTTAGGCTTCATAGTGTCTAAGGATTGTATCACCCCTGACCCTTTGACAGTTCAAGCCATTCTTGAACTTCCCATTCCACGTACCCTACGCCAGCTCCAAAGTCTCCAAGGCAAAGCTAATTTTCTCCGTCGGTTCGTCCCTGACTATGCCACCACTGCACATGGGTTCCTTAGACTCCTCCAATCCAATATACCATTTGTTTGGGATACCTATGCTCATGAGTCTTTCAATGCCCTCAAGCAGGCTCTCACATCCGCTCCCTTGATCCGCCCTCCCGACTTTGATAGGGACTTCATCCTGTACATCTCCACTTCCACCTATTCGGTCGCTGGAGTTCTTATCCAGGAAGATGACAATGGTATCGAGCATGTGATCTACTACATCAATAAGAACCTAGTAGGACCTCCTGTTTCCTACTCACATGAAGAAAAACTAGCGTTGGCTGTTGTGTTCTCAGTCCAAAAACTTCGTCATTACATCCTCATGCGTTCCACCAAGGTTGTGACTACTTCCAACCCCATGGCTTTCCTATTGAGTCGCCGCATCCTCACTGGGAAGTACGCCCGTTGGGTCGTCATCCTTCAAGAAGTCGACCTCAAATTTGTCACACCAAAAATTAAGAAAGGTTTAGCTCTTGCTGAACTCATTTCTGAATTACCTACCGGAACACCAAATCCTCCAGTTAATGATGATTTCCCTGATGAGCACTTATTCGCCATTACCTCGGACGATCCTTGGTACGGCGATATCCTCACTTACTTGTGAACCCAAAAGTTCGCTTTTCACCTTGATCGTGACGCTCGACGACGTATCCGACACCAGGCTCCTCGCTACCTTCTTATCGGTGATGACCTCTATCGTCTCGGTATAGATACTGTCCTTCGTCGTTGTCTCACGCACGCTGAAGCTGAACAAGTCCTCAATGCCTGCCATAGTGGCGTTTGTGGTGGCCACCTCTCCGGTCTTGCTACTGCCCAAAAAGTCATGCGCGCTGGGTATTTCTAGCCTTCCCTCTTCAGTGATTGCATTGAAGCAGTCAAACACTATTCCAATTGCCAACATTTTGCCCCTAAGGCGCGAGCTCCCCCAGCTCCCCTCCATCCGGTCGTCTCAACTGGTCCCTTTTGTAAATGGGCCATCGACTTTATGGAGTGTCGCTCGCCATCCACTGGTAACCATAAATATATCATCGTGGCAGTCGACTATTTCAAAAAATGGGCCGAAGCTATGCCAACATGTAACAACACGGCAGCTATCGCAGCCCTCTTTTTCTTTAACCACGTTATCGCTCGATTCGGGGTTCCGAAACAACTGGTCTCTGACCATGGCCGACATTTTGAAGATGAGATATGGCGTGAGCTATCCTCACTGTTGGGTTTTGAGCACCAATATTCCTCCTCCTATTACCCGCAAGGTAATGGCCAAGTTGAAGCAGTCAACAAAATCCTCAAGACTATGCTTAAACAAACGGTGAATAAGCACAAAACCAACTGGCATCTTATGCTCTTCCCCACTTTGTGGGACTATCGAACTTCTGTTAAAACCGCCATCGGGTTTACTCCTTTCCACCTTGTTTTTGGAGAGGAGGCAGTCTTACCGATCGAGTGTGAAATTCCTTCCCTGCATCTGGCCGTTGAACTTCTCCCTGACACCCAACTTCTAGAACAACGACTTATCATGCTTCAGTGCGCCTCTGAAGACCGTCGTGTTGCCTTGCAAACCATGGAAGCAGCCAAGAAACGCACCAAAGCTCAGTATGACAGAAAAGTTCAGCCTCGTACTTTTCACGAAGGCGACCTTGTTCTAGTTTATGACCAGGCCCATGATGTCCTTGGACGTGGAAAGTTCGACTCATTATGGCTAGGCCCTTACATCATCAGTAAGGATCTTGGTAAGGGGGCATACCTCTTAGAGGATTTCGAAGGCAATCCCCTTCCTAATCCTCACAATGCACTCTATCTTAAGAAATATTACCCTTAGCATTTCCCTTCTGAAATGCATGTTTTATTTTCTTTTAGATAGCTAGCATATTTTTCATTTTTGTGATTTGATACTTCACCAGGACACATTTTGTCCAAGATGGGTCACTTCACCTCTCCTTAAAATCACATTTCTTCACTTACAACACTTGTACTTGGGGCACCACTTTGCCTCCTTACTTGTCTTTGTTCGTGTTGATTTTTGTCATGAGTTACCATCTTGTACTCATGTTTTCATGGTCCCCCATTGGACCTTTACTGTGTGGCAGCACCATCGAGTCACCCTTGTTTAGAGCATCCAAGTGGAGTCATCATCACATTCATGGAGTCTATCCCGAGTCCCTTTGTACCCCGCTATAGTCCTTCATCCCTCATTGCTTGGTTTCTCTCTTGTGTCGCACATTATGACCTTCAGTCCCACTGTCCCTTATCCCTGATGATATTGTGTCAGTCGTTGCCATGTCATTCATGCCCTTTATGCTCTAGCAAGGGAAGTTGTCCATTCGCTACTCAGTCCCCTCCATTCCACCATCATCATTGGTATTAGTCTGTCCGTCGCTCTACTATTTTCTCTCGTGCCTTAGTTGAGGATCTCTCATTGCCTCACCTATGGTGGACCTCCTTCTGTCGACATCAACTCCTTCATTCCAGAAGACAGGTCTAGAGGGCGGTGTACCTTGGTTCCAGCTTCCACTCTTGTTCGGTGCCTCGGATCAGGCAAAGGGATCTCTCATTTCCCTTTGACTTGATTGTTTCTCCACTCTAGCTCCTTTCAGCATGATCGAGATCCGTATACTTGATGGTTCAGTGATGCAGCAGCAGCTCTTGGTGATTCCCGGGTGTGTGTGAGATGTCTCAGCCCTCATGAGGGGGTGGCCCTGTAGGTAGCCCCCCACATGCCCGGATGACCTCTTCATTGCAGCCTTTGATGCAGCTCCATATATTTGATGATGTCGGCCTTAGCCGCTTGCAGCGCCTCTTTGATTTGCATGTATTAGTCAGATTTTGTGAGCCCTTCCCCACTTATAGGGGGCATTTGGGTTGTATTTGTATCTCATGTACTCAGATATTATTGTATAAGTCCTGGCTGTCATCCCAGGCACAGCATGTATGTGGGATCCATCATTGTATTTCTATCTGGCTCATGTTTCTGCTGGCTGTACTTTATGGTTCGGTCCCTTGTTTACTGGACACACTATTCTTTTGTACTTTGTCTCGGCGGGCATAGGTATGCCTCCCCCGCCACCTTTAGCACAGGTACCCTCTCATAAAAAGAGACTTTTTGCACCTGTAAGTCTCGTCTCCTCAGGGTCTAGTTCTTCAGCACATTAGTCTACCTTACATTTCTCTCTCTGACTTCCCTTTTGATGTCTGGTGATTGAGTTCTTACAACGTACTTCGGTCATACGATTTGCTCCTAACACTTGCATGCTGGGGGGCAATCTGTTACACCATTTTTTGGTCATCTAACCTACTATCATTAGATGGACCCAAGTACACCATGTAAGACCAATTTTACCCTAATTAAATTTGCTTTCACTATGTCAAATAACTTAATAAACCACATTTATTAGGTTGTTTATGGTCTAAACAGGAAACCCCAAAAGGAAATATTAAACAAATCTATATTTGTTTGATTTTCCTCATGGAATAATTAATTAAACAATAATTTAATTATTATTCATCATCATGTTTAACCCAAAACAAAGAAATTAATTAGATAAATCTCTATTTATCTTATTATTTTCTAGGAATAATTATTTAAATCTTATTTAAATAATATTCCTTATTAAATATGACTAAATCACCCACAAATAATTAAATAAATCATTATTTATTTGATTATCATTCAACCACTTCCTTAAAATGATAAATAAATCATTTATTTATTTATTATTTACAAATAAAGGGATTTTACCCAAGTCAAATACCTTTTCCCTCCAACAAATATAATAAAATATTCCATAAAAGGTGGATCTAGATTTGGTTAACGTTATTTTAATCATGCACCAAGATCTAGAATGACCTAATATTTTGTTATAAATAGGAGGGTTTTCCCTACCATTCTTCACCTTTTGTTGCCTATTGGATCACTCTGGATCTAAACTCTTGGTCTGACTTTGAGCCATTATCATTGTCATATTTTCCATTATTTGTTGTGTGAGCTCCCTTTGAGTTCTATCTTTTTCTGGGTTTTCTACACCAACAGGAGAGAGAAATGCTAGATCTGAAGTGCTGAGGACTTCCAAGAACCCTTCCCATTGAGGAGAATTGGAAACATCTTCTTGTTTTCCTCCCAGGTGCCCTTAATACAAAAAATTGTTTCAAAATTTGTTCTTGTCTTTTCTATTGGATATATGGAGCAAACCCTTCTTTTTACTGCTTAATGTCTTTCTATGCATAGATCTGGTTTTTTGCAGCTCTTGTCTTGATCAACTAATTACAGATTTGAATATATTGGCAGTCACATTTGATGTTAGGGCTATTAGTTATGCGTAGCTAAAGTGGTCTTTTTTCGTACACTTCGACAAAGGATTCATACTAACACTCATCATATTATTGCAATATCAACAAAGTCCACTCGAATTAGGAGTGCAATTACAGGCATGGGAGAGGTACACGTGGAGCTATCCCACCTACCACATGAACCATTACAGGTCCTCCACGCATCCCTTTTCGAAGAGATACAACACAGGGACCACTGAGTGCGCCAGCAGTTCAGTATAGTTGAGAAGAAAATATTAGCAAAAATCGCTGAAGTATCCAAGGCATAGGTTGCATGTACCCTTGTCGCTGCACAACAGATAGAGTTGGAATGCCTAATCAATAGGCTCTACGCAGATGTCACTGAAGATTTCCCGACTTCTGCCACCACCTAGGCCAAGATAGAAGGGCTTGTTGCAGCACTCAAGGATTCGAGGACCGAGGTGCAGGTGGTCAAGTCAGAGATGGAACAATATATTCCGGATTTGTAGGCCAAATTACAGCCGAAAACACCACTTGAGGTAAGGGCCCAGTGAGCCACGCTGGTCACAGAGGCTACCAATGTCATCACAGATAAGATTGCTTAGGGTGGAGGACAGTTGGAGACAGCTATTCAGATGTGGAATAAGGTGAAATGTGATCCTCTCTTGTGCAAAATTACTCAAGAGCTGCGCCAGAAGGAAGAAGAGTTTGAGAAAATAGAAGCCACTATCCCTAATATGATCCCCACTCAACGCCTAGCACAATTGTGTACCAGCCACACACTGAGAGATGACATTGAAGAGCTCCACTAGAAAAATAAGGTCCTTAGTGACCACCTTAACCCTTGGGCTAATGAAGCCCTCAAGCTCTCTTAGGACATTGATATCGCAGTAAAGCAGCTGAACTAGACTTTGGAGAGCGTCACTGCTGCTATAGAAGGTCCAACGTTGTAGAAGTTCGTGGAGATTGCTCAGAATGTTGTTGCATGGAGCGAAGGAGTGCTTCCCCCGCTGGTTGATGCGATCAAGCATTTGTAGGTGAAGATGGAAAACCCATGGCTGCAGTGACTCGGGAAGAGTCACAAGATTGTGTTGGGGGTCTGTTGGAACAGGGTTCCCTAACCTGCATTTGTGGTACAATTTTGTTAAAATTGGTCCTACGTAGGGTTTTGGGGTGGGTCAAAGCCCCTAATGTGTTGTAATGGGTTAAAGGGTAGCTCTAGGGTCCAAAAACCATGGTTTGCAGACAATAGGATAGGGAAGGCTATGATATTATAAATAGATAGATAGTTGGGTCTAGTAAGTAAGTAAGTCGATAGATTGATGCTACGTGTGAACTGTTAAGATCTGTTTGGGTTTTTTTTGTGTAAGGACTCCTGCTGGCTATGTGTGCAGAGATCCTCAGTCCTGTTGTGTGTGGACCCCACTAGGCTGTGTGTGCGAGCTGTGTTGGGTTGTAAGTGGATTTTTGATATTAATGAATGCGAAGTACAACTGAAGTATCTGTGTGTTATATGAATTGGTTAAGTTTACTGCTGAAGTGCATCTATGATATTTATTTAAGTTGTGAATGTATCTATATTTTGGAATTGGCATGAGTATATCTGTGATCTGATAGTGATTGTGATTATAGTGCTCTATGATAGTATTTGGCAATACAAATGCGGATGCGAATGTACTGGTTATATCTGATAGCTTTATTATGGTTATATGCTAATTACATTGTTAAAAGAGTTGCGCATAGAATCCTTATGTGTGAACCTAATAAGCTATGAACTAAATCTGCCTCAAATTACCTACTCTCTCTCTCTCTCTTAGGGTGCAGAAACATGGTTCCAACACCCTCCCATACTGCTTCGAGTGAGACCTTGGCCTCCGCAAGTAGGTCATTGCTGAAAGGGCCAGTAGTATAGGAGTTTGTTGGCAAACTTTAACCTCCGAACCTGGGTCAGGACCCCTCAAGCCAACAACATGTGAAAAATGATGCCATATATTGATGGATGAGCATCTATGCAAGGAAACAAGGGCTTCCCATGACAGGTAGTGCAGGAGGCACAAGGAAAACAAGACTTGTTCTAGGGACCGAAATGAATATAATGTCAATATCCTATCTCCTTGTTTGTAATTATGCCTTCCATGAGGTGTATAAATACCACCAGAAATCAGTTGATTCAATTAGGCCACAAGCTCCTGTAGGTGGGATTTTGGTGAACCCATAAATCCCGCTCGAAAAATAGGATAATTGTTTTGATATTTTTAAGAATATACACATGTTATGTTTTATGGTACCTTCATGTGTACATGCTTTTGAAAGGGAAGAGTTGTGTATGGAATTCAAAATATTTTTTTTAATCTAATATCAAGTATGCATGGGAAAGGGATTCCCAAGGCCATACAATAGCATCAAAATTACAGGAGTGTTGAATGATGCTATAATATATGCCCCCTAATATATGAGGTCAGAAGGGGTACATGATGGCTGGAATTTATTAAGAATAAGGAGAGATATCATTTGAGAACATAAGAGGAAATCACCATATTCCAATCTGCTGAATACATGTGGAAGGAGTTAGAAATAAGACTCACATATGAGGCAGTCATACCCATGCTCAGAGATAGTAAATCATGTATTATTATCAAGTATAAAGTGGATCGAACATGTATACATAAGTGTACAAAAATAACTGAAGAATACATAGTGGATCATCTGATCATAGCTGCAAAGGAAAACAACAGAGTTATGTCTCAAAATCACATATAAAAGAAAGTTTGATCAATGATACTCAAAGAATGTCTGATCACTGATGGTTCATAACTGATCCTCATAAGTAACAAGTCATAAACTCAGGTGCCAACATAAAAGATGTTATTGTGATTAACTGCAACATAAAAGGGTGGATGGTATCCCTGGCAGAAAACAGAAGGAGTTGTTGAGTGAACCAAGATTCTGACAAAACTCAAGGTCTTCACCAAACTTAGATGGTACATTTCTACACTATGGGTGTTAGTATGAATCCTTTGTCGAAGTGTACGAAAAAATACCACTTTAGCTACGCATAGCTAATAGCCCTAACATCAAAAATGGCTACCAATATCTTTAGATCTTCAGTTAGTTGATCAAGACAAGAGCTGCAAAAAACCAGATCTATTCATAGAAAGACATTAAGCAGTAAAAAGAAGGGTTTGATCCATATATCCAATAGACAAGACAAGAACAATTTTTGAAAGATTTTTTTGTATTAAGGGCACCTATGAGGAAAACAAGAAGATGTTTCCAATTCTCCTCAATGGGATGGGTTCTTGGAAGTCCTCAGCACTTCAGATCTAAAATCTCTCTCTCTTGTTGGTGTAGAAAACCCAGACAAAGATAGAACTCAAAGGGAGCTCACACAACAAATAATGTAGATAAAATGTGACCAAGTGTATAGATCTAGAGTGATCTAATAGGCAACAAAAGGTGAGGAATGGTAGGAAAAACCCTCCTATTTATAACAAAATATTGGGTCATTCTAGATCTTGGTGCATGATTAAAATAATGTTAACCAAATCTAGATCAACCTTTTATGGAATATTTTATTATATTTGTTGGAGGGAAAAAGTATTTGACTTGGGTCAAATCCCTTTATTTGTAAATAATAAATAAATAAATGATTTATTTATCATTTTAAGGAAGTGGTTGAATGATAATCAAATAAATAATGATTTATTTAATTATTTGTGGGTGATTTGGTCATATTTAACAAAGAATATTATTTAAATAAGATTTAAATAATTATTCTTAGAAAATAATAAGATAAATAGAGATTTATCTAATTAATTTCTTTGTTTTGGGTTAAACATGATGAGGAATAATAATTAAATTATTGTTTAATTAATTATTCCATGAGGAAGATCAAACAAATATAGATTTGTTTAATATTTCCTTTTGGGGTTTCCTGTTTAGACCATAAACAACCTAATAAATGTGGTTTATTAAGTTATTTGACATAATGAAAGCAATTTTACTTAGGGTAAAATTGGTCTTACATGGTGTACTTGGGTCCATCTAATGATAGTAGGTTAGATGACCAAAAAATGGTGTAACAGATTGCCCCCCAGCGTGCGAGTGTTAGGAGAAAATCCTATGACCGAAGTACGTTCTAAGAACTCAATCACCAGACATCAAAAGGGAAGTCAGAGAGAGAAATGTAAGGTAGACTAATGTGCTGAAGAACTAGACCCTGAGGAGACGACACTTGCAGGTGCAACAAGTCTCTTTTTATGAGAGGGTACCTGTGCTAAAGGCGGCGGGGGAGGCATACCTATGCCCGCCAAGACAAAGTACAAAAGAATAGTGTGTCCAGTAAACAAGGGACTGAACCATAAAGTACAGCCGGCATAAACATGAGCCAGATAAAAATACAATGAGGGATCCCACATACATGTTGTGCCTAGAATAACAGCCAGGACTTATACAATAATATCTGAGTACAGGAGATACAAATACAACCCAAATGCCCCTAATGAGCGGGGAAGGGCTCACAAAATATGACTGATACATGCAAATCAAAGAGGCGGCTATGACATTAAAGGCGAACATCATCGAATATATGGGCTGCATGTTTGCAATGAAGAAATGCATCGGGCATGTGTGGGGCTACCTGCAGGCCCACCCCTTCATGAGGGTTGAGACATCTCACACAAACCCGGGAATCACCAAGAGTTGCTGCTGCATCACTGAACCATCAAGTATACGGATCTCGATCATGTTGAAAGGAGCTGGAGTGGAGAAACAATCAAGTCAAAGGGGAAGGAGAGATCCCTTTGCCTGATCCGAGGCACCGAACAAGAGTGGAAGATGGAACCAAGGTACACCGCCCTCTAGACCTGTCTTCTGGAAGGAAGGAGTTGATGTCGGCAGAAGGAGGTCCGCCATAGGTGAGGCAATGATAGATCCTCAACTAAGGCACGAGAGAGAATAGTAGAGTGACTAACAGACTAATACCCATGATGATGATGAAATGGAGGGGACTGAATAGCGAATGGACGACTTCCCTTGTTAAAGCATAAAGGGCATGAATGACATGGCAGCAACTGACACAATATCATGAGGGATAAGGGACAATGGGACTGAAGGCCACAATGTGCGACACAAGAGAGGGATCAAGCAATTACGGATGGAGGACTATAGCGGGGTACAAAGGGACTCGGGATAGACTTCATGAATGCGATGATGACTCAACTTGGATGCTCTAAACAAAGGCGACTCGATGGTGCTGCCACACGAAAAAGGTCTATGGGGGACCATGAAAACATGAGTACAAGATGGTAACTCATGACGAACATCAACACGAGCATAGATAAGTATGGAGGCCAAATGGTGCCCTTAGTATGAGTGTTGCAAGTGAAGAAATTCGATTGTGAGGAGGGTTATGGTTGAGGGGCATAGGTGCCCCCAAGCATGGTGTGTTCATGCCAAAATGTATTTAGAAAAGGGGGAATCTAAACAAATTTTAATGATGTGGTGCGCCATTTGTTTTCGTTATGGTTATGCAGTTTGAGAAAGGGAATGGAGGATTACCAGTCTCTTTTGGTACTGCATATAGGAAGCAAATGGACTTTAAGTTTCCGGGGTGGTATACCTAGTGTCACTATCCCAAAGAGAGGAGTTGGAGATAATGAACTGATGCTCTCGTAGAAAAGATATAGGTTGGTCAACAACAATGTCTAAGAGATGGAGTTGCTGATGTAAGATGAAGGAATGATAAGGGGTATCATCCTTAGAGTGATCTGAAGTGATATGGGACTCTATAGGTTCTTCTAAATGTGGAAGAATAATGGTCCTAAATTCGGTAGAACCAGATACACTAGGAGAGTTGTGGAGAATTGTTTCTCTTGGTCTCTCAAATGTGGGTGCCCCTTTACTCAAACATTGGGTTTTAATGTAATGGCCACAAGGTGTATGTGGTGTGAACGCATGGGTTCGATGTAAGGGGGAATAGAGAAATTCAGGGGCGGGGATTTTTTTCCATAATGTCATCATCGTGATAGAAGATGGGGTGACTGGTGGAAGAAAGACCACCTGACGTGGCGAAGCTACCTAAATCATCATCATGAGAAGAGAGGTTCACATGCGTGTCGTCACAAGGGGTGAAATAAGAGTAAGAAGATAAAGTATCTACTGATGTTGAGCCCAAGGTGATCGCTGAAGGAAGTTCAAGCGAAACAACAGGGGAAGATTCAGATGGAATGTTCCCCGAGGGTCTCATGGATGATGATAGGTAGAAAATGTTGGACGAAGGCTCTGTCATCTCGACATCAGGAGGGGGAATTTCAATGGGAGCAGTCATGTCTGGTAGTTTTGCCAAAGAAAAATGCGCAAATAGGGGAGAGGTGGGCTCATTGTGCTTGGCCTCGAATGGGCGGAGTGTGGCTAGAGAGGGGCGGAAGTCTGCGAGGCGGGGACAAAGGTGGGTGTAATGGCCATGGAGATCACACAAAGCACCGGGGTGGTTGGTGTGAATATTCATGGGGTTCTTGGCCACGGTCGCGGAAGGAACAGAGGCTTCCGGGGCCGTGGACTCAGGGAACGCGACATTAACCATAGGCTTGAGATGAAGCAATTCAGGACAGGTATGGGTGGCGTGACCAACAACATCACACAAAGCACACTAGATGGTATGTTGTGGAGGTGGAGGAGGGGCTAGGTTTGTTGGGGCAGCCTTGTCCTTTTATGCCCCCTTGTGAGCTTTTCCCTTCTTACCCGAAGCGGTCGCAACAGGGGGTGGTTCCTGTTGAGGTGACTGAGGCACTGTTGCAGCAGGAGAAGTCATGGGGACAGTTGAGCAGGGTTAAATAAATATAAGGTTTGGGGTTGACTAGGTAGGGTTGAGGCTAGAGGATCATGGTACCGGAGACAAAAATCCCCGAGGGTCGAGTTCAGGAAGAGAGAGGGTGGCCATGGTCCCCGTGTACACTCCTGGTGGGGGAGCTAGGAATGGTATCTAACCAGAGGGGTAATGGCCAGGTGGGACGGCTCCTAAATGGCTAAGGCTTGGAGGAACCGTTCCGGGAGGATAAAGAGGCTCATGACTACCAGCTGTAGGTGAAGGGCTAGGAGTAGGTTGTGGAGAGCGTGGTTCTTGACAGCGGGTTGAGGTAACGGAAGGAACGATTACTTTGTACAAACATTCGATGAAATTTCGGGGTTAGAATGGGAGGAGGAAGACCAGGGAAGGTTCCGAGCAAAGAGGAGTCTTTGTAGACGCCAGGAGAGACACTGGTCAAGGAATCGATGGTTTTCTTGTTAGCTACAGAAGAGATGGTCGTCTCAGGTGAGGTCTGAAATTTTGGCTCATGATATGTCAACTGGTCAATGGTGACTATCTTTCCATTATGAGGGAAATACATCTTGCAGAAAACCACGGATGGGACAGCGGACATAGCATAGGTGTAGCTTCGCCCCAAGAGAATGTTGTAATCTAGAGGGGCGTCGATGACTTCGACGTCAATGCAAACAGTCTTGCCCACAAGAGTGATAGGACAATTACGGAAGAGGCCAATGGACTGGGAGACATGGCCATCCCATGCTCGAAGGGTGATTGTGGAAGGGGCCATCTCAGGAGATCCGAGTTGCTTCCAAACCGAAGCGGACATCACACAGGTGGATGCCCCCTCATCGATTATACACCGGGAAACGTTGGCGTTCCGGATTTTGACTGGGATTTGGAAGGCGACGGAAGAAGGGAGAGGAGGATGGTCCGATTGAGTGGCATCGAAAACAATCATTTGGTCATCAGTAGGATCTACAATGCCCACGATAGATAGTAGAGCCTTCTTTTGGGAAGGGCACGACTGGAGGAGTTCAGTCTTGATAAACCGAGGAAATGGCAATCATCTGCTGCTGTCTGAATGAAAGAACGGCCCGAGCGGCACATTTCGGCGTAATGGTCCCTTAGGAATCTTGGTATGAACCTCAACTTTGGGCTGAGGGATATGCAAGGGACCATTGGATGTGGAAAGAGGCTATGTAGAACCTGAAGAAGGGGACTCGGGGGCAGACTGAGCGGAAGGTGTGGGGTACTAGCGAGACCGAGTTTGAAGGTTAAGCTCGACGGTTAGAGGTGGATCAGAGTTCATCATGAGGATCTGGTAATTGGAGGAACCAGAAGGGGAAGGTTGAGTGGCCATCTGTCCGTTAGGTGGTTGGGTAGCCACGAATCCCTGCTGTGCATCCACCTGCGCTTAAGGGGGCGGTGATTGTTGTTGCAGGGGTTGAGAAGGCAAGGGAGGTGGAGGTGCTGATGCTGGAGGAGCTGGAGCACCAAACTGCAGATACGAATAATAAGGGGGTTGGGTAACAGTATGGTGAGCAGGAGGTTGGGCCAAAAGAGGAGGTATGTTGTATCCTGGATACGTGCTACTAGGAGGGGGACAAGTGTGGGAGGTGCTGCCCCCTCCCCCAGGAAAACCATAACCCATGGGAGGTTGGGCATATGGATGAGAGAGAGCTCCAACGATACCGTCGGCGGCATGAGGTGCCCCCTGTGCGTTGACACCACCAGGTCTGGGGAGATCAGGTAGAACGGTATAAACATAACCTATCTGAGCGTAGATCAAGTCATATTTTAATGCCAGTTGGAGGGTGGCTTCTTCGGTTTGGGGAAAATGCGATGCGACATATTTCCCGATAGGAGGCAAGAGAGATCTAAGGAACCAGTCCATGTAGACACAGTCTTCGAAAGTAGGGGATTGACATAGGCTCTTTCTTCTCCACCATTGCTGGACATGATCGGGTAGGCGGGTTGCAGATGATTGACAGAAAGAAGTCAAAAGTTCGATACCAGTGTCATAACGAAGGGGAAGCTGGAAGTAAGATAAAAAAGCCCGGGCAAGAGTCGCAAAGGTGGTATGAGAGGAAGTGGGCTGATCAACATACCACTTAGAAGTCGCGCCTGTAAGCGTTCGTTGGAACAACCGAAGACGGACAGAGTCATCGGTAATGGAGGTAGATGAACACCACATGTGGAAAGATCGAACATGATTTGAAGGATCTTTTCCACCAAGGCCTTCAAACTTGGGGATGTCAGAAGGGAGCTTTTTCGGCATAGCAGGCCAACTAGCGTCATGGTGTATAGGGTCATTTGTCAACCGATCCAAATCAGGGAGGCTGAGGCCTACCATGAAGGGGAGCAAGGGTGCAGCCGAGGTAGTTCCTATGGAGGTTCCGCTAGTAGCAGTCTCGACATTAGGGCCGGGATTACCGCTAGAATTAGGCCCTAGACCAGACATAGTGAAGTTGACAGGGGGAGAACCGGAAGTAAAAGGAGAACCCAATGAATCAGAAGAGGAATCAGAGTGTGGACTCGGAGGAGGACTAACTCATCGACGATGGGAAGGAGTAGGTCGACCGACCGGAAACTGAGGGCGAAGGCCAAGAAGTCTCCGGGATGTGCGCCTTGGGGGCGCAATGGTGACAACACAAACACAACACGAGGGGAAGAAGAACGACCGTCAAAGGTAGGGAGGTGCAGAATCAATTGATTACAATGTCGAAACAAGGGCAAAAAGGTGCAGTGTCAATTGATTTTAAAGTATTTTCCTGGCGGTGTAAACCAGGCTCTTCTTCGCTTAGGGTGAGTGTGTGGCGTGTGCTAATTTTAATTTTTAAACCCTTTTCGTTTTGAGAGCAATAGAAAAAGTGTGCTGCGTAACTGAAAATAATGCTGCAAAAAATAGTATATAATGCTAAAATAACAGAAAATTAACAGCTACTAGTGCATCTATCCAACCCAAGAAGGCGGGTCTCTCAAAACTAATCTAAAAGAGGGAAAAAATATAGTCAAAACACACTTAAAAAAGAGGCCAATAGATCTAGGGTCAAAAGGGACAGGGATCTAAAGGATAAAGCTGCTGAAAAGAGGTGCAGATCACAGCCAAGAGGCAGAGGCAAGGTGGTTGGAAAAAAGGAGGAAATCAGCAAAAAGCAGAAGGGGCAAGGAGGAGGCCCTAAGAGTAGATCCAAACAAACCTTCAGGAGGTGATTTTAGAGGGAGAAGAGCTGATTAAAAGGGATCTGAAACGGAGGTATCAGATCTGGAAAAGGGAAGGCTGAAACTCTGAAAAATCAGACACCTGAAGCGGCTAAAACTCTTCCACCTAAAGTGGAGGGTACTGAAGCCCTAGGGGGCTAGGTTCCCACTTATATGAGCAAAAAAGATCAGGAACAGGTCGAAACGGGCTGAGACAGAGGCTGGAAAACCCTGACAGAAGCTTCAAAAAAACCCAGAAAAATTGCAGAAAAACAGCTAAAAATTTGGCAAGTCGCAGGTTCTGACCTGTTTTCAGTGCAGGTCGCAGAAAATGGGCAAAAAAGTGCGACCTGGAGGTCCAGGTCGTAGTTTATGGGCTGAAAAGTGTGACCTCCAACTCCGGTTGTCCCGGCGGCAGATTTGCAGAAAAGTCACCGTCTTAGTTGCGGCTGATGTCTGTCACCTGCGCAATAGGGCCAGAAACACGCGGAAGTTGGAAATTTTAATGTTTTAGGGTTTTATAGGTGAAAAACCACATGAAAATAGGAAAAACAAAAAGCTGAAAAGAAACCCTAGGGTCTGAAGTAGCTGGCTATGCAGGAATATGAAAAACGACAGCGGTCGTAATTGAAAACCCGTGTGGAGTCGCCAATTGTTAGTATGAATCCTTTGTCGAAGTGTACGGAAAAAGACCACTTTAGCTACGCATAACTAATAGCCCTAACATCAAAAATGGCTGCCAATATCTTCAGATCTGCAGTTAGTTGATCAAGACAAGAGCTGCAAAAAACCAGATCTATGCATAGAAAGACATTAAGTAGTAAAAAGAAGGGTTTGCTCCATATATCCAATAGACAAGACAAGAACAATTTTTTGAAAGAATTTTTGTATTAAGGGCACCTGGGAGGAAAACAAGAAGATGTTTTCAATTCTCCTCAATGGGATGGGTTCTTGGAAGTCCTCAGCACTTCAGATCTAGCATTTCTCTCTCCTGTTGGTGTAGAAAACCCAGACAAAGATAGAACTCAAAGGGGGCTCACACAGCAAATAATGGAAAATATGACAATGATAATGGCTCAAAGTCAGACCAAGAGTTTAGATCCAGAGTGATCTAATAGGCAACAAAAGGTGAAGAATGGTAGGAAAAGCCCTCCTATTTATAACAAAATATTGGGTCATTCTAGATCTTGGTGCATGATTAAAATAATGTTAACCAAATCTAGATCCACCTTTTATGGAATATTTTATTATATTTGTTGGAGGAAAAAGTATTTGACTTGGGTCAAATCCCTTTATTTGTTAATAATAAATAAATAAATGATTTATTTATCTTTTTAAGGAAGTGGTTGAAGGATAATCAAATATATAATGATTTATTTAATTATTTGTGGGTGATTTGGTCATATTTAACAAGGAATATTATCTAAATAAGATTTAAATAATTATTCCTAGAAAATAATAAGATAAATAAAGGTTTATATAATTAATTTCTTTGTTTTTGGGTTAAACATGACTGGGAATAATAATTAAATTATGGTTTAATTAATTATTCCATGAGAAAAATCAAACAAATATAGGTTTGTTTAATATTTCCTTTTGGGGTTTCTTGTTTAGACCATAAACAACCTAATAAATGTGGTTTATTAAGTTATTTGACATAGTGAAAGCAATTTTACTTAGGGTAAAATTGGTCTTACATGGTGTACTTGGGTCCATCTAATGATAGTAGGTTAGATGACCAAAAAATGGTGTAACAATGGGAATAAATGAGCTAAAGTCGACCATATGAGAAATCATTTGATTACCGGTAATTTATGTGTATCGTTAACAAACGTGAGACAACTCACTGATAATGATGATGAGCATCAAGGTACCACAATACAATATAACTAGTGCGAATAAATGTGTTGTGTTATTTTTTGTAGCATCAGATGTGTTCTATCCATGAAATTTTGTAGAGAAGCTATAATACATGAGTTATCCAAAACCCATAAATTGTTTCTACAAATTCCACCTAGAAGTGTCTCAATTAGATTATTTACCAAATTTTAAATATTTACTAAGTCTAAACTTAGGGAATATGGTTGATTATGGATGATTAATCAATATTAATTGAGATAAGGAAAAAATCATCTAGAAACTCATGCGAATTGACTCCAAGATGATCCTAGCCATTGATTAAGTTTTAATCTTGGTCGTTGGTGCTCCAATAGAGGATTATAAGAGGAGGTCGATGTGGTGACAGAGAAAATACTTCAACAGAGGTCGATTGCATTGGCAGATATATTTCTAGAGTAGCAGTAGTAAGTTTCTAGAGAGAGAGTTAGAGAGATCGAATTAGTGAAAGAGGGTTAGAGACAGTGAATTCGAAGGAATATTTCAAGATCCAATGAGTGCATTATAGAGAAATATCAAGATTTATCTAGGAAGCATTGCAGAGGCAACACAAATTCTTTAGTGAGTAATTCAATTTTGCTGGGGATAAGATAGTTTTTAGTTCCAAAGGCCAAAAATTATTTCAAAGTGCATGTTATGAAACCAACTCCAAAAAATAGAAGAAAAGAGAGATCAATGCCTTAGAAATCAGCCACTTTGAGGGGGAAACCTCCTTTACATTACATAAATGAACAATTATTGGATGACTCAAATGAAAAATCTCTTTTCTATATATAAGGTTCCATGGGGTCAGAATATAATCCTAGCTGACCTAACAATAATAATGTAAGGGCACAAAAATAACAATAGTGGGGTTTTATGGGGCACAATAATAACAATATGGGGACTACAGGGGTACAAGAATAACAATAAGGGGGATACACTAGCAACAATAAGGGACCACACTAGTAATATAGGGACCCAACATGCCCCTCTCATTCAAAAAAGTGTTGTCCTCAATGCTTGAGTAGATATGGATGTTTCTATATAAAATTCTCATCTTCCCATGTGGAATCTTCAGTGGGTAAGTTCTTCCACTTGACGAGATACTCTGAAATTGATTGATTTCGTAGCTGCCAAGTTCTTATTCCTGTGACCACTTTAGGTTCCAATATAATTTTTCCTTCCTCATCAAGTTCTAGCAATATTGTTTGAGCTGGAAGTCTGTCACGTATAACCTTCTTTAAGCATTAAACATGGAAAACTGGGTGTACTCGAGAATAAGTAGGAATCTTCAATTTGTATGCCATAGTACCAATATTTTGTAACACCTTGTAAGGACCATAGTACTTTGATGATAATTTATTATCCTTCTTATCTTGTTTGAGGGACATTTGTTCGTATGGTCATAGTACCCAGTCTCCTACATCAAAAATTCTCTCGTTCCGATGTTGATTTGCCTGTTGTTTCATTTCATTTTGTGCCAAATTTAGGTTATCCTTTAAGAGTTGGAGAACTTGTTGTTGATGCTTGATGTGATATTCCACTGCTTGAACCTTAAAATTTTCTTTTAAAGATGATGTGATGGATGGTGGATGATATCCATAAAGTGCCATAAATGGGGTCATTTTTTATGTAGTATGGAAGGAAGTGTTATACCACCATTCAACCAGAGGTAACCACTTGAACCATTGTGTTTGTTTATCAGATAAAAAACAACAAATATATCCTTTCAAAAAAAATTTCACTATCTCAAATTTTCCATCGGATTGAGGATGATAAGATGAGCTATAGGCTATTTGAGTACCCAAACAAGAAAATATTTTTTTCCAAAAATTTCTAGTGAAAATGGGATCTCTATCGCTTACAATAATCTTTGGGTTTCCATGTAGCTTTTGAATTGTTTCCATAAATGCAGTAGCAACTGTGATTTCTTAAAATGTTTGAGATAATGCACAAAAGTGTGCATAATTGGTAAGTCTATCAACTACCACCATGATGACACTCTTTCCTTTAGACTTAGGTAAACCTGTGACAAAATCCATTGAAACCTCCTCCCAACGTTGACTTGGAATGGGTAAAGGTTGTAGCTGACCCAAGGTCTTAATTTTCCCTTTGTTGGAAAACCAAACATTCTACCACAAAATTTTGAATATCATATTTACGGCCATCCCAAAAAATGTGTTTCTTCACCCTATGGTAAGCTTTGAAAAATCCTGAGTGTCCTCTTACGGGAGAGGTGTGAAATTCCAAAATAATCTTTTGTTTTAGTTGGGAATTCTTACAAAGATATAATCGATCTTTGTTCCATAAGAAATCATTGTTCCAAATAAATGTATCAGATGTACTCGGATTTTGCTGCAAATTTTGAATTAGTGTCCACACTTCTTCATCATTCTTCCATTCCTCCCTTGCTTCGGTTATCCAATCTGGTTGGATAATAGAAATGGCACAAAGAAATGCTTGCACCTCCTCATCCTTTCATGAGAGTGCACCTGCCACAAAATTTTGCTTCCCATTTTTGTAGATGATTTCAAAGTCACAACCCAACATCTTTGTGACCCATTTTTGCTACTATTCTCAAGATAATCTTTGTTCCAAAAAGTATTTAAGACTATCATGATAAATTTTTACCTTGAAGTGTCTTTCCATTGGGTAAGGTTTCCATTTCTTTAGTGCATGTAATATTGCCAACATTTCCTTCTCATAAATAACTTTCTGTAAATACTTTCCTTTGATTGGATATCTTTCAAAAGCAATGGGTCTTCCTTCTTTCATTGAAACAACACCAATTCCATTTCCTGAGGCATCACATTCCACAATAAAGGGTTTTGTGAAGTCTGGCGTAGCTAAGACCAGTGCTAGGCACATTGCCTTTTTAAGATGTTAAAAGGCCTTAGTTGCTTCAGGAGTCCATGAAAATGCATATTTCTTTAATAATTTTTTAGAGGTGTTTCTATTCTCCCATAATTCTTACCAAACTTGCAATAATACCCTGTTAACCAAAGAAAACCTCACAATTTCTTTATGGTTGTGGGGACTTTCCATTCCTTAATGGCTTTAATTTTTTTAGGGTCTTCCTTAACACCCTCCCGAGTTACAATATGACCAAGATATTCCACCTCTTGTACTCCAAAGAAACATTTGGAGGTTTTTGCATATAATTGTTTCTCCTCCAATAGTTTGAGTACCTTGTCAACATGTTGAACATGATCCTGCCAAGACCTGCTGTAGATTAGTATATCATCAAAAGATATTAACACAAATTTTCTAAGGAAGGGTTTAAAAATGGAATTCATCAACCCTTGAAATGTATAAGGTGCATTGGTATGGCCAAAAGGCATGACCAAAAATTCATAATGACCCTCATGAGTTCAAAATGTTGTTTTCAGAATATCTTCAGTCTTCATTCTAAATTGATGATATCCTGAACAAAGATCCAACTTGGTAAAATAAACTACTCCATGTAATTCATCCAATAATTCATCAATCATAGGAATGGGAAATTTATCTTTAATATTGAGTTTATTGAGCTACCTATAATCTCTACACATTTACCATGATCCATCCTTCTTATGCACCAATACTACTAGAGCAGAGAAAGAGCTTTGACTAGGTTGAATTATACCAACTTCTAACATATCTGCAATCAAACGTTCAATTTCACTCTTTTGGACATAAGGATATCTATAAGGCTTTATGTCTAGAGGAACACTTCCTGGAATCAAATGAATAGCATGATCATGATCACGAATAGGTGGGAGTCCTCTGGGAGTTTCAAACACCTTGGAATGATTGTCCAAGACTTTTTTAGAGATCTCGAGAAGTAGATGATTTTATGTTAGAACTTCTAGAGAGAATAATTGTGCAATTACGCCTCATTGTTATTTATTAAAAATATTTTTCATGACATAAGAGCTTATTATCCTTCACGGCTTCCCTGTGATACATCATAATCTAGCTTCCTTTCCTTCTAAAAAAAAATTCAATAAAAGTTCTTGAAAATTAAAAGCTATTGTACCCAAAGATTGCAACCATTGTACTCCTAGTACAACATCAACACCTCCCAATGGAATGGAAAGCATTGGAATATTCAATACATATTCCCCCATGGTTATCTTGATATTATAGAATTTTCTAGAGCAATTTATAGTCCCTCAATTTGCTATCATCACTTGAAACTCTAGTGTTGGGTATGTTATTTCCTAAATCTACCTCAGGCTAAAGGAAGGTAGAGTCTAGGGTAACATCAAACCACACTTAATCTGGTAGCTAGCCCTACCAAATCGGGAGAGGGCTCTCTCCTGGTCAATCTCAGCAAAATATGATCAGTGAGGCTTGAGATGACTTGAATAAAGGCTGATTTTAGGCTAGGTATATATGTGAGAGAGTTTGATTTTATTTTGAAGGTGTTTGTTGGATCAAAGGGAAGGGAATATTTTGGGTTTGGGAAATGAGGCTGAGTTTTGTAGAGAGCTAAATGGGGCAAGAAAGGAAATTGTTTTGACACTTCAAATTTGAATGAAATAGATAGATCAGACAAGAGGCTTTCAGGAATCCTCTTCAAACAGTTGAAAACATAGAAAATTAAACAAAACTCAAGGTAGAGCACTGCATATCTAATGAATTCCACCTTTATTACTTGTTTGTTTAACTTAAGAAGGAAGATAATACACATGAAACATCAGTAAACTTACAATCATAGAGATAAACACATCATCAAAACAAAAAGCTACATGGATCCCAAGGAGTGCTACAAACCTTGGTCTATTCCTTTGCCAAAATGCAGAGATGAAATGTACAATGAAGCTCAAAGCAATCCCAAGTGTCCATCCCTGAAAATGACTGAAAAACTACAAGATATGGACAAGCATAACTCATCCCCATGCCTCTAGGGGTCGAGATAAATATTTTAGGAGCTGTTTCAACAAGATATAAACTAAGAACTAGAAAATAGGTAGTGGAACAGCTTGCCTCTATAAGATAGGAAACTGATTCATTCAGTTACAATTCACCTTTTGATAAATGAATCTACTTCCATGAGTAAAAATTTGTTAAAATTACATCAAGAGCCATGAAATTACATCAAGATTTTTACATTTGGATATAAAAAATTCAAACTAGCCAAATCTAGGCGAAAAACAGAGTTACTGAGTCAAAACTGAGCCAAAATCCCCAATGCGTCATGCCTGAAATCACTATCCGTCGCGTGACTTTGGAGCCAATTTTGAAGGCATTCCCGATGTCCAAATTGACCATAGGATAGATAATTGGAAATCCCTACATGTATAATTTCCAAACCAAGTGGAATTTCTGAATTTGGTTTTCATTTACCCCTCCAAAAATGAGTTTTCCCAAGGCTGCATCCTGTGTGTCCAAAAGGGGGCAGAAAGGTCATTTTTAGGGTGTTTTTGACCCTTCCGGCAACCAAAAACTTGTCAAAATATATGGGTAATGGGTAGGCAAGCATAAATTTTCATGAAAAATCCAAAAATACAAAGTTTTACCCAAGATTAGTTCCCAATCATAAGCGTGCGCCAAGTGGCACGACACGTCGAGCAGGAAAATCTGTGTTTAGGCCAAAAAAAATAAAAATTGACAAAATGTGTCCCAAATTTCTTGAAATTTGGGCTGAGTGTCCTCCATCATGCACTATTTTGGGCCAAGGAATCTTCGGCAAAAATTTGGAGTCTATCATGCCTTTTTCAACGCTTTAATGCCCTCTTTAACTTTGCCTTCAGGATCTTGATTCGTGCCTTGCAAACGTGATTTCTTGCCCAATAATGATTCTTCATGTGCCTCAACTTGTTATTTTCCTTGTTGGCCTTCTCCAAAAGCTTCTCCAAATTAATACTGACCCTCTCAAGCCAAGCCTCTCGATCAGCCTCAATCTCTCGCTCAATGGATGTCATCTCAGTTTGGCTTCTTTGGGCAGCTTGCCTGTTCTCACGGATATTTTGCAACTCCATGATAGTTTGCTGATCTTCCAACTGTTTTTTTCGCTTCTCAAGGTAGTTGATAATCCATTGGGATCTTTGCAACTTGATGGACAAAGTGTCTATCTCTGCCTTCTTCTCTTGAATAGTCTGTCTCCACTTTGAGCTTGGTGAGCCCAAATCCTCATCAATGAGTTTGAAATCTGTATCCTAGCCTCCTGAAGGCCCCTCATCCTATATGGGCCTCTTACCCTTGTCCTGTACCTGTATCTGTGCTACTGATGATGGAAGTGAGAAACCCTTCCACCCCGAGTGGAGATAATACTTTCCTGGCTGCTTCAAATAACCCTCTAGTGCCTCTCTAATAAGTGACATACGTCGACACACTAGTAGTCTCTGTCTCCTGACCCTCATGTTGATATGAAGGTTCACCTACCTCATGAAAAACCTCCAAAGGAACCTGAGGAGCTGTGAAGAAATCATTAGAAATGAAATCCTCCCATGAAATACCTTGCAAGTCGAGCTAATACATAGCCACAATATTGATGAGTGCAAAGTGATAGATACTACTATACTGCTTCTCAGGAGTTTTCCTTTGCAGGAGAGTGGTCATCCTCTCAATATTCCAACACATGAAATAAGGGAGGTTCATCATCCTCACCTTGGTAAAATGCAGCAATAACCTGATATGATAGGCATAGAGACGTGAAAATCGGCCCTCACAACTGAAATATATGATAATAAGTTTCATCAGAGGAGCATAGGAATCCTTTAGGAACCAAAAGGGAAAAAATCTGCTGAGTTGTTTCATAAAACTAGGCCTAATATACGACTCATAGTGTACCCTGTCAACCTGCTGTATTTTGTTCCATTGTTCTCCAACATTTGGTATTCTGGTTGCTTGAGAGATAGTCTCCGGTGTTAAAGTGAATGTCAAATCGGCAAGGGTGACCTGACCATCATGTAAATGCAACACAAACAATCGGGCCAACTCCTGATGATGATGGACCCTAGCAACCATTTCACAAAATTGATAACAAGACTGCTGTTGAAAACATGCCATGGTAAGAGGACAGGCCTGCAACTCAGCCAATGAAGTGGGCTCCTCCCTCACATATCTGCCACCCTTATGAGGCCTTATAGGTGCATGTAGTTCAGTGGTGGAATCACTATCTCGGTCATAAGATGTATCTGTATCTGTCTCCATGATGTCTGAGGTCTATGTTGTCTTGGATGAAAAATGAAAAGTTTTGTGTCCTTGGTTTTGTTGCCAAATATGTGATAATATGGAAGGGACTATGGAGGGATAGGGTGGTGGAAATGATGGACTATTACCAAGTGAAAATTGAATTTTTCCACTTGAAATATATGAGTTGAAAGGTATAGGGACAACCACTTAATTTTTTGGGATAGCCTTGGGGTTTGGGGAAATTTACAATTGGGATGTGGGGTAATGGGAATGGGATAGGGAATGAATGGTTTAGGGATACAAGGGAATAGGGAAATGGGATTTTGTGAGAAGATAAACAGTGATGAGGGGAAAAAAGAAGGTGGATAATGGAATTATTTGGCATAAAACCAATTTCAAAACCCTAAAGGAGACAATCCTCAAACAAGCTAATAGGGTTTTATTTTTTGTATTCCAATCTTCACAAACAACACCAAACACATGTCATGGGAAATGGAGTGGTTGCATGAACTTACTTGAACAAGAAGGGAGTGAGTCAATTTGAAGACTTGGAAGAAATAGCAATGAATTTGATTTCTGCCATGTGCATCGTGCAAGAAAACTAGTGCACTGCGTCCTTCCAATGCACCACGCAGGAACAAATTTGCACACAGGGAGCCGACCCAATGCGTCGCGACAGTCACCCAACACGTCGCGCTCGGAAAGTTCAACACAATTTGCCCTCAAACTACCTGTTTCACTCCTCACAACTTCTTATTTGCTCATTGCTACCTCTTGGCATTCAAATGGATTCTTGAAACATAAAAATGATATTTATACCAAGGATTTTAATTTTTCTATTTGAAAACCCACTTTCTAATGTTGCAAACTTTGACACTTTTCAAAAAACTCAGTTTTTCTTCATTTTGGCCTTTTGGACTGAATGATGTACTTTCTTGTATGTCTTGCAGGGAATGGATGGTTGGAGCTTTGGCAAAGGTGACCAGGGTTGCCATTGGAGTGTTATTACAACTGAAAAAACTTGAAAATCACATTGCATTTATTACATAAATATGGAATAGACTATTTTTCTTCAAAACAGAGTTTTGAAGAAAAATCATTATTAAGCATATGATGATGAAATTTTAGCACTGAAACCTTATTTTAGACTTCCTCATGTGCCTTCTGACCACTATTAGGCATTCTAAAGACCTGATTAATGAAACCCTAGACCTAATGAGACTAAAAACCATAAAATGACTCTTTGCCAACTATGAGACCAAAAATGACTGTAAATGATTTTAATGAAAGGTCCAGGCTGATCAAAGCCGGAGCTGAAGAAAGAGCCAACTTCACTAAATTGAAAGACTATATTGCCTCCTCATTCCACTTCACTACACTATATTTCTTGAGCATGTTTTTGATTTCCCTTAAATGTTCTACAAGATTGGGCACAAAGCGATGTAAGAAATTCATATTACCATTGAATGATTGGATCTCCTTTTTGTTTCAGGGAAGATCAATTTGCTGAATAGATTCTACTTGAGCTGGATCAATGTGGATTCCATCCTTTGATATAATATGACAAAGAAGCTTTCCCTCATCCATGGAAAACAAAATCTTCTTTGGATTGAGAGACACACCATATTTTCAACACCGCTGAAAAAAAATCTTCAAATGATAAAGGTGCTCTTCATCTGAATTAGAAAAGACTGTCAAATCATCAAGATAAACAACTAGAAAAACATCCTTCTCATTTGAAAATTCCGTATCCATTGCTCGATGAAAGGTCACACCAGCATTCTTCAAACCAAAGGGCATTTTAGCATAATGGAAATTTCCCCACGGAGTGGTGAACGCTGTTTTGTCTCTATCATTCTCATGGACCAGAATTTGGTTATAACTGGAATAACCATCGAGTAGCGACATACGAGATGATCCAACTACTCGCTGAAGTATGTGATCCATTTTGGGCAATGGATAATTATCTTTAAAAGAGACCTCAAGGTAGTTGATAATCCATTGGGCTCTTTGCAACTTGATGGACAAAGTGTTTATCTTTGCTTTCTGCTCCTGAATAGTCTGTCTCAAATTTGAGCTTTGTGAGCCCAAATCCCCATCAATGAGTATGAAATCTGTATCCTGGCCTCCTGAAGGCCCCTCATCCTGCATGGGCCTCTTACCCTTGTCCTGTACCTGTACCTGTGCTGTTGATGACGGAAGCGAGACCCCTTCCACCCCGGGTGGAGATAATACTCGCCTGGATGCTGCAAATAACCCTCTAGTGCCTCTCTGATAAGTGGCATACGTCGGAACACTAGTAGTATCTTCCTCCTGACCCTCATGTTGATATGAAGGTTCACCTACCTCATGAAAAACCTCCGAAGGAACCTGAGGAGCTGTGAAGAAATCATTAGAAATGAAATCCTCGCATGAAATACCCTGCAAGCCGAGCTGATGCATAACCACAATCTTGATGAGTGCAAAGTGATAGATACTCCTATACTCCCACTCAGAAGTTTTCCTTTGCACGAGAGTGGTCATCCTCTCAATATTCCGGCACATGAAATGAGGGAGGTTCATCATCCTCACCCTGGTAAAATGCATCAATAACCTGATATGATAGGCATAGAGACATGAAAACCTACCCTCGCAACTAAAATATCTGATAATAAGTTTCATCAGAGGAGCATAGGAATCCTTTAGGAACCAGAAGGGGAAAACTCTACTGAGTTGTTTCACAAAACTAGGCCTGATATATGGCTCATAGTGTACCCTGTCAACCTGTTGTCTTTTGTTCCATTTTTCTCCAACATTTGGTATTCCGGTTGCTTGAGAGATAATCTCTGGTGTTAAAGTGAATTTCACACCGAAAAGGGTGACCTGACCATCATGTAAATGCAACACAAACAATCGGGCCAACTCCTGATGATGATGGACCCTAGCAACCATTTCAAAAAATTGATAATAATAATGTTGTTGAAAACATGCCATGGCAAGAGGACAGGCCTGCAACTCAGCCAATGAAGTGGGCTCCTCCCTCACATGTCTGCCACTCTTATGAGGCCTTCTAGGTGCATGTATTTCAGTGGTGGAATCACTGTCTTGGTCATAAGATGTATCTGTATCTGTCTCCATGATGTCCGAGGTCTATGTTGTCTTGGATGAAAAATGAAAAGTTTTGTGTCCTTGGTTTTGTTGCCAAGTATGTGATAATATGGAAGGGAATATGGAGGGATAGGGTGGTGGAAATTATGGACTATTACCAAGTGAAAATTGAAGTTTGCCACTTGAAATCTGTGAGTTGAAAGGTTTAGGGACAACCACTTAATTTTTTGGGATAACCTTGGGGTTTGGGGAAATTTACAATTGGGATGTGGGGTAATGGGAATGGGATAGGGAATGAATGATTTAGGGATATAAGGGAATAGGGAAATGGTATGTTGTGAGAAGATAAACAGTGATGAGGGGAAAAAACAAGGTGAATGGAAGTATTTGGCATAAAACCAATTTCAAGACCCTAAAGGAGACAATCCTCAAACAAGCTAATAGGGTTGGATTTTTTGTATTCAAATCTTCACAAGCAACACCAAACACATGTCATGGGAAATGGAGTGGTTGCATGAACTTACTTGAACGAGAAGGGAGCGAGTCGATTTGAAGACTTGGAAGAAATAGCAATGAATTTGCTTTCTGCCATGTGCGTCGCGCAAGAAACCCAGTGCATTGCGTCCTTCCAATGTGCCGCACAGGAACAAATTTGCACACAGGGAGCTGACCCAATGCGTCGCGCTCGCCCAATGCATCGCAATAGTCACCCAACGTGTCGCGCTCAGAAATTTCAACACAATTTTCCCTCAAACTACCTGTTTCACTCCTCACAAATTCTTCTTTGCTCACTGCTGTCTCTTGGCATTCAAATGGATTCTTGAAACATAAAAATGATATTTATACCAAGGATTTTAATTTTTCTATTTGAAAACCCACTTTGTAATGTTGCAAACTTTGACACTTTTCAAAAAACTCTGTTTTGCTTCATTTTTTCATTTTCGACTGAATGATGTACTTTCTTGTCTGTCTTGCAAGGAATGGATAGCTGAAGCTTTGGCAAAGGCGACCAGGGTTGCCAGTGGAGTGTTATTACAACTGAAAAAACTTGAAAATCACATTGCATTTATTACATAAAGATGAAGTAGAATATTTTTCTTCAAAAAACAGAGTTTTGAAGAAAAATCATTATTAAGCATATGATGATGAAATTTTAGCACTGAAACCTTATTTTAGGCTTCCTCATGTGCCTGATGACCATTATTAGGCATTCTGAAGACCTAATTAATGAAACCCTAGACCTAATGAGACTAAAAACCCTAAAATGACTCTTTGCCAACTATGAGACCAAAAATGACTGTAAATGATTTTAATGAACATAAATAGGCCAGCAGGTAAAGGGCATGAGGGACATAAGTGACAAGCCCCTACTGTCAGATGATCCATGCTCCTAATGGAATGCAGCTGACTGGACTGAGTGAGACACCTAAAATGAAATGAAACAAGAGAATTTTGATCTCTGACGGAGGGATGAAGATACCGACACTAACATTGGCTCCAATGGGGATGGTAGCTCCTTGGAGGTGCCAAGAACTACAGATCTCTGGGAAATTAGGGAGTGACTTCGCCCCTTGGGCTATGGAGTCAATAACTTCGACGAACCAAAACAAGACTCTTGACTCATTTTCATGACTGAAAATTGACACATAACTGACTCAATTTTGAAACCAAAAATGACTAAAAGACCTGACTCAATAAATCAAACCAAAATTGAAATCAATCTTCAAATTTATAGCCTTCACCTCGGGCCCCAAACTGAAAGAATGATGACAACACACACTTGCAATGAAACTTAAACAAATCGTTATGTACAGTGATATATGTGACAACAGAAAACATTTAAAAAATGGCACCGCTTGAGCAGCCGACCATTGACCGGCCCTCCTGGACAATCTTCTCCAATCATTTCTTTCAAAAGGAAAGCATTTTGGCCTCGATATGCAGCAATTCTGAAGGGTCCTTTCCAAATATTCTCGAACTTGCCATGCTTACCTTTATCTTTGTTTCTTGCATCCCATTTCAGCACCACTTCTTCTAATTGAAACTTGTCCGCCTTTGCCTTTCGATCATATATATTCTTGATTCTCTCTTGCAACTTGAAAGTGTTTTGAAAAACCTTCTCTCTAGTCTGCTGAAAATGGATCATTTGATTTATTCTCCATTGCATATGATCATCTTCACTGCCAGCTTCCTGCAGAAGTTTAACCACTGGAACTGCGAGAGAGGTCGGGAATACTGTGTCAACACCATACACGAGCTCAAAAGGAGATATTCCTATAGATTTGTTTTGACTCACTCTGTCTTCCCAAAGTGCATTAACCAATTTCTTATGCCAACCTTTCTTGTTTATTTCCAGCAGCTTTTTGATAATGTTGACCAAGGATTTATTTGAGGATTCGGCCAATCCGTTGCCTTGTGGATGATATTTAGTTGAGTGCCCCAAAGTAATTTGATACTTATCAAAAAAATCAATCATTATTTTAGATTTGAAAGCTACTGCATTATCAGTAATCAGCTTGTTTGGACAGCCAAAACGTGACAAAATATTGTTCTCAAGAAATGAAATTATTACCGAATCTGTGGCCTGCCTAGTGGGAATCGCTTCAATCTATTTAGTAAAATAGTCCGTTGCTGTAAGGATCCATCTATGCTGCGTAGAAGAAGCATGATGGATTTCTCCAATGAAATTCAAACCCCACTGCTGAAAAGGAGCACTTACTCCAATGGGCTTGAGCGGCAAAGGCTGCAATTTTCTTCTCCCTTCAAAAATATGACATTCATTGCAGCTTTTAACAGTTTTGTACACATCAGCAAAGAGAGTTGACCAATAATATCCTACTCTCAAAATTTTGTTGGCCATTGTTTTCCAGAAAAGGTGACCTCTGCAATCTCCCTTATGAAAATCCTCCATAACCTGCTTTGCTTCTTCTTCAACCAAAAAATTTAGCAAAACATCGGGATCTTTCCAATAGAGTGCATTATTCATGATACAAAACTTGGCAGCCTTCAATTTCAGAGTCCTACTTTTGTTTTTACCCATTCTCGGTGGTGGTGACAAATTTTGGAGCACATATACAATGTCCGAATACCAAGGAGAAAGAACAAAGATTTCTGATACCTGAATTAGTGAACTTTCTTCATTTTCCTCGGACATAGCATCAATGAGATTAATTTCCAGGGCATGCAAATTTGACTCAGCCATTAGCTTAGCCAGACCTTGTCCTTTGATAATATTTGTAGGCTTTATCTCCACATCATACTCCAACAAGGCATAAATCCATTTGCCTCGTCTCCCTTCTGGATCTGTTTGCACTAAGACATCCTTAACAACAGCATTAGGAAGATAAGCAATAATGTGAGAATGCAGAATATATACTCAAAAAAATTTCAATGCTTTCACTAAGGCAAGAGCTTGCTTTTCAATAATGTTATACTTTAAGACTGCATCTCTTATGGTTCGGCTGAAAAAAGCAATTGGTTTTTAATGCTGATCTCTTTTCTACATAAATACTGCTACCATGGTATGATCCGAGGAAAATGAAAACAAAATAAAATCCTGAGTATAGTCCGGGCTTATCAAAGCCAGAGCTGAAGAAAGAACCAACTTCACTAAATTGAAAGACTTTATTGCCTCCTCAGTCCACTTCACTACACTCTTTCTATAGAATGTTTGTGATTTCCCTTAAATGTTCTGCAAGATTGGGCACAAAGAGACGTAAGAAATTCATCTTACCATTGAATGATTGGATCTCCTTTTTGTTTCAGGGAAGATAAATTTGCTGAATAGCTTCTACTCGAGCTGGATCAATTCAGATGCCATCCTTTGATACAATATGACCAAGAAGCTTGCGCTCATCCATGGAACACAAACTCTTCTTTGGATTGAGAGACACACCATATTTTCTACACCGCTGAAAAACAATCTTCAAATGATAAAGGTGCTCTTCATCTGAATTAGAAAAGACTATCAAATCATCAAGATAAAAAACTAGAAAAACATCCTTCTCATTTGCAAATTCCATATCCATTTCTCACTAAAAGGTCGCACCAACATTCTTCAAACCGAAAGGCATTTTAGCATAATGGAAAGTTCCCCATGGAGTGGTGAACGTTGTTTTGTCTCTATCATCCTCATGGACCACAATTTGGTTATAACCAGAATAACCATCGAGTAGCGACATACGAGATGCTCCAACTACTCGCTGAAGTATGTGATCCATTTTGGGAAATGGATAATTATCTTTCAAAGAGACCTTATTCAGATTCCTAAAATCAATGCATAAGTGAATCTCACATGTTTTCTTGCGTACAGGCACCAAATTAGAAATCCGATCTGAAAATATGATGGGTACGATGATACCAGCCTTGTACAACTGATTCACTTCCTTCTCTATTGAGGGAAGCAACTTTGGATTTATTCTTCTCAACTTCTGCCGAAAGGGCTTTTGATTTGGCTTGATCGGAATGGTGTGCTGAATTATGTCTGTGTCATATGTCTTCAAATCTAAATAGTCCCAAGAAAATACATCACCAAAAGAAGATAATAAACTGATATATTTTGCTTTTACCTGTGGGGGAAATGCTTTGGACAATTTCACCATTTTTGGATTTTCTGCTGATCCAATGTTCACATCCTCAACTCCTTTTTCTGTTGGCCGCAAGGTTGGTTTTCGAGCTACATCATCTTGGTGGAAAAGTTATTCTAAAGGTATGACACCTTTAGGAATGACATTATCCTTTAGCTGAAAAACTTCCATCTGATTTACTTGCATATCCGCCTCACCATCATCATGCTCCACATCAATAGAAGTGTCTTTGAATTTACCTTCATTTTGCATAAATTCATCAATTTCTTCGTCATCTTGAAACACTTGCCAATACCTTCGATTATCAGGGACAGTCGGACGATGCTTCACATGAATTTCAATTTTTTTACTTGAGTTCATCGGAATTTTCAAATTACTTGCTGCTTTTGCAAGTGCATCTGCAATACCATTCTGAATACGAGGGACACAAGTCAAAGTATAATCTAAAAACAATCTTAAGATATCTAGTACCGCATTTCGGTAAGCCCGCATTCGAGGATGATTAGCTTGGTATTCACCTTTCACTTTCTTGATAACTAACTCGGAGTCACCATACACTGCAATCCTCTTAGCATTCAACATTCTAAGAATTTTCAGACCAGCAATTAAAGCTTTGTATTCAGCCTCATTATTTGAACAATCAAAAGCCAATTTATAAGAATAGACCCTTACATTACTCGGCACTTTGTTTGGTGAGGAAAAAGGGCTGCATACCCAAATGCCAATTCTAGCACCATCATTTCCTACCGCACCATCAAAATCCATGGTCCACAAACCATCTTCATCCTCTTCCAAATGCTGAAATTCTATTTGTTCTGTTATTTCTGCTTGTTGTCCATCAACATTTTGCTACTATCGGAAGGCTAATTGCTCAGCGGTACTTTCAAGTTTTTGTCTCTCTTTATTTAAGACCTCTCTGAAATTTTCAGTGATTTCTAGAATGTCTTCTACTTCAACTAATTGGTTATTTACATCATTGAAACTATCTGAGTACAAAACAAATGATTCTAAATCAATATGTACATAATTGATTGGATGATTTACCATTTTCTCCTTGCTGCTAATCATATACTTCATCTTTTGCTCCCGATATAATTTCCTCATCTGACCAAACACGAGAATAGTAGCATAGGATAAATAAAGTTGCAATGTACCTTTAAGTTTCACTCCCCAAGATCTGGAAAGAAGCATGCCAAATATAGGAGGAATATCCACCACAACCACGTCCATCAAAAAAATTTTAGTCAGAATCTGATCCAAACTAACCACCAAATCTTTGATAAGCCCAATGCATCTTACTCTACTAGAATCGAAAGAATAAATGTCATGATACTTTCTAGTGATGTCCAATCCCAATTTCTCCATGATTTCCCTAGGCATGAGATTATGAGAGGCTCCGGAGTCAAACATAGCATTGTGTAATACATAGTCGTGCAATCTAAGGCTGATATAAAAAGGAGGTACATCACTATCTGGAGACTCACCATCCAATGCTGGACCAAAAATCAACTCAGGTTGATCATCTTCCACATTTACCATATCAGACAATGGATCTAAATTAAAAATATTAGACACCTTACCCTTATAGCTGCTATTCTTCATCAATTCAGTCAAAGGAATGGACACTTTTAACTTAGCAATTTCATTTTCTAAGCTAACAACTGAAGTTTTCTCTACCTATTTAGCCGGAACATCCTTATTTTCAGTTTTCTCCTTTGATACATTTGGCTGATTGGATCTTTCATTTGCTGGTAGTGATTTGATAGTAGTGGGATCAATTGTCTCTTTTCCCTTTTTCTGCACAACGGGTGAATCATTCTTTGGTGTTGTAGCTTCCTTTATTTTTTGAAATGAATTAATGGGCACATCTTTGTTTCTGAGTGAATATTGTCGCTGCTGGGCAGTAAAGGCATTCATGTAACCCCTCTGATTCTCATCATACTCTTCTTCAAGAGCTGTCTCATTTTCCAAGATGAAATCCTCATCTTTTTATACAGCTGAGCTTTCGGAATACTCCTCATCTTTAGTGATAAAATTTGGCATGTCATCAGGTGTAAAGAAATGATTCTCTTCTCCTATTACATTCTCTTCATCATCTGATTCTGGACTATGAACAAAATTCTGCTGTAAAGGTGTCTTCACTTGCTATTGTAATGCTAGTTCTTGTGCTCGCTGCTCTCTTTGCTTGATTCTGAATTGCGGTTGCCGCTGGCCACGGAAGTTAGGATTTCTAATCTGCGGTTCAGGCTTATCAATTGTTAATCTTTCAAACATATTTTCCATCTTATGGAGCACTTGATTTGACGTGGAAACCTCTTCCTTTATTGCTACTTTATTTTCAGCTTTCATTCTAGCTCTCCTGGCATTCAAATTAGCTTCAACGTTGACTGCAATTTTCTGCATATCCTCTAAAGTGCCTGGATCTCTTTCGCTCAATTGATAAGCCATGTCAAGATCGAAACCATCCAGAAACTTAATCAAATATGACCCCCTAGGTGGCTTTATATCAGCAGGAATTGCATTGTAAACAGTATTGAATCTAATACAATAATCTTGAACCGACTCACCAACGTTTCGCTTGATATTGTCATATTCGGAAAGGATTGAAAGAGGATCTTTCTTCACTTCCCATCGATCCAAGAATTGTCTCTGAAGATTAGGAAATGTAGCAATACTTCTAGCCGGCAAAGCTCTGAACCACTTCCTTACTTCACCTCCAAAGGTTTGTACAAACAATCTCATTGTCACATTTTCCACATCAATCTCATGAAGGTCAAAGAAATCTTCCATCCTATCCCCATGTTGCTGAGCAGTAACACTTTGAGGAGTGCCATCAAACAATGTAATTTTTATTTTATAATCAGATGGCATGTCATCCAAGTTTTGAGGCAACACGAGGGGTGTAAATCGGGCAGCCATTGCTCTGGGTGGATTTACAACCGGGTTTGGGAATATAGGAGGAGTCAGAGCAGTTGATGTATGAGGTGTATGTGGTGTGGATGGAGGTGATACTACTACAGATTGTTGATCAGAGATAGAAGGTTGCACGGGAATGGTGGGAATGCAAAGAGGCTCGGTAGGAATTTGTGAACCATATGTAATTGTTGATGACCCAAGAGTTGCAGATGCAGACTTTATGAATTCAGGAATGTTTGTTGCCACAATGGAATTCTGAATATTCAAAATGTAACTGCCAATGGATCTATTAGCCTTTTCAATTTCAAGATCTTTGAAAAACTCTGGATTTAGGATAGTAGAATCAATAACACTTTCCGACTTAGTCTCAAACAACGACAACTCAAATTGTTCATCAAACTCAAGATCTTCAAGATACTAAAAAAAAAACGGGACATGAATGAGATTTGAACATAGTAATCACAGGACTTTCTCGATGAAGGATTCTCGAAATAAGATTGAGATTTTCATACACAGGAGGTGGATCGGGATCCTTATTTGCTCTGGTATGTCGTCTGGAAGCCAGTGTGTTGAATTATTCTCAAAAATAAAATGGACAAAACCAATTTGTTCAGCCTATCAAATTCTAAACTCATCATCCAAAAGTCTAGAATGATTTGATATACTGGGGCAATTTACAATTCAGATGTTACGTTTACAAACTAGACCAGAGATTGACTGAAGTAGCGTTTATCTACTTTCGCTAATGCAAAGCAAGAGCATTTCGAAGGCTACCTAGCATAACTTCAGGCTTCGTTTGTAGCTTATAAAATGAATAACACTAACAAGAAAACCATTTTTTGTCCCTAGTATGGTCGCCACTATGTTATTTCTTAAATCTACCTCAGGCTAAAGGAAGGCAGAGTCTAGGGTAACATCAAACCATGGTTAATCTGGTAGCTAGCCCTACTAGATCGGGAGAGGGCTCTCTCCTGGTCAATCTCAGCAAAATATGATTAGTGAGGCTTGAAATGACTTGAATAAAGGCTGATTTTAGGCTAGGTATATATGTAAGAGAGTTTGATTTGATTTTGAAGGTGTTTGTTGGATCAAAGGGAAGGGCAGATTTTGGGTCTGGGAAATGACGTCGAGTTTTGTAGAGAGTTGAATGGGGCAAGAAAGGAAATTGTTTTGACACTTCAAATTTGAATGAAATGGATAGCTCGGACCGGTGAGGAGTTGAAGAGGGAAAGAGGCTTTCAGGAATCCTCTTCAGACAGTTGAAAAAATAGAAAATTAAACAAAAATCAAGGTAGAGCATTGCAGATCTAATGAATTCCACCTTTATTACTTGTTTGTTTAACTTAAGAAGGAATATGATACACATGAAACATCAGTAAACTTACAATCACAGAGAGAAACACATCATCAAAACAAAGAACCACATGGATCCCAAGGAATGCTGCAAACCCTGGTCTATTCCTTTGCCAAAATGCAGAGATGAAATGTACAATGAAGCTCAAAGCAATCCGAAGTGTCCAACCCTGAAAATGACTGAAAAAATACAAGATATAGAAAAGAATAACTCATCCCCATGCCTCTAGGGGTCGAGATCACTAGTTTGGGAGCTGTTTCAACAAGATCTAAACTAAGAACTTCAAAATAGGCAGTGGAACAGCTTGCCTCTATAAGATAGGAAACTGATTCATTTAGTTACAATTCACCTTTTGATGAATGAATCTAATTCCATGAGTAAAAATTTGTCAAAATTACATCAAGAGCCATGAAATTACATCAAGAGTTTTAAATTTGGAGATAAAAAAATCAAACTAGCCAAATCTAGGCAAAAAACAGAGTTACTAAGTCAAAACTGAGCCAAAATCCCCAATGCGTCGCACCTGAAATCTCTATGTGTCACGTCACTTTAGAGTCGATTTTGAAAGCCTTCCTAGTGTCCAAATTGAGTGCATGATAGCGTGTTGGAAAGATCTGCTTGTATAATTTCCAAAACAAGTGGAATTTATGAATTTTGTTTTCATTTAACCCTCCAAAAATGAGTTTTCCCGACATTGCTTCCTGTGTGTCCAAAAGGGGGCAGAAAGGTCATTTTTAGGGTGTTTTTGACCCTTCCGGCAACCCAAAACTTGTCAAAATATCTGGGTAATGGGTATGAATGCATAAATTTTCATGAAAAATCAAAAAATAAAAAGTTTTACCCAAGAGGAGTTCCCAATCATAAGCGCGCACCAAGTGGCGCGACGCGTCGGGAAGGAAAATTTGTGTTTAGGCCAAAAAAAATCAAAATTGACAAAATGTGTCCAAATTTTCTTGAAATTTGGGCTGAGTGTCCTCCATCATGTGCTATGCTAGGCCAAGGAAGCTTCGGCCAAAATTTGGAGTCGATCATGCCTTTTGCGACGCTTTATTGCCCTCTTTAACTTTTCCTTCAGGATCTTGATTCGTGCCTTGCAAACGTGATTTCTTGCCCAATAATGATTCTTCATGTGCCTCAACATGTTATTTTCCTTATTGGACTTCTCCAAAAGCTTCTCAAAATGAATATTGAACCTCTCAAGCCAAGTCTCTCGATCAGCCTCAATCTCTCGCTCAATGGATGTCATCTCGGTTTGGATTCTTTGGGCAGCTTGCCGGTTCTCACAGATATTTTGAAACTCCATGATAGTTTTTTGATCTTCCAACTATTTGTTTCACTGCTCAAGGTAGTTGATAATCCATTGGGCTCTTTGAAACTTGACGGACAAAGTGTCTATCTCTGCCTTCTGCTCCTGAATAGTCTGTCTCAACATTGAGCTTGGTGAGCCCAAATCCTCATAAATGAGTATGAAATATGTATCTTGGCCTCCTGAAGGCCCCTCATCCTGCATTGGCCTCTTACCCTTGTCCTGTACCTATACCTGTGCTGCTGATGATGGAAGTGAGACCCCTTCCACCCCGGGTGGAGATAATACTCGCCTGGCTGCTGCAAATAATGCTCTAGTGCCTGTCTGATAAGTGACATACGTCGGCACACTAGTAGTCTCTGTCTCTTGACCCTAATGCTGATATGAAGGTTCACCTACATCATGAAAAACCCTCGAAGGAACCTGAGGAACTATGAAGAAATCATTAGAAATGAAATCCTCCCATGAAATAACCTGCAAGCCAAGCTGATGCATAACCACAATCTTGATGAGTGCAAAGTGATAGATACTACTATACTACTGCTCAGGAGATTTCCATTGCACGAGAGTGGTCATCCTCTCAATATTCCGACACATGAAATGAGGGAGGTTCTCATCCTCACCCTGGTAAAATGCATCAATAATCTGATATGATAGGCATAGAGACGTGAAAACCGGCCCTCACAATTGAAATATCTGATAATAAGTTTCATTAGAGGAGCATAGGAATCCTTTAGGAACCGGAAGGGGAAAAATCTGCTGAGTTGTTTCACAAAACTAGGCCTGATATATGGCTCATAGTGTACCCTGTCAACCTGTTGTCTTTTGTTCCATTGTTCTCCAACATTTGGTATTTCGGCTACTTGAGAGATAGTCTCCGGTGTTAAAGTGAATGTCACACTGGCAAGGGTGACCTGACCATCATGCAAATGCAACACAAACAATCGGGCGAGCTCCTGATGATGATGGACCCTAGAAACCATTTCACAAAACTGATAAAAAGACTGTTGTTGAAAACATGCCATGGCAAGAGGACAGGCCTGCAACTCAGCCAATGAAGTGAGCTCCTCCCTCACATGTCTACCACTCTTATGAGGCCTTCTAGGTGCATGTAGTTCAGTGTTGGAATCACTATCTTGGTCATAAGATGTATCTGTATCTTTCTCCATGATGTCCAAGGTCTATGTTGTCTTGGATGAAAAATGAAAAGTTTGGTGTCCTTGGTTTTGTTGCCAAATATGTGATAATATGGAAGGGACTATGGAGGGATAGGGTGGTGGAAATGATGGACTATTACCAAGTGAAAATTGAAGTTTGACACTTGAAATCTGTGAGTTGAAAGGTTTAGGGACAACCACTTAATTTTTTGGGATAGCCTTGGGGTTTGGCGAAATTTACAATTGGGATGTGGGGTAATGGGAATGGGATAGGGAATGAATGGTTTAGGGATACAAGGGAATAGGGAAATGGGATGTTGTGAGAAGATAAACAGTGACGAGGGGAAAAAACAAGGTGGAGAATGGAAGTATTTGGCATAAAACAAATTTCAAAACCCTAAAGGAGACAATCCTCAAACAAGCTAATATGATTTGATTTTTTGTATTCAAATCTTCACAAACAACACCAAACACATGTCATGGGCAATGGAGTGGTTGCATGAACTTACTTGAACAAGAAGGGAGCGAGTCGATTTGAAGACTTGGAAGAAATAGCAATGAATTTGATTTCTGCCATGTGCATCGCGCAAGCAACCCAGTGCGCCACGTCCTTCCAATGCGTCGCACATGAACAAATTTGCACACAGGGAGCTGACCCAATGCGTCACGCTCGCCTGATGCGTCGCGACAGTCACCCAATGCGTCGCACTCGGAAATTTCAACACAGTTTTCCCTCAAACTACCTATTTTGCTCCTCACAACTTCTTCTTTGCTCACTGCTGTCTCTTGGAATTCAAATGGATTCTTGAAACATAAAAATGATATTTATACCAAGGATTTTATTTTTTCTATTTGAAAACCCACTTTTTAATGTTGCAAATTTTGACACTTTTCAAAAAACTCAGTTTTGCTTCATTTTGGCCTTTTAGACTGAATGATGTACTTTCTTGTCTATCTTGCAGGGAATGGATGGCTGGAGCTTTGGCAAAGGTGACCAGGGTTGCCAGTGGAGTGTTATTACAACTGAAAAAACTTGAAAATCACATTGCATTTATTACATAAAGATGAAATAGACTATTTTTCTTCAAAATATAGTTTTGAAGAAAAATCATTATTATGCATATGATGATGAAATTTTAGCACTGAAACCTTATTTTAGACTTCCTCATGTGCCTGCTGACCATTATTAGGCATTCTGAAGACCTGATTAATGAAACCCTAAACCTAATGAGACTAAAAACCCTAAAATGACTCTTTGCCAACTATGAGACCAAAAATGACTGTAAATGATTTTAATGAATAGAAATAGGCCAATAGGTAAAGGGCATGAGGGACATAAGTGAAAAGCCCCTACCGTTAGATGATCCATGCTCCTAATGGAATGAAGCTAACTAGACTGAGTGAGACACCTAAAATTAAATGCAACAAGAGAATTTTGATCTCTGACGGAGGGATGAAGATACCAACACTAACAGGGTATATGAAGTAATTCAATTCCTTGGCTACCTTACAATGAATAAAATTATGGGTACTACCTGAATCAATTAACACTATTACATTTTTATTCTTGACATGTTCTTCTATCTTGAGATTTTGAGGAGTAGTAATTCCTGCAAATGCATTAAAGGATATGGTTGGACTCATTTCTTCTTTCTCTAGGGTTGGTTCCTGGTTTATATCCTCTTATTTTGAAGTTTCTTGTTCATTTTCTTCCTCCTCTTCACAATCTATGTAAAATAATTTCTTCTCAGCACACTTATGACCTTTAGAGTATTTTCTATCACAATTGTAGTAAATCCCTTTTTATCTTTTTTCTTCCAATTTTTGTGGTGTGAACCTTGTAGGTTGTGGAAGTTTAGGAGTAGCAACACTTCCATATTTATAGATGTGAGTGGTAGGCTTCCTTGTCACCATAATTTTACTTTCAATTTTTCTTGCCAACATGAATGCCTTCTCCAATGAATGAGGTTCCCAAAGGTGAACCTCATGTTGGATGTTATCCTTTAAAGTCCCTATGAAGAAATCAATCCTTTGGTCCTCTAGAATATCAATTACTAATATATTCAATTTTTGGAAGTCCTCAATGTGCTCCACTATTGAACCCTTTTGTTTGATATTTATCAATTGACTAAATAAGGTGTTTCTCTTTGTATCCTCATAATGTGATATCATTTCCTCCATAAAAATTGACCAAGTGACAATATTTTTATGAGAGAAAATCCATTGATATCATACAAATGTATATTGTTCTAAATGTAAACTTTGCAGTACGCACCTTTTGTGTGTTTTGCACATTATGGATATCAAAATATTTCTCCATCTGTAGTATCCATGTTATGGGATCCTTGCTATCAAAATTCCTCATATCGATCTTTGGAATATGGTGTGTCTTCAATCCAACATTAGATTTTATGAAATCATGATTAACATTTATTTTGTTCTCATCATGAGTTTCCTATACTACCTTTACTCCATTAGGAATAATTTCTTGTATCAACTTTTTCAAACCTTCCATGTCTTCTTTTAGATCATTCTTCATGTCTTCCATGTTGTCTTTCATTTTATCATCTATATTAGCTTCCATTTTATCCATATTAGCTTCCATGCCATCCATCTTAACTTTCATGTCATTCTTCAAGCCATCCATCTTAGCTTCCATGCCTTTCTTCAAACCATCCATATTAGCTTCCATGCCTTTCTTCAAACCATCCATCTTAGCTTCCATGCCTTTATTCAAAACTTCCATTTCATTTTTTGTTGCTCTTTGCGATCGCGACATTTGGTGCACTTGGTCTTGTAATTTTGATATATCATGTTGCACTTCTTCCTCTTCATGAGTCATAGTAAAGCCTTCTGAAGGCTTAATTGGTGTTGAATTATTTTTAGGGGCCAGTTTAAAACCCAATATTGATATCTATGCTTCAATATGCCCTTAAATCACTTCAAAATTATTTTTCAAACAAGACTTATGCAATTTGAAAAAAAAATACACACCTTTTTCTTACTTTTGATGAGCTTGATATTCAAACTGATGTATCTTTGGAATTTAAGATCCCAGAGATTTTACCTTCAGTCCTTTAGTAGCCCTCTGAATCTTCTTTCCAATTCCATAGGTCTAACCTGATTTGGATTTTTCGAGGCAAAATTATGCCTAATCTCCCACAATGACGTGATTATGGACTGGTTCAGTAGAGAAAAATTGTATGGCATGCCAAATGTCAACATTTCCTCCTTCAGCTCTGAAATTGATACACAGTAAACTACAGTCCATGTAATTTTGGCCTCTTTTTGTAGAATTCCAATCTGATGCTCAGAGAGATAGTTATAATTATTTTCCCAAGGTCACCTCTTCGAGATGAAATTCAGGAGCCTACAAAAACTCTAACTTCCATAGATCATATCTTCGAAACTGTTGTGAACCAAGATCTGAAATTTGTACACAACATTCATCAGGATTTATTTGAAAATGGTTTTTTTTTAGCTTCTGAAACTTCCTAGAAAAAAAATTATAGAAAAAATTGTAGCAACAAAACACTAGAATGCAAAGCTTTGATACCAAATGTTATGAAACTAGCTCCAAAAAATAGAAGAAAAGAGAGATCAATGCCTTAGAAATCAGCCACTTTGAGGGGGAAACCTCATTTTCATTACATAAATGAAAAATTATTGGATGATTCAAATGAAAAAACCTTACTTCTATATATAGGAGTCCACAGGGTCACAATATAATCCTAGCCGACTAGCAATAATAATGTAAGGGCACAAAAATAACAATATGGGGACTACAAGGGTACAAAAATAACAATAAGGGGGATAAATGAATAATAATAAGCTACTACACTAGTAATATAGGGACCTAACAGTGTCGCAGGGTTAGTTTCCTAGTTAGCAAAAGGCAGGACGACTTGATCTTTAGTTGTTCTAGACTAAGTGTGTATTAGAATAAATAGAGATGACGCAGTAGCTCCAGTGAGCATGGAGGGTGACGTTATTTTCAGTAAGAAGACAAGAGCCAAGATTTATTGGAGTGAGGGTAAATTCCCTCGAGATATTTTTCCAGTATTTTTATCTGTAGGATTTTCAGTGTTTCTAGTTTCACTAAATTTTTCTCACAGTTTCTTAATATTAAAACCCTTAGCTGTTGCATTGGTTTTCCTGAGTTGGGTTTTTCCGGGGACTTTCGTCCAAAAATAATATTTTTATTTTATGTGTGTGTGCTAGCATTTCTTCCAACGTTTATTCTTCCACATTTTTATTTGTGTATATTGTAATGTGAATTATTCAATATTTTCCATAAAAAAAGAAAATAAATTGTTAAATTAAATTAACAATTAGGAGAATAATTTCTAGTTGCTGCAATAGGATTCCAATTTTGGGAATTTTCACATGGTATCAGAGAAAAATTGATCAGCAAGAGAACTAAAAATTGAAAAGAAGGAATTTCATTGATCAATGAGAGAAGAAGGCTGAACTTTCGAAAGGCTAAGCTTTCGAGGGGCAACGCAATATTTTGATGGAGGCTAAGTTACTTGAGGAAAATTGATTTTTTAGAGTAGAAAAAATCGATTTTATAGATCGAGTGATTCCATAAGCAGAGAGAGAAACTCATTTTTATTTTTTTTTGTACAAATCTCTAGCTGGACATAGAGGGTTTTTATAGTATATTTCTAGAGCAAAGATAACATAACGTGGAAGAGAGAGAAGCACACAGAGGGAAAATTTCTCTCAGGGGATCTCAAGATTTAGATATTTGATTTTTCCAGTTGCAGATTGGCAGTAGTTTTGAGCATAAATTCTCACTCCGGAAGGGAGTGTGAGTAGCATTTTGAATAGCCAAGCACAGGGAAAGAGGGATATTGTTGAGTTTATTTTATCTAGTTTTTGGTTTCACAGATTTTACAAGGATGACCGTACGTGATTGCCAAATGAGGTTGTGAAAGTTAGCCAGAATTCATATCTGGAATCAATTCGACTTCCAGTTGCTGGAAATAAGTGTTGTAGGAAGTGTGGGTTGTCTAGTATGAGTTACAAAGAAAGGAAGGGTCCCAACTAGGGGCTAGGCTTGGAAGGAGATAGTGGGGCACTAGATCTAGGAGGAGGAGGAGTTTGATACTCTAGTTTTATAGATGGTAAGGATCTTTGAGGAGTCCACCTCTTGAATTAATACCTAGCTACGGGGGCCCACAATATTCAGTAACATGAAGGATCAGTGATAGTTAATGTAGTTAGAGGCCAAAGTGACAATTGCAAATGCTAGTAGTAGTTAGATGTTGGGGAGCGCAGTGCAGAGTTGGCAACAATGTAAAGTGGCACAATGAAGATTCAACAAAAGTGTGGAGTTCTAAATGGAAATTGGAATAGCTAGTAGTAGTCAGAGACTCAGGTGACAAATGCATTATAATGATCACACTTGATTCAGTATTTTGGCTGTTTTTTAGTTGCAAATTCTACAGTAGCAACGGACACAAAGCTGCAGTGTAGATGCAGTGTTGGCAGCAGTTCAACAGGGTCAACAACAACACATATCCAACACATATCATAGTTGTGCAGTGGTTGATGGGAAACAACAAATATACATCAACACCATGACTGGAGATGATGCAAAGACTAGGTGTTATGGCAACAGGTGAAACACTAGAACACATTCCTCACTAAGGGGGAGTGTTATATTTTGTAGCATCAAATGTGTTCTAGCCAAGAAATTTTGTGGAGAGGCTGTAATACATGAGATCTCTAAAACCCATAATTTTTTTTTGGAATTTACACCTAGAAGTGTCTCAATTATATTATTAACCAATTTTTAAATATTTCCTAAGTATAAACTTATGGATTATAGTTAATTAATCAATATTAATTGATATAGGGTTAGGATCATCTAAAAACCCACACTGATCAACTCCAAAATGATCCTAGACATTGATTATGTTTTAATATAGGTTGTTGGTGCTCCAACATAGGATTATAAGAGGAGGTCGATGTGGTGATGGAGAAAATGCTTTAGCAGAGTTCAATTTCATTGGAATTTCAATTTTCAGAGTAGCAACAGTCAATTTCCAGAGAGAGAGTTAGAGAGATTGAAGCAGTGAGAAAGGGGTAGATACAATGAAGTCAAAGGAATATTCCCAGATCTAGTGAGTGCCTTACAGAGAAAGGCCGATATTTCTCTAGCAAGATGCATAGAGGCAACGCAAAAGCTTCAGTGAGAAATTGGATTTTGTTGGGGTGGTGTTGGTTTTCAGTTCCAGAGGCTGGAAAGTATTTCCAGAGTAATGGAGGGTCAATTTCCAAGTTAGCAGAATGAAGGATGAATTGATCTCCAGTTGTTCTAGGCTAAATGTGTAGAAGACTGCGCATAGGTGATGCAGTAGCTGCGTTGAGAAAGGAGGAGAGACTGATTTTCAGTAAGCAGTCAAGAGCCAAGATTTCTTGGAGTGAGGGTAAATTCCCTCTAGATATTTTTTCCAATATTTTTCTCTGTAGGATTTCCAGTATTTCAGAATCTAGTTGTACTCATATTTTCTCACTGTTTCTTAATAATAAAGCCCTTAGTTATTGCACTAGTTTTCTCAAGTTGGCTTTTTCCATGGAATTTCATCCAAAAATAATTGTGTTATTTTATGTGTGTGTGCTAGAATTTCTTCCAATGTTTATTCTTCTTCAAATTTATTTGTGTAGATTACATTGTGAACTAGTCAGTATTTGCCATAGAGAACAACAAATACATTCTTAAATTAAATTAACAATTAGGAGAATAATTTCTAGTTTTTGCAGTAGGATTCTGAGTTTGGGAATTGTCACATGTTGAATTCAAATAGTTTAGAGAATCTACTAATCAAGAGACATTGATGTATCTCACTGTCGATAGCAAAGGAGTCTGCCACTGATGACTGCAAACCCTAAGGTAATAAAAAAGGACTCTAGATCTTGTTCCCAAATAAATGAGTTGGAGTCTATGGGAAAATATATGTTGTAAAGAAGGCATTAAGGACTCCCACATTGACTAGCGTGAATGTAACATGTAGGCTAATAATTTGGAAGAAATCAGATGAAAAAAGATGAAGCAATCATTCTGAAGTACGTTTCTGATGTACACAAGATGTGGTTGTTGGAAATATTATCATTGATGGAAAAGGAACAGAAAGGAGAAGCATAATAATTATCATAGAGAACAAAGGAGAATATCATGATAAACTGAAGTATAAAGGATAAATAAGGAAAAGAAGGTAGAAGTTAAGTGGAGAAGCATAAAAGAGAGGAAAAGGAGCAAGGCATAGAAGCAACAAAGAGGCATGGAACAACACTAGAATTATCATTAAGGAAAAGAGAGGTAGAGGAACAGAAAAGAGTCATGGATCGACACCAAAATTATCATTAAGGAAAAGAGAGGTAGAAGAGCATAATTAGAGGCAAAGGAGTAAGGTAGAGGAGCATCAAAGAGGCATGGATCAACATCAGAATTATCATTAAGGCAAAGGAGTAGAGAGGAGTAGTATAAAGGCAAGGAGAAGCATTAGAAGCTTTATAAGGGAGCAAAGGTAGCAAGTTGGGTCAAGTTGTGAACATGTTGGGTGAATTCATGAATGCATTGGGTCAAGTCGTGAACATGGGCAGAATTGTGAACGAGCTGGGTCGAGTCAGACTATTTTGCACTTAGAATAGTGCAAGAGGGTGCGTGAAGTTCAATGGGTCGAGTCAAGTCACATGCATATAAAGTGAATACTGTGTTGTATGAATACAAATAGTGAACGAAGTTCCTATGAACTTTTCTGAAGATCAAAGTATGGAAAAACGGGTTTGATTACAAAAACGATTATATTGACAAAGATCAAGGTGCGGGTGCAACGGACAATGTGGATCAAGTCACAAAAATGATAGCAAGCGATGGAAGAACCAGATCACAGAAGACAGTTGGCACACATCATAATTGGCACCTTTTATATTTACGTGTTAAGAAATCACAAGTTAAATTCTTTAAGTTGTGATGCGATGAAGTGAACATGTTTGGGCGTAGGTCCATCGCATATCGCATAGCGCATGTGATACGGTATAACTGTTAACGACATAGAGGTAAATTTTTAAAATGATGATTTTCCATGGGTTAAATACCACGACGTGCGATAAGGTTTTCAGGCTGATTGCCAATGAGTTAAAATATACGTTTTGTGATAAGACACAGAAATTGCGAAATGTGAAGTGCGGGAGATGAAATGGCAGTGACGTGGAGATGATGTGGCAGTGACGTGGTGATGAAAAGGTAGTGGCATGGAGATGACATGGTAGTGATGTGGCGATGATATGGCAGTGACATGGAAATGATGTGGTAGTGACATGGCGATGACGTGGTAGTGACATGGCAAGGTGATGTGGCACGATGACATAGATATGACATGGACTTGGCCCACATATCACACATTGCAAGCTCAGGAGGATAAGCACTCAATAATCATGTTAAAATTCCTAAGTGCGAAATGTGATAATAGTATCAAATGCAATATGATTCAAAGCTAAAATATATAGGATTTAAAGTCCGACATGGGACCCATTTGCATACCGCACATCGCTATCGACGATTCTTATATTTATTATATGTTAAGTAATCGCAAGTTAATTGTTTTAAGTTGTGATGCGATAAGAAGTGAAATAAAGAGGATGAACATGATGCAAGTCAACGCTAAAGTTTAAACGGTTTCAAATCCTGATGTAAGGCCTTTTATGAAGAAATCGCATTGGAGGAGGAAAAGGAGGATTATAATGTAAAACCTATGCAATGCTAAAATGCGATAAAGGAACTAGATGTGATGCAGCTTAGAACTACCATTTATCGTATTTCAATTCCGGTGGTAAGAGTTTTATCCTTTGAGAAATCACATTGGAGAATGGAAGAGCAATATAGAGCCAAATAACAAAAGAAACTCTGATGTGCGAAATGCGAAATGGGCCCGGACATGATACCTCTCAAAGGTAAATACTAATATATTTCAATTTTGGAAGTATGAAGTTTTCAATTATTAAATCACATCAGAGAGTAAAGGAACCTTATAACACAGATTACCTGAATGCTGCCATGTGATGGAAAGTGGATGCGATGAATTACTTAAAGGAAATAGAATATATTTCTAGTCTAGCCTTACACATGTTTAAGTGGAAAAATATCTGAACGCGGCTAAAGGAGACTTAGGTAAGTGACCTGACACAGAACAAAGGGAAAAGGAAAAATATGAACATTGCAGTAATAATAAGACATGAACCATGGGTCGAGTCGGGCTCAGAAAGGCCTTCGGTCAGAGTCAGGTGTTGATAAAAGTAGAAGGCTGAATGCTGCGGGAAGGAGAAGGAAGGTAGCTAGGCAGAGTCAGGCAAAAGGAGATATTGTGGTACTGTTGGAAACACAATAGCTGGGTCGTGTCAGGAAAAAAGGTGGTTATGTAGCATAGTTAGAATATAACAACGGAAACATAAAATACAAAGGGACAACAAGCAAAAGAGGACAAATGCACAGCAAAACTAAGACGCTGAAAGGGATGAGTTGAAATATTTTGTATGAATGTAAATTTATTGATATATTTTATATTGTTTTTTATGCAAAGGAAAGTCTCCAAGGAAAAGAAAAACTCCATTTGATACTGAAATAAATGTATATATTTTTGTAACATTCTTAATATGTTGAGTGAGGAAATGAGTGGGTGGAAGGAAAAGGGTCATGCCTTTTCACTTCATTTTCCCATATAGAATGCAAACAACCATGAAGTTATCTATATAAATGATGTTATTGTAATGTGCATAGAGAGGTTAGAGAGTGGAAGAATGAGAGCAAGAAGATAGAGACGGTGTGCACATCTAGAGCTTATATGAAGCAGATATGAAGAATGAAAAGGCAACAATGAAGAAGGACTAAAATAGAGCTTATATATAGGTAAATCAGCATATGATTTTTATTGTAGTGTGAGGGAAATTGAGCTTCCATATCAATTTGTAACTTGATAGATGGCCAGTTGTAGCTGGTTGAGGTAGGAGCCTCCTGTGGGTAGTAGCCTACAGAAAATACATGGGAGTTGGTGCTTCTGTTTCAAGTTGGAGCTTGATAGATGGCCAGTTGTAGCTGTTTTAGGTAGGAGCCTCCTATGGGTTGTAGCCTACAGAAAATAGATGGGATTTGGAGCTTCCTTGCAAGTTGTAGCTTGTAGAAATTGAGGTAGTAGCCTCATGTAGGTTGGGGCCTACAAAAAATCAGTTGTGAGAGGGAGTTGGAGCTTGTGTTTCCATCACAACAATAATAAGATGCGGTTTCCTCCATTATGGGTTTCCACTTATATCTGTTGTCTATGTGCATGATGATTATGTGTTGATGTATTGTGTTTAATTTTCTTATTACTTGCTTCCCACATATTAAGTTTGCTAATTCATTATATATTAAGTTTCTTATGAAATGGAGGTGTAAATACGTTTAAAGAAAAGAGTTTTAAATGTCCATGAATGTGCTAAGTTGATTCACCCCTCCCGCTCTTAGTTTAGCTAAGGGTTCATCAATTGGTATCAAAGCCAGGTTCCTTTAGTAATAGTTTAACAATTAGAAGGAGGTCCTAGGTCCCCAAAATGGCTAGCCTAGAAGGATGCTCAACAAATAAAGCCCCATTGTTTACTGGCACAAATTATGTTGTCTGGAAAATAAGAATGAGGATATACTTAATGTCTCTAGGAATAGAAGTTTGGGCTGCTGTGGAAGAAAAATATGCACCAAATTTTTATAGAGATCTCTACCATCCCATAGAAGAAACAACAAATTGGGAAACCTTGACCAGGAACCAATTACTCGGTAACCTAACAACATATGAGATGAGACTTCTTAAAGGGAAGTCAAACATGAGGGAGGTTGCCTTTAAAGCAGAAAAGTGCATATAAGAGAAAGAAGGTACATTATCATGCTCTGATGAAGAAGAAGCCAAATTTGTCAAAAGATTGGATAGAGGCACACGTAAGTACAAAGTTAAACTTACATTTAAGTGTGTTAATTATGGAATAGTGGGGCACTATGCTACAAAATGTCTTCATAAGAAAATAGAGAATCAATCAAAAGGGAAATAGAAAATCAATTTCAGAAATAGGTAGAAAGGGAAAAAATCTAATAGAAAAACATTTTATGCTCAACAAGAGAGCAATGCATCTAAAAGCTCAAATGAATCCTCCAATGAAGAAGGAACCTCTGAATTTGTCTTGATGACCAAGGAAGAGATTGAAGATAATCTTCTGGAATCTGATAAAGAAGGTGAGGTGGACCTTGAGGGGGAGTTGATAAGTGCCCTAATGGAAATTGAAAGGCTTAAACTTAAGAGTAAGAAATAGAAAGAGATGCTTCTGAAATATGAAAAGACAGAACCACATTCAGAAGACCTTATTAAACTAAAATTTGAACTAGAAGAATCAAGGAAAATAGAGTATATTCTAAAAAGGGAAATAAAGGAGAAAAATCAAGAGCGTGAAAAGCTATAAGAACAAATGGTAAGCCTAAGGAAGAAATTAGAAAATTCTCAAAGGGAATTAGCTATGAGTATTCCACAAATGAAAAGCTCTGAACAGTTGGACAAAATATTAAATGCTCAAAGATATCCTCTTATAAAGGTCAAGAGAGGCTATGAAGGAGAAAATAGTAAGTCCAAGGTTGAAGATAATAAGGATATCACTTTTGTGAAAGTTGTAAAAGAAAAAGACAACTCTTAGCAATTTGAGATTGTTGCAGCTAGAATACTGATAGAAGAAAGGAGTAGGTTTTGTAAGCAAATCGGAGACGAGATTACCTCCATGGAGAACTCTGAGAAGGAAATCTTTGAAAGAGATGATGAAGCAGACCAAAAGAGATCCAAAGAGTTAGAAGCCAACAAGACCATGATGGGTAATGAAGTAGATAGAAACAAACAGCGACCTCAAGTAACAAAGAAAGAAATGAAGAAACAGTCAACTGTAAAAGGCTCATATGCTCCTAAGGATGAACTGGAAAAAATTGGAATATGTCAAAGGAGGCTACTTCCTCATATGAGAAGTATCACATGCTTTTCCTACCACAAACCGGGACATATTATAGCATGAATTAAGACAAAAAAAATCTATTCCAGCCAACAAAAGATGCATCCAATAAGAGGAATTCCTCAAGCAAGGAGATGGAAAGGACAAGCTCTCACCAGATACACAAATAAGTTCCATGGCTACTGTTATTCATGCAATGACTATGGATATGTAGTAGCTCAATGTAAGTCTAGGAAACTCAAGTTTAACCAGCAAAAGATGCAGCACATGAGAAGACCCCCTCAAGCAAGAAAATGGAAAGGACCATCTTTCACCAGGTACAAAAATCATTTCCATGACTACTGTTATGCATATAATGAATTGGGAAATAAACTTGTTGAATGTAAATTGTGTTAAAAAAGGAGCACAAAATGTTATAGATCGACTCAAATGTACCTAGGTAAAATGATGTTATGTGTGCCACAAGCCTGGACACAGAGAAAATGAATGCAGACTACCATATACATTAAAGGAATCTAGACAGATGATGGAACCAAATAAAATTAGATGAAACTGTGAATAAAAAAGAAATGTATACATTATGAGGAACCCTAACAAATTATGGAAGAAGAAGAAAAATATGGAGGCTTCTACTTTAATGACATTATGAATCCATCATAGTCTCAGGGGGAGCTGCTTTAGGAAGAAATGTAGATATCCAGTCAGTGATACAAAAGAAGCAACATCCCAGAGGGAGAGAAGTTCATAAAAGGTACCCATAAGGGTTGTCAAATAAGAGCTTATTTGAATAAGAACAGCTAAAATTTCAGGAAGGGAAAGGAAAATTCCTCTAACAGAGAACTATAGAGGAAGAATTGGACATTAAATCCTGAAGTCAGACACCTGAAGAATTCATTAGACAATAGGTTGATGGAAGAAGAGAAAGCAAAAAGTATCCATGGTGGTAAAGGGAACATCATTCATGAACTTGGAAGCTAAGAGGATGCTTACACTGTGTGTCTCACTGGAAGTTTTGATAATGAAACAAATTTCTTTTAAGAAGGATGAATAAGAAAAGTGTTATTATTGGAGCAGTGGTATGATACAGGTCCTCAGGATTGAAATATCATGATATGCATCATGGTGATGGTTTGGCATAAATACATCACAGAAGTAGTTCCAATGTTATCAACATTATAGTATGTCTGGATTAAGTTATGGTTGCTTTGATTAGCGAAAAGTATCTTCTGGTTGCAAATGTATGAGAATGTCGAGTTGTATTATCAAAGCATAGAAAGGTTCAATATGCCAAATGATCATTATATTTTTTCATTAATGTATTATATTGAGCATTGAAGCAGTACTTATTCTTGGATATAATTGCACTCCTCTTCAAGTCAGTGTTGATATAATTTTAAGGCTTCTTTCTTAAGGTCATCCATAAAGATGTGTGTGGTCTGTATTTTGAGATTCCAGTTGAATAAACTGAAGAAGTCTTCCTGAAGCTCATTATGTTAGAACAGTTGAATTGTATATGGAGCAGCAGTCATTCTGGAGCAGCCCTAGAAAGGCATATGAAGTGACATTCATTTAATAACAGAATAACAAAATGAACAAGGTTATTGATGCCAAAATCAGAGTTTGTATATTGTTAATTGTTGTTGAGAATAGTGGAGAGCTAAATACAAATAATTGAGAGTATGAAGGGTATCATAACTATGGTTGTTTGTGCATGTCTAAGTGAAAATTACCACATGGATTATCAATGGGTATCATATTAGCTCATGGCCTTGGATGCATAGACACTTTTGACATAAGTTTATACCACAGAGATAAGATATATCAAGCTCTAACCATTAGTCTTCCTTAAGCATGTGTTACACCTAAAAGTAATGTAATGGTGGTATGTGGATGAATTTGAGAATCCCTTATAAGAAAGTATGAGTGGCTAACCTATGAACCAAGTTCTGTGCAAATACATGCTTGAATATACAATGAAATAACTATGTAATCTGGTAGTAAAGGTGAAACATGGTTGCAAAAGATATATTGGAATCATCATATTTGAACATATGTGTACTAAAGATATGCATTGCAGAAGAAGACGTATTCCATCTACAATCTTCCTCAACAGATATGTATCTTAGATGAAGATCATAATATAGACTGAAGTATATTTGGAGCAGAATTTTTATATCATATGGAGCATTCTCAATATTTTAGCATTATTCCAATGATGCATTTTTGGTTATATAAGTCTTGTATAGTTTATTCTTTGGAGTGTTCTTATCATCATCTTCAGCATTATACAAGTGCAAGGATTCTATGCTTTGGGATGGCATCAAATTAATATGTATATACATACAAGTTTAGTGATTCCCAAAGTGTTCTCCTAACAATGCTTATACACCAAATGGAGCAGGATTCCGAGCTAGGTATGTGGACAGAATGAAGAATGCTTATGTAGAACTCTAATAAGGGAATGATGGAGAATACACTAGAAAAAAGTGTAACCCTTCGCCATTGATGTCATAGGGGGAGGAAAAGCAAGCAGAGGAAGATAGGCACTTATCAGAATGAAAGGTGGAGGAAGTGTTGGAGGAAGTGTTGCCATCAATGCCAAATGGGGAGACTGTTGGAAATGTTTTCATTGATGACAAAGGAACAGAAAGGAGCAGCACCATAATTATCATAGAGAACAAAGTATCAGATCAGGATCAGCTGGAGTATAAAGGAGAAATAAGGAAAATAAGGCAAAAGTTAAGTGGAGAAGCATAAAATAGAGGTAGAGGAGCAGTGTTAGAGGAAAAGGAGCAAGGCAGAGGAGTAGAAAAAAGGCATGGATCAACACCAGAATTATCATTAAGGCAAAGAGAGGCAAAGGAGCAACATTAGAGGAAAAGGAGTCAGGAAGAAGAGTAGAAACGAGGCATGGATCAACACCAGAATTATCATTAAGGAAAAGGAGTAGAGAGGAGCATTAAAAAGGAAAGGAGTAGCATTAGAATCTTTATCAAGGAGAAAATGCAACAAGTTGGGTCAAGTCATGAACATGCTGGGTGAAGTCGTGAACGCATTGGGTCAAGTCGTGAACATGGGGAGCATCATGAACGAGCTGGGTCGAGTCAGAATATTTTTCATTTGGAACAGTGCACGAGCACGCATGCAATTCAATGGGTCGAGTCAGGTCACGTGTATATAATTTGAAGACTATGTTGTATGAATACGAATAGTGAACGAAGTTCCTATGAAATTCGCTGGAGATCAAAGTATGGTAGACTAGGTTTTATTACAGACGTGATTCTATTAACAAAGTTCAGTGTGTGGGTGGAAAATACGGTGAGGATTAAGTCACAAAAATGATAGCGAGCGATGGATGGACCATTTCACAGAAGAAGGTTGGCGCACATCGCAATCGATGCCTTTTATATTTATGTTTTAAGCAATCACAAGTTAAATTATTTAAGTTGTGATGCGACGAAGTGAACGTGTGTGGGCGTAGGTCCATTGCATATCGCATAGCGCATGCGATATGGTATCACTATTAATGGCATAGAGGTAAATGCTTGAAATGTCGATTTTTGATGGGTTAAATTCCACGAAGTGCGATAAAGTTTTTGGGCCGATTACCGATGAGTTAAAATATACGGTTTGCGATAAGACACATAAATTGCGAAATGTGAAGTGCAGGAGATGACATGGCAAGATGATGTGGCAGTGACATGGCAATGACGTGGTAGTGATGTGTCAATGATGTGGTAGTGACATGGTAGTGACGTGGCAATGACATGGCAGTGATGTGGCAATGACGTGGATCTTCCCCGCATATCGCACATTGCAAGCTCAGGAGGATAAGCACATAATCATGTTAAAATTTCGAAGTGCAAAATGAAATAAGAGTATCAGATGAGATTAGCTTCAAAGCTAAAGTCTAGAGGATTTAAAGTCCGGCGTGGGACACATTCGCATACCGCACATTGCTATTGACAATTCTTATATTTATATGTTAAGTCATTGCAAGTTAATTGTTTTAAGTTGCGATGTCAAAGTGAGAAATGCAATAAGAGTATTGGATGTGATATTATTCAAAGCTAAAGTCTAGAGGATTTAATGTCTGGTGTGGGACACATTCGCATACTGCACATCGCTATCAATGGTTCTTATATTTATATGTTAAGTCATCACAAGTTAATTGTTTTGAGTTGTGTTGCGATAAGAAGTTCGATAAAGAGGATGGACGCAATGCAAGTCGACACTGAAGTTTAAAGGGTTTCAAATCCAAATGTAAGGCCTTTTGTGAAGAAATCACATCAGAGGAGGAGAAGGAGGATTATAACGTAAAACCTATGGAACTCCGAAATGCGATAAAGGAACCGGATGCGATGCAACTCAGAACTACCATTTAACATATTTCAAATCTGGTGGTAAGAGTTTTATCCTTTGATAAATCGCATTGTAGAATGGAAGAGAAATATAGAACCAAATAACAAAAGAAACGCCGATGTGAAAAATGTGAAATGGGCTCGGATGCAATACCTCTCAAAGGTAAATACTAATATATTTCAAGTTCGAAAGTATTAGGTTTTCCATTGTTAAATCACATTGAAGAGAAAATGAGCCTTATAACAGAGATCACATGAATGCCAAAACATGATGGAAAGTGGACGAGACGCATTATTCAAAGGAAATATAATATATTTCTAGTCCAGCCTTACGCATGTTTAAGTGGAAAAATATCTGAACGTGACTAAAGGAGACTCGGGTAAGTGACCCGACACAGAACAAAGGGAAAAGGCAAAAGCTGAACGTTGCAGTAATAAGAAGACATGCACCATGGGTCGAGACAGGCTTAAAAAGGCCTCTGGGCAGAGTCGGGTGTTGAGAAAAGAAGAAGGTTGAACGCTGTGGGCAAGAGAAGGACGGTAGCTAGGTAGAGTCGGGAAAAAAGGCGGTTATGCAGCATAGTTAGAATATAACAACGAAAACATAAAATAAAAAGGGACAAGTAGAAGCGGACAAATTCACAGCAGAGATAAGAAGCTGAAAGGGCTGAGTTGAAATATTTTTTATGAATGTAAATTTATTGATATATTTTATATTATTTGTGATGCAAAGGCAAAGAAAAACTCCATTTTATAATCAAATAAATGTATATAATGTTGTAACATTATGAATATGATGAGTGATGAGATGAGTGGGTGGAAGGAAAAGAGTCATGCTTGTTCACTTCATATTTATCTATATAAATGATGTTATGAAAACAACCATGAATTTATCTATATAAATGATGTTATTTTAATGTGCATAGAGAGGTTAGAGAGTGGAATAATGAGAGTGAGTATATAGAGATGTTGTGCACATCCAGAGCTGATATGAAGCAGATATGAAGGATGAAAAGGCAGCATTGAAGAAGGAGTAAAACAAAGCTGATATCAAGGTAAATCAACATATGATTTCTATTGTAGTGTGAGGGAGTTGGAATTAGGGGAGTTTAGAGGCCTAAAATGGGCCTCCTAAGGAAATTATAAAATAATAGTGGAAATAATAAAATAATATTAGATTACATCAACAAATTTTGGAGGGAGAAAAAGAAAAAAACTTTTTTCCAACTCGTATTTTCAACTTATCTCCTTATGGGTTTACTCAAATTTCGAGCGGAAACACTCGTTGGATGTAGAATTTGATTCCTCATCCAAGGATTACTCATGTTGCATAATTTTGATGGACCCTGCTACATGAAAAATGAGAAATACATGAAAAACATGATTGCAATCACGTTTTTTCATGTATTTCTCATTTTTCATATGGCAGGGTCCATCAAAAGTATGCAACATGGGTAATACTTGGACGAGGAATTAATTTTGCATCCAACGAGTACTCCCGCTTGAAATTTGAGTAAAGCCTTAAGGAGATAAGTTGAAAATACGAGTTTAAAAGGTAGTTTTATTATTTGTTTTACTTTTTTACTCCAAAAATAGTGAATCATCCCCCATGGTTGACATCATCATCTTGAATCCTATTGGTTCTTATAAATTTTATTTTGGTTGTACACTTTTCTTAGGAGGCCCATTTTAGACCTCAAAATTCCCCTAATGAGCTTCCATATCAAGTTGTGGCTTGATAGATGGCCAGTTGTAGGTTGTTGAGGTAGGAGCCTCTTATGGGTTGTAGTCTACAGAAAATACATGGGAGTTGGTGCTTCCATTTCAAGTTGGAGCTTGATATATGGCTAGTTGTAGCTGGTTGAGGTAGAAGCCTCCTGTGGTTTGTAGCCTACAGAAAATAGATGGGAGTTGGAGCTTCCTTGCAAGTTGTAGCTTGCTAAAATTGAGGTAGTAGCCTCCTGTAGGTTGGAGCCTACTGAAAATCAGTTGTGAGAGGGAGCTGAAGATTGCATTGCATCACAACAGTAATAAGATGTGGTTTTCTCCCTTATGGTTTTCCACTTATATATATTGTCTATGTGCATGATGATTATGTGTTGATGTATTATGTTTAATCTGCTTATTACTTGTTTCCCACATATTAAGGTTGATGATTCATTATATATTAAGTTTCTTATGAAATTGAGGTGTAAATATATTTAAAGAAAAGAGTTTTAAATTTACATGAATGTACTAAATTGATTCACCTCCCCCTCTCAGTTTAGCTAAGGGTTCATTTGTGGCTAGTGTATGAAAAAAACCTTATGAATCAACCAAAAATTAAAGTTGACATAGAGGCGAGGAATCCACCAATTAGGTCAAATGGAAATCAGGGTACGGCATGAATCCCAATGTGTGATAATGTAAGCTGACGTCGAACACAAGGGTAACCACTCAATTAAAGACCCATGATACTGATCGATGTTGAGCACAAGGTCATTTATCAATGATGTAAACAGGACCAAGGTGTGGCTCTAGGCCTATTCTCAGAGTAATTTTTCGAAGTCGATAAGAGAAGACCCACCACTAAGAATTCAATGCAGACCTTCTTAACCAACATGAGCGAAGGACCAAATAGCTGATGTGATACTAAAGATAACTTGACAAACCAGGTATGGCCGACTAAAAATGAGTCAAGAGACACCGCAGAATGGCCGGCTTAGGTTGACTTCCCTTGAAAAAAAGTAGGACACAATGTGACTCTATGGAATCATAAAATAAATTTGTATAATTTTGCAATGAAGGAGGCATTAACAAACCCTGCATATGATTGGAAGAGATAACCAATCGGAGGAGGAATGACTCAAGAACAGGGTTACGAATTTCCTAAAGTAAAACTAATTCCTATCCCAAAAGGAGGAAAGACTTATTTTGAGTGCTTTGTTCAAGGGATACATAACTGACTCTTTCTTCCATCAAATATGGAAGAAAATTTCTCACTCCCGCTCTTTTTGGAATATATTATTTTTTTGTATTTTTCATATTGAAAGCCTGAAAAGTAATAAAATAATGCCTATAGTACAGTGGAAAGAACAAGTGTTAAGGGAATATTCACTAGTTCCTGGGACTGGAACATTCCTATGCTCAATGAAAGGTGGAAGATATTGGTCATCGACACTCAAAGGAATGTTATTTTCATGGATAAATGATGTCAAGTTGATCCGAATGGAAAATGGCATCAACTCATGTTATTCATCTACCCATATTATCCATCTACCCATGGAATTTACCCATGGTATTGTAAATGGCATCGACTCATGGTATTCATCCACCCATGATATTTATTCACCCATGGTATTATAAGTGACCCATGGTATGTATCCACCCATGGTATTCATCCACACATGGGATTTACTCATGGTATTGTAAGTGGTATCTACCCATGGTATTGGCCCATGGTATCCACCTATGGTATTGTATCTCAAAAAAGGCTATAAATAACAAGCCTCACTTTGTAAAAGGAAAAATTGTCCGCTACAATGTAGCTTCTACAGTTATTCTCTGTTTTAATAAAACAAGTTTCTTTGTGGTTTTATTTTCTTTGTGTTCTCTCTTTTTTTCTGGCGTTATAATTTTGCAGATCTTGTCAGATCTATTTCAAATTTTTAGATCTTGGGGGCCTCCCCCCAAGATCCGGATCAGTGGTATCAGATTCAGGTTACGCCTCCATGGGAATGAGGGTTTGAAACATATTTCAGCTTCAATGTTTTGCAGCAATCTTCAGCAAAATCCATGAATGTTTTTGGGCGGCGAGTTTTCAGATCAGATCTGAAACTTTTGGTAAAAAATTTGCAAAAACAAAGACCAGATCTGGATTCCTTGTGAAAAAATACTCAAATTCAAAAAAAAAATCGGCCAAATTGGAGTTCGGATGAGGGAGATATTGCTCATTCAAAATCAGCAATGTTGAAGCAATTTTTCTAACGACAATTCATGGACGGCGGCTCTCCTGTCATTTTTCGCCATTTTTAGTACAAAATTTCAAATAAATGGAGATATATCTGAGCTCCTCTTGAAAAATCACCCAAGTTCAAAAAAAAAATCAATTGAATCGGAGTCTGGATGTGGGAGTTATCGTTGATTTAAAATCAACTATTTTTTCAGAAATTTTGTGACGGCGTACCAGTTCCAGCGCAAATCTGAGAGTCTAGAGTCTCCAGATAGTGGTTTCAAGCACATGAAAAGATGCAGAATGATCATTCCATTTCCAAAAATAGGTTATAAGAAATATTCTGAGTTATATTGACCGAGTTATGCTCATTTTAAATCTGGAGCAGCATTCGGAGCGGGTTCCCTTTGGAGACGTGCCCTCCCACCCTGCTTTAGTAGGCACCTGCTTCACATTCATCAGTTTGATCATAGTAGCGTTCGGCTTGGGTTATTTGGAGACGTGCCCTCCCACCCCAAGCTATGTAGGCACCTTCTACTTCATCAACAATCAGCATCACAGTTATGGGTCAACTACACAAAATCATTTTCATCGAAGTCCATTTGCTAGGCCGCACACTGTTAGTCACACAGTTGGTCATAAGCATTACAGCGTATCTCTATCCTCAGATCTTCGTTTGTCATGATTTTGGTTCATCCACAAACCTACACTTCATCGAAGTCCATTTGCTAGGCCACACACTGTCAATATCACAGTTGGTCACAAGCATTACAGGGTATCTCTATCCTCGGATCTTCGTTCATCATGGTTATGGGTTAACTACACAAAACCCTTCTCTTCAGTGGTTCTTCATATTCAACAAAGGATTCTCAGGAGGGAACTTCACGCAATGGAGACCATTGCTTCTTAAGGAGGGAGGAATGATCCGAATGGAAAATGGCATCAACTCATGTTATTCATCTACCCATATTATCCATCTACCCATGGAATTTACCCATGGTATTGTAAATAGCATCGACTCATGGTATTCATCCACCCATGATATTTATTCACCCATGGTATTATAAGTGACCCATGGTATGTATCCACCCATGGTATTCATCCACACATGGGATTTACCCATGGTATTGTAAGTGGTATCTACCCATGGTATTGGCCCATGGTATCTACCTATGGTATTGTATCTCAAAAAAGGTTATAAATAACAAGCCTCACTTTGTAAAAGGACAGATTGTCCGCCACAATGTAGCTTCTACAGTTATTCTCTGTTTTAATAAAACAAGTTTCTTTGTGGTTTTATTTTCTTTGTGTTCTCTCTTTTTTTCTGGCATTATAATTTTGCATATCTTGTCAGATCTATTTCAACTTTTTAGATCTTGGGGGCCTCCCCCCCACAAGATCCGGATCAGAAGTCACAGAGGCTAATGAATGCATGGTATACACGAGTTGAAATGAAGTCATCTTAAGGACAAAAGGTACTAGTAATCAATATGAAATTGAAAATTAACACATTTGATACTCTTGGGTGTAAATCCAAAAATATAATGAATAAGAATAAGTATGAGGCTTCAAGAAAATGTCATGGTGGGACTAAAGAGGACCCCCGAGCCTACATAATTCTTGCAACATGGGCAACATATCCTAGCGAGGATCTAATTAGGAAGCCCATGGAAGGAGTGGATCTATCAATATGTTATGACTTTATAAAACCGTGAGTGAGAGTGGTTTGAAAATCACAACATAATGGGGTCGACCCTATGGAAAAATATCACAGTATGAGGTCAAGATGCATAATGAAACAAAAAAGTGATATATCTTCACCTATATGTCACTGAAGAAAGTGATACCTGCCATGATAGGTCCACAATAATGGAGTTGAAGTGGCAAAAAATATAACAAAGTCTCCATTTATCTTGGAAAACAACCTCCCCCAACACTTCAAGAAAATACTTAAAATTTTCATGAAATTATAAAGTTGACAATGATGAACTAAATAAGAGTGGGTTTCTAAAGTTACATTATAAAAGTAGTTTTTAACTCACCCTAGTTAATTTTAACTTTGCAAGTGTTGAGAAGAGAGAGATTTGGAGAAAACTTTGGAAACTCAATTCAATCAATCTCTCCAACTAATTCGTCCGCCACAACTTCCAAGTAACTCTAAATCCTAATATTTTCCATTTAATTGCAAATTTTCATGAATTCATTTGATTTTCATTGGAAAATTTTGTTTTTAAATACCTCTTTGTGTCTATGCGGGTCGATACTTTGAAAACCACATGTATAAATCCCTACAAAAAATTTTCCAAAGGGGAATCCACGTGTATACACGATGGTATTTTTAAGAAAGCCATGTACACGTAAAGAAAAATGAAAAACTTGAATTCTAATGAATTAAATCTCTCAATTTTGCAGGATGTCAATCATTTGGAGAGAGAGGGAGCACAATGATGTTGATAATGAGGTTTTGAATGGTCCCTAATCATTAGATGCATTAAGAGGTTGTGGATTGTTTAAGTTAATTATGATGCCAAATATGAAAAAAAAACTCAGTTACAGGAAATTCTTATTCAGTATTGGGACCCAAAGAAATAAATTTTTATGATTGATCAGATGCCCTTATAAATTAAGGTAGAGGATATCTACTTCATCACAGGACTTTCCCAAAGACAGGAAGCAGTCAATCTGAGTAGGAGGGCCTATGGAGACCTTAATGTTTCATATTACATAGGTCTATACTCTACACCATAGACAAACAAGGTCGAATCACAAATTCTGATAAAAAATGTCACAAGGTTGCCAATCAAACTCATCCTCTTCACTATTTTCATACTATCAGGTTCAGCCTGATTACATGTGACTTCTCAACCTACTATGTTCTTGGTAGTAGAGTGCCTACGACCGATAGTCTATGATTGGTGTACAATGCTCTTGATCAACATGAAAAATAAATTGACATCAGTGAGACAAGGCAAGATGAAGAATTTCGGCTATGGAAGCATACTTTGATCATTTTTCTTTAAGCGAGTCCCAACACTCTGACCTAGAGTGTCTACTACTATTAGTAGTCCCAGATACCTTAGGATGGTTAGATCGGAAGAATTGATCAAGTGACTTGGCAGAGGTGAAGTTACTTGAGAAAATTTCAAAAATGAGTTATTCATATGGTGAGAGAAGCAAGTCGTATCCATAGATTATTACCCATATGCAGGCGTAGATTACTGATAGGACCCAGATATATAACTTCTCGAAGGTGTTGCATGGGGTGACATTGGTAATTTTTTTAAAATTTTTTTATTTAATATTTTATTTTTATTTTTTTGAATATGATCTTAAGAGGTTAAAAATATTTCTTCATGAAGAAAAAATCTTACAAGATTAAATTATCATTATGCAGATGTTGGACCAATGAGACCTAAGGGTCTACCGAGGCATAGGCATCGTGATGGAGACATGGAGAGAGTGGCATCAGATTATGAGAGAGTCCTGCATACAATTCAAAGGAACTTGGAGATTTTGACTCACCATGTTCCCATGGTAATAGTAGAAGGTCTTCCTGAGGCCATTTAGAGAAGAGTGGTATGAGTACCACATGAGTGGGTGTGGCTCTTCTGAAAAGTGGCTAATTCCATTGTATTTTTTCGAGATTCTCATCCAGGGCAAGGTCCACAGATTTAGATTAGATGACATATATTTTTGACATATGGACATGATCGATGTTAAGCCATAATTTTGTAGGAAAATTTTCCACATTTTGTAATATTTCAGACATACTATTCCTATCTATATACAAATATTTTATGATGGTTTGATCATATATACATATGATTTTATGATATTTTTATTTTTAATGTGATGAATGATTAATATGCCAATCTAGTGCTTGATTAGCTATAGAATCAAAAAGTAAATTTGTTGATCATGAAATATGAATGAAAGTAATAAAATAAAATGATATTTGTAATAATATTAGTTTGAGAAATTGTCGATGTAATAAAGGATTCCTCAGACAATAAATGTTATTCAATTGAGACACAACAAGATGTGAATACAAATAAAATAATAATGATTCAATACCAATAGATATTTCATCAGATAGTAAATTAATGACAACATTGTATTCATCGATATTTTTGGAAGAAATATCGATACATATGCCTCTTGAGACTAACAAATGAAAAAATAGATAATATATTACCCAAGCGACGGAATCTATGTTTCGAGTATGTCTACTACCACCATCGTTGAATCTTAAATACACCAGATCACCCATCGAAACCTACCAACGTAGATAAAAAATACCATCATCACTACAAGACCCATAGACAAATAAAAAACTATGTACAATATTTACAAAAACAAAGAAAATGCTAAGCAAAAACTTAGGAATAATAATTCTTAAGATAGATCCATTTTCTTGGCCCCGACAACATGTTTCCTTCAAATTCAACCAACTCATACACACCTTTCTTCAAGAACTTCTTCATAATAGAAGGAATGTACCACATGGGTTTGAAATTACCTTCCCCCAAGGTGTCTTTATCTCAATCATAGACCAAGACAAGGTCACCTTAAGAGAAAACCATAGGACGTATAGTCTTGTCATATTGGGATTTTACTCTCTTTTTATGATATTCATTCATTATGGTTGCATCCCGAAGTTTCTCATCAAGGTGTTCCAAATGAGTAAGGAGTTCTTGAAGACTGTAGGTGTCCAGAAGAAGTTGGACTGCTATTTTGAGAGATGGAATTTCACATTCCATAGGGAAGATTAATTCCAAACCATAAACTAGATGAAAAGGAGTAAAACCTGTAGTGGTCTTGACAAACATATTGTATGCCCAAAGTGAAATATATAGCACGATGTGCTAATTGGACTTAGATGAGTTGATTTTCATTTTTAGGATAGTTTTGAGTCATTTGTTTATGAACTCTACCTAACCTTAGATTGAGGGTAATATGGAGACGAATTTTCATGCCAAAATCTCGATTTCAAAGCCAACTTAGAAATTATCTTATTTTGGAAATGATTGCCATGATCAGTGACAATCTCTCTCAGAAGTCCGAAGTGTTAAATGATTTGGTTGAAAAGGAAAAGAGTTTTTGTCTCACCATTGTTATTGAATGTAGGCATAGTTTCGACCCACTTAGAAAATTAGTCTACTGTTACGATAATGTACTTGTGACACTTAGCTGAAGTGGATTAGAATAAGTAAAATCAATACCCCACTTAGTGAATGGAACAACAGTGATGACAGGAAAAAGAATTTTTGTATGGGGGCACATTTTCTGATTATACACTTGATAAGGATGGCAATTCTTGACCAATTCAACGCAATATTTGAATATCGAGGGCCAAAAATAGCCTACATGCAAGATTTTTTGGGCTGTAGAAAGCCCAGATAGATGAAATCCACAAGATCCACTGTGGAAGTCATTCAAAATAGACTCAACTTCTTCTAAGGTTAAACAATGCCTAAGTATTGATTCAATTCTGTGAAGATATAAAGTATCACAAATAATAAGATAATTTTTAGCTAGGCGATGCAATTTCATACATTCATCCTTAGAAAAATTCTGAGTGAACTTCGAAGTCTGGAGATATACTATGATGTCTCCATACCAAGGATGCTATGAAGAGATGTGGAAGAGATGTTCATAAGGGAATGACTCTTCATAAATAAAATCATCTTCACAAGGAAACCCTGAAATAATTATGTAAATACTAGAGAATTTTTGGACTTGGTTGACATAAATTTGAGATAAAATTCTTATAAAATGACAATTAATTTATTATATTTTCCCCCAATCACTTACCTACTGAGAAAAAATTGAAATGGGTTCAGTTCATCCAATACGAAAGTTTTTATAAGAAGCTTATAATGACAAAGCCACTGGAAAACATGATCCGCCTCCAAAGTCAATTTCTCTATATGAGAATACCTAAGTTTAGTACTGATTAAGCCTCAGCTTAGATAATAAATAAAATTCTCTTTAAGAGAATTGTATTCCTAAACTAGAGCCATCCTAAGAGTTTATTTTTTTGCTGCAAGGTACAAGAGGAAATACCTGCTATAATCGGGTGGACTTAAAAGAGGAGCAGATGTCAATGCCTTTTTCAAAGCATCAAAGGAGTGCTGAGTGAAATCATCCCAAACAAATGGAACTCATTTTTTCAGTAAACACATAAATTGTTTCATAATCTCAACATAATTTACAATAAATCTCCTTAAAAAATTGGATTTAAATTGGAGACTTTGAAGTTGACAGATAATCAACGGGGGAGGAAATTGAAGTATTGCATCAACCTTGAAGGGATCAACATGAATCCCTTCATTGGACACGATGAATCTCTATAATCGAACATATGTAACTCTAAAGACACATTTATTAGGGTACAACTATATCTTATAGTGAAGACATATACCAAAAACTAAATGAGGGTTCTTTGGATGATCAATTCTCTTTAGATAAAAATCAGCTTAATCATTCAAATATGCCTCAATTATGTTCTTGATGTCATGGAAAGCATAGGACATGGCCCACTGAAAATTAGCTCCAACATTTTTTAGGCCAAAATGCATTTTACTATATGCAAACATATTCCAGGAGAAAATAAATGTTGTCTTATGTTGATCTTCAAGATAGATAGTTATTTGATTGTATACTGAGAATTTTTCCATGAATGAAAATATTTCATTTCCAACACATTATTTAATGATCTAATCAATAAATTGAGTGGGGAAATTTTCTTTACGACAAGCCTTATTCAAATCCATAAGTTTGATGCATACCCAGATCGTTCCTTTCTTCTCATCAACGGGGACTGGATTTGAGACCCATTTAGTCATAGGAATAGGGTATATGATACCCACCTTAAGCAACTTTTATACCACAGGTTTTCCCTAGTCGAGTCTTCAGCTGTGTTGGTAGGAAAAAATTCTCTAAGATACGGGTTGACAAACTTAAAAGAGAAAGATAAGATAATCAACAAGAAGCATTCATTCAAGCATGAAAAGCATATAAACTACAAAATTTGGTTTTTATAGGATTACTTGAAGGTCCTACATTTGATGTCAATCCCGTAGGGTCCAGACCATATGCTTTAATAGCTGCAACAATTAGTCGGTCAAATATTTTTCTGTACATGCTTATTATTTTCATATGTATTGATCTCATGTTGAACTATCGAAGGATCAATTCTGGGAATTTCTTCATAAGACCAAGAAAATACATCTCAAAACTCCTTAAAGAGATCAGTATAAACTTCGATTTCTTCAAGGGAATATTTAGCTCGAATGAATAAATTCTAAATGATATTGGGATTCTTGGAAATCTTCACCATAATGGTTTCTAATATATCATAAATATTATCTTCAGAAAAAAAATGTGATGTGGCCAAATGGTTTAGAATTTTATGAATGCTTCTAGCCAGAGAAGGATTGGAAAAATTTGATTCAACTTCATGCAAATCAGGGATAAAATATGACCGATGATGAAAATAATCCCATGGTCTTTCTACACCAGTCATTCCTTCAAAAAGTTACCTCTTGAGATGGTAAAAAAATATCAAGGAAAGACATAGCTGAAGTAAAATCATATTTCCAAACCAGATCCACATCACTATCCATATCCTCTGATGGGAGAGGAATGGGGTCAGAATCTGCAGAATTCACAATAGATTGATATCCAATTTTTGTTGTAGATATAGGATATGCCATTCCACCTACTTTCCCTTCTTCTAATGTGGTAGTATGAGGGGGAAAGGTTCAAGGATAAAAAATATAATTATTTCTGAAAGAACCTTTTTGAGGAGCGATCTTGAAAGATGAAATGGCATTGGTATGAGAAACAAGAGTTGGAAGATCAAAAGTACCAAATTATCGACATGATGCTTGTTATTTTTCACTAAGGGGACAATAGATTCAGAGGATGCGTTGGGACCATTATGAGAATAATACATTTGATCAATTGTAATGATTCTCCCTTCATGTGGGAAACATATGACAAGAATAACGATGAAACAATGGCATCCATTGCATAAACCCAATTTCGACCCAATAAAATATTATATTCAAGATTGGCATCAAATATATCTACCTTGATATTGAAAACATTTCCCCCAACATAGACATGAAATAATGGAAGAATTCCACGTGACCTATGAGAATGACTATCGAGTGTAGTAAGGAGAGTAGGAGATGGAACAACTTCCAACAACCCAATAGCTTTCTAACATGACATCGACATGATGCACATGGAAGCCCCTTCATCAACTACAGTTAGAAATATAGTCTTCTTCCAATCTGTATATTTAATCCGGAAATACATGTGATGAGGGTATCTCTTTTTAACACTTGACATATCAAATGAAAACACGAGAGAGTTTTTTGGATCTACTACTTCTATTTCAGAGAGAAATGCACTCGTTTGTGTAAGACACGATTGGAGTACCTCTAATGCTGACATCACATAGGGGCTATGAGCTAGATCTTCAACAATAGAATATTTTTGGGAAGCTTAGCGTTGGGATTGTTAGTTGAGAATTTTGTAGGCCTTTTGACATTCAAGGTATAGGCTCAGCTGATAGCCTTTAGATATGGAGAGGCTCTTTCATATCAGAGGAAACCTTAGCCTTAGAAGGTTTTAGCTCTCCATAGTCATGTGATCTTGTTGAAACAATAACATGAGACTTCACCATATATACATTCGATGTGGATTCCCCATCTTGGTTGGCCCCTATTGGGGTTCTAGTACTAGCATTAGTAGCAAAAATCATCTGCTTCCCTCGAGGAAAAGGGTTAGCCAGCACAACCTGGGAACTAGAAGAACCCCGCGGAGCTAAAAAGTGTTGAGAATCCTAAATATTAGGGAAAATTTGGGTAATATGATCCCCATTTCATAACTTGCGTGGGAATTTGACTTTATTTTCCGATTCCTTATTTCCCTCACCAGTATCATTACCAGGTTTGTTTTCATTTTCCTTCCCACCCTTATATTTCTTCTTACCACATACTTTTTTCTTCCCATTGGATTGTTGTTTTCCTTTGGGATTTGAAGACTAAACAAAATTTATGTTAAAGGTTGATATGGAACAGACAGTGACCGCATAACCTCTACTAGAGAGGAAGATTGGAAATACAACTGTTTCAATTGGTTCAACAGGTTAGTCGTACTATTATCGATTGACCCTAAAATTTCATCGGCATGGGGGACAAGTTTAGGTTTGGATAGATTGATCTTCAGTCGAGGAGAATCGGGAAAAATATTTTAAAGGACTCCAGACTAAGAATAGATGAGTTCTAACTATTGGGCTCTAAATATGGCTTTTTCTTCAATGAACACTCAAGAAAGTGACACATCCTTAAAAATATCAGGCTGGAAATATTTTAAAAACCATTCAAGAAGGAACTCATTATGGATCTATGCCTTGACTAAAATATTCCTTCTCTGCTACTGTTGGATGTGGTCAAAAATGTGAGGAGCCTTGTCCTGCTAAAATTGGCCAAAAGCTCAGTTCCAACATCATATCGGACATGTAACTAAAAATGGTATAGAAACATTGTAGCTAATTCACCAATCATGGAAAACATACCTCCCTTAAGATCAATATACTATTTTATCATGTTTCCAGTTAAAGTGCATTGGAATAGTCTCAACCTAATCGAATCATCGATCAAGGAGTTATATGAGCACCATAAATTGAACACAGTTATATGATATGTCAGATCCTCTCCAGAATTCCCTTCAAAATTTGGGATATCAGATGGAATTTTAGTGGGGACCAGAAGCCAAGCTAGATTTTAGCGAATCAGATCATTCGTCAATTTTGAAAGATCTAGAAAATTAAAGGTTTCTAGGAATGGTAAGCGATGTGGAATAGGAGAATTACACCCTCTAAGAGTATAATTCCTGACATTTGATAAAGAGTACCCTGTATTTTGAGAGGCACTAGGTTGTGATAGGTTAATCATAGAAGGACTTCAACCATAAGGAGGACCTTTTGGTCTAGAGGTATTCAGAGGGTATCCACCCCCTATTGTAGGATGACTAGTCATAGGAAAATTTCCTCCCATCAGAAAATGATATGAAGGGGAAAGGCCCTAATAAGGATTCCATGAATTAACTAAAGGAGGAAAAAACTATGAGGTACCAGTAGTAGGGAAGGGTATACTCCCCTATTGAGCAAATAGATGGGAAAAATTCCCAGCCCCAAAACCATTGACAAAATGATTTTCCCATCCCTAGTACCCTTGAAAAGGATTAATATTATGAGTCTGAAAATAAGAGGGTATTGATTCTAAGTTAAAATATGGATTTGGAAGGAGGAATATGTCCACTTCTAAAAGATAAAACTTGAAAATTTTCTCAACCACTTGGAATTTAAGTCAGAGATGTGGAAATGACATAAGGAAAGGTTGAGGGAATTTAAGGAATACCACTAGATAGCATCACGAAAGGATAAGAACCAGTGAAAGGGGCAGAAGGTTGGGTGCCCCCACTGGAATCTAGAATGAAGGTAGAGCCAACAACTATTGTACTAGGTGTAACAATAGAGATAGGAATAGTACCCCTACCCTCAACTATAGGAGTCTACACACTAGAAGTATTAGTAGCCACACTTGCACCACTAACATTGGCCATTGGAAAAAAATGAGGAGAGTGAAAAGGGCTAGTTAACATTTGAGTTGGGGTACCCACTTATTCTAGGATGCAAGGAATATTACAAGGAATAGGTTCCAAATGAATCACATGAGACTCAAGGACGTCTTCAATTTGAACTTTGTCTTCCAATTAGAAGAGTACCCTAGCAAGGACTAGAGAATTTACGTCCAGATTTTAGACTATACTAGATTCAACCTATGAAATAAGATCCCTTTGAGAAGAATTTATCTCTGATGTGTTAGTTAATATTGGTTCAAAAGCACCAGTAGAATTGATCCTACGCATTATAGATGAAGGATACACACTTGCAGGTGAAAGGCCATGAAGCCTCTTAGACTGACGAACTCTTCGATTTTCCACTTTTAAAAATTAAGAGAAATTTAAAGACTCAAAAAATACCTATGGAAATCTAGGAGCACAAAGAACTCACTAAAAATATCATAAATATACAACCAATAAAAAAAATTCCATGTATTTCCATTGCGGGTGATTAGGAACATACACCAAAATACAAGAAAGAAAAGATAATGACCTTCCAAAGATAGTTTGGGATAGTTATGGCCCAAGCATACCAACAAAGGTATTGAAAACAATTACACTAACCTATAGACAATATCTTTTTCTGGTGCAAGTACCCAAGATTCGCAAGGGCACCCTCTAGAAGTACTATAAAAGTGATGCAACATCTATCTCAGGTGCCACAGGAATCCCCCCCCATAGTCACCTGTGTGGTCCTTAGGATAGGAAACTAAGGTCACCATGTCATAATCAAAGGCTGGTGGAAAATTAATGGGCGCGTGATCCAACAAGTAGGAGAGGGGGTATCTCTCTTTCCTTATATTCACACATCCTCGTGCTTGAATCCTGTGCTAGAGGAGATTTCCCAGACAAACTAACGAAAATGGATTTGCACTCCTTAATCAACTTCTATACTTTCAGTTTTGAGTGGCCTTGGAGAGTTTACTCTCCACACACCTATTCCAAGGCCCTAAGTTCCCTAGACTAATTGATGTATCTATGAAAAAAATAAAAATCTAGTTCATTTTAGATTAAGCTCTTGATTTTATTGGTTGTTATTTAGGTCAAGGGTAGTGAAAGTGAAGCTTGTGTTGGATGTAGAAATTTCTCTTCACTCTTCTACTATATCTGATAAATTAAGTATTCAAGACGAATTTTTGATTATCAAATATCTTCTTTTTTCATCGGCCACAATCAATTGAAGGATTATATTCTATTATATTTTAATATCAACACTTTTAAAAATATTTGAAGCTTTTATATTGTATAAGTGTGAATGGTTTGAATTGTTGGTCATACATTTAAAATAAATCCCTCATTTAAATGCTTTGGCACGATTCCCGAGCCTAGAACTGTCTTCAAAGATACAACACTTCTCATTAACTTTCCAATATTTCTTAGACCGAGTCTCGCACTTTGATTTCTCAGAATAGTGCTTCAACTTTATGATGGCTTCATCCAATAATGTAGGCTCATAAAACTCAATCACATCTTTGAATAATACTGGAAAACCACTGATGAATCTCTAAATCTTTTCTTTCTCCTCCTAAAGATAAGGAACATATCTCAACCACTCCAATAATATTCTAGTATAATCCTCATCGGTCATAAATCCCATCTTCAGCTCATATTTTCCTTGTCATCATAGTATCTTTCAGATAAACACTTCTTCTTGAAAATCCTCTATAACTCACTCCAAGTCAGCTCCTCTTCTCGAATCCATATGAAATTCTTCACATATTCCCACAAAATGTTTGCTTTTCCTTTAATACTTAATGTAACTATCTTATATTTCATATTTTTTGAATAATCATGCAACCGGAAAAACGTATTCATCCCAAGCAATCAATATTCTTCATCTTGTGACATCTTCATTTCTTCATCAAATATAGCATGCCTTGATTTATTGACATCCTCTGGCAAGTACTGCTTATTATTCTTCCTATACATATGGTGGCAGTGATGACAATGCTCTCTCTAAGACGGAACTAGAATGGAACCCATGGTCATTACCCCTCCAATAAGGTTTATCCAAGAACCTACCATCTATGATTGTTTCATCCATATCAAACCTATATCCTAATTGAAAGCTAATGTTGTATTCCCCATTAATTGGAACTTTCCTCCTATCCACCACTGATCCTAATCGGTCCCTAAGTCTAAACATATGATATAATTTGAAGGATGACTGCATTAACTTCCACTTTCTTTTCTTGTGCTCTGGAAATTATTTTTTGTGAATGAATAATCTTGGCATTATTTTCTTTACAACTTATGATCTCATATTTCAAACTTCTCTATGTATCTCCTATGCTAAGGGAGTACCCATCACCATGTTTTTCATCTAATTGGTAGGGAGAATCATGTTAACTATATTCCACCAATTTTCTTTTCATCTTGATCTTCTACTTACTTAAGACATACCATGTTAGATAACCAAATATGAACATAATCAACATACCATAGTGAATTTCAGGGGAGGCTATCTCATCTATAAAATCAATCCAGATTAGCACAACATAGGTATATATAATGAAATCAACATATCAACTATCCCAAAATCAAAATCATCAACCTCTACATGATGACACTACTACAACAATGACCATCACAATGCATGCATAAAAAACACAAACAAATGACATGCATGGATGAAAAACACATTTCGACCATCCAGTCCAAGTGCTTAAACTTGAGAGCTCTGATACTAGTCTGTAACCACCCCTCCCACATTTACCTAGTTTTACCAGCCTTATAGGGTAAACATGAGATGAGAGTAATATCACATGACCCAACCTACTATCTCCATTTAAGGAAGTGGGGCCTACAATTAACCATTGACTAACAAATCACAACATTCCTCAAGGATACAAGGACACCTTAGGGTCCAAATAACCATCATAGGTGTCCAAAACCTGATCTCATGCTCCTTATCACACAACTTAACCCCCAACCGCATGCATGATAAGGCCTCCATTTTGTTGAAATCCTCTAACCGCACTCACAAGCCTGACTGGGTGAATTTGTGACCCAAATTGGCAAGTTTATAGGTGTGGTCTCAATATCTAAGCCTCAATTTCAGGTCAACCTCCAGAACACTTCCCAAAACTTCCTGGACCTTATCAAAATCATTAATTACATGAAAAAAAGGAAAAATATACGAACTTGAAGGCAAAACTTGACCTATATTTCCCAGAACATAACATAAATTTCGTTAAACACATGGAAACCATATAGGCTACAGGTCATGAATGCATATATGATCATAAAAGTATGAGATTCATCTAAGAATCACCAAGAAGTCCCTATGATATATCCATATATATCCAAAAAAACTTATTATTTCATACATTCATCAACCAATCAATATCTAAACAATTCATGACAAGAGCCATAGAGGATATACATCATATGAACAACATACAACCAAAAAATGACCAGAATATAAATAATTGCAACTCAACCATAACATCACCAACATAATCATTACAATTACACATGAATCATAATAAAATAATATCTCTTATTAACATATGAAATTACCAACCAAGTTAGGGACTTCCATGTACCACCTGACCATAGATTGGGTTGAGCCAAATCTCTATTCCAGCCAATCACCATCGTGCCATATTCTAAGCATGGCTTTGGGATATCATGGAATAAAATTAACAAAAAAAATGAGGGATTTTAGAGGCTAAAACACCTGAAACCTTAACCAGTGATTCCATCAAATGGTCGGACATGGCTAACACCAACCAGATCAGTCTCTACCCAAGTTGTTCAGGGATCCAAGAACTAGTAACTAAACCTATAACCTTCCAGGGCTCCAAAGTATTTATCGAACCCAACTCCAAGGACTAGTAACTCAACCCAACAAGGGCCCAAGAGAATTTTTCCCAAGCTAGGCCCCAAAACTATTAACTCAACCCAAGTTTTTCCAGGGCTTCTAGAGTGTTTGTTTCAACCCATAGCCATAAGGAACTATGTGCACCAACTAGAAAAAAAATAAAGTGGAAGATATCACAACACCATGAATATCTAGGAAATGGAAAAGTAAGGCTAGAACCACTTTCAATCTATGTAGATCTCCATTCCAATGAAAACACATAACCAGAAAACCACATGCATCTACCATGCATCCATAAGTAAAAAAATAAATCACACATGAAACTTGTTACGTACAAAGAAATCTAGTTGTAGATATTCATCCACCTATTCCATTACACTTTCCCATTTTCCTTTTCCTTCTTTCTTCAAATCCAAAGTATGCCAAAGTGCTCCAAGAATTCTCCAAGAAAACTTTTAAGTGTGCAAGAGTATGAGAGAATGAGAGAATGAATGAGAGGGCCAAAGACTGAACTGACAAACAGGTTCACTAAAATGTCAAAAGCTAGCAATTGATCCTCAAAATCATTTTCATCATTGAGGCCTCTATAATATTCATTTTCCTACATTTTTCCTTCAATTTCCCTCTCATGCAAATCTCTTACCTTTCACCTTCCTTTTCTCCTATTTTCCTTTATTTTCTTAAATAAATACAAATTATTTCCACTTTTCCTTTACCAATGCCTTTGCCAATTTCCATAGCAATTAATTAATCACTAGTGATACCCACCACCATGTTTTTCCCAACGTTCAACTTGGAATACATGTCCCATGACCTTGGTATTATTTTATTTACATAGAAAATCAATCAGGGGTTGTTACATTAAAGAAGGAATTGTAAGGACTCAAATAAGAACCATGAGCATGATACTCTAAGTTGGACAAGTTCCTTCAAAAGCATGGTTTCAAGAGAGGTTCAACCGAAAATAATATATACATTAAGTAAAATTAATATGAATTTATAAGTGTGGTAATATACGTAGATGATATAATGTCTAGAAGCAACAAAGACTCTCTGGTACAATCGTTTTCTCATGAAATGAAATCAGAATTCTAATTGTCAATTGATTCGTGAGCTTTTGTTTTTCATAGGTTTGAAAATCATACAAAAATCATAAGTCTTATTCATCTCTTAAGAAAAATATCTAAAATATATGTTGAAAATTTTCAAAATGGAGGACTGTAAACCTGTCACAACTCCCATGGCAGTTGGATGCAAGATATCTGTAATGAGTCACCTGTAGTTGATAAGAAATTATAAAAATATATGATAGGAAACCTATTATATCTAATTGCATCTAGATTATACATAATGTTCGTTGTGGGACTTGTAGCAAGATATTAATCAGAACCAAATAAAATCCACCTTCTAACAACAGAAAGAATATTAATATATTTAAAAGTTACAAAAAAATATGGACTATGGTACCCAAAAGGAAAAGTCTTTAATTTGAGAGATTACATATCTGGAGACAAGACCTGTTGTATAGATGATAGAAAAAGTACAAGTGGTGGCGCATTTTATTTAGGAGAATCATTGGTTTCTTGGATAAGCAATAATAAAACCTCATTATCCCCATCTATTGCAGAAGCCGAATACATAGCAACTGCAACTTGTTGCACACAAGTACTATGGATGAAGAAGACTCTACAATACATGAAGGTAATATAAAATTAATGTATTTGTATTAAGTATGATAATACACATGCAATAATAATCTCAAAGAATCTAGTGCTACATTCCAAATAAAAACATATCTCTAAAAAGTATCATTTCCTTATAGATTAGGTGGTTGAGAAAATAGTGAAACTGGAGTACATATATACTAAAGAACATACAATAGATATCTTCTCTAATCCCTTGGTAAGAGAACTATTTGAATATTGAAGGATCAAATTATATGGGTATGCGTAACTATTTTTCCTTCAATCAAGAATGGAATTTAGAGAAAACATTCCCATAATGGAACCACAACATGAATGCTCTGGTCGCACACAAATTTGACAATTTATTAGAAAATCAACAGTATGAATAGACAAAAGAAACAAATTAAATTACAACATTTGAGGAAAGTATAATTATTGGACATGCAGTTAACACTTTTGACCTCGTTTTCAATACTGAAAAGAAGAGTGTTGAAACACCTGTTTGGTCTCAATCTAGTCTCCTAAACTGAGCTCATTTAATTGTCAACCAGGATTTATAAACTGCTGAAGTGAAGTGTACTATATGTACCTAGGTGCTTGTTTCTTACTGCGTTGTGTGTAGTGTTTATGATGTTTTTGGTCTTTTGGTGGTTTTATGTTTGCAGGAAAATGCCTAGAAAGCTAGTGGAAAGAATTTGGTGATTAAAAACAGAGTTAAGCCTAATTGATGGAATGACAAATGGCAAATGCAATTGGAAACACTGAAGCTGAATCTAAACTATGAATAAATAAAAGCAAAGCTTGATAATGACTTTCAAACAAATGATTCAAAACACAAACTAAACTTGAGAAATGATCACTAAGTATGCAAATTTTCTAAATAAACAATGAAACAACTAACTTACAATGATGCAATACTTTGTCCTTAATTAGAGATTTGAAACATAATTAGAGGAAAGACATTGTTATCATCATAAGATCTTCTTATTCTAGAACTAGCTCCTATCTCTATTCTGCAATTTAACACTACTACATTTCGCGGAAATTCCGACACCTGTTTCCGACGCTTTTGACCAAATGTCGGAAATTTTCCCAAATTTTTTCCATCCCGCCCGAAACCGTCGCTATACCGACGTCTATAGAAAAGTGTCGTAATACCGACACTTAAACTAGTGTCGCAATTACGACGTTTAAAGGAAGACGTCGCAATTGCGACACCATGGCCCAAAGCGTCACTATTGAGACGACTCTAAACGTCGCAATGGCGACACAATGTCCAGGTGTCGCCATTGCGACGTTTGGAGGCACCGTCCTAATAGCGACGCCTTTTCCGCCGTCGGTATAGCGACAGTTATTTTCGCGCTACATAAAAATACCAAACTTATATGGGCGCTACATAAAAATTCGAAACTTATATGCGCGCTACATAAAAATGTTTGGTATTTGTCGCAATAGCTACGTTTGATATCACACGCGCATTCGCTCTCTGCTCTTGCAGAACAGCATTTGCGGTCAGCATTCGAGCCCGCCTCTCTATATCAAAGATTTTGCCCTCGCATTCGCTTCGCCGTTCGCCTCCTCAAATTTCTAACAAAGATTCGCCCGCCGTTCGCCTCTCATCTCTGCGTAACAAAGATTCGCCCTCGCTCCGTTCGCCTCTCGCCTCAGAATAAAGATTCGCCTCTCAAACCTCTGCAAATGGTAAGTTCTTACTGCATGCCCTTCCTCCTATAGTAGGGTTGACTCTATTTGGGTTTTTTTGGTCAATTCCATTGGATTGTGTTAGGCCGTAGGGTTCTCTGTAGATGTCAAGAATCAAGATTCAATACCCTCTATTATCTTCATCACCCAATACAAGATTTAAATTTTTCCCAAAGAAACGTTTATTAATTTGGCAGCCATTATTTCTCCCTGCTTTAAAAACCCTACATTTAAATGAAAACAAGCATTGCATTTCAACTACAAAAATCTATTAGTGTTCAAATGTGCATGTGCTACATTAACGTCTCGATGTGACGCGCGCATTCGCCTCCGCTCTGCAGAACAAAGATTCGCCCTCGCATTCGCCCTCGCCTCAGAACAAAGATTCGCCTTCGCATTCACTCCCGAGCTTCTGCGTAACAAGATTCGCCTCTCGCTCTTGCACGCATTCACCCCGGATTCCTCGCCTTTCGAACAAGATTCGCCCCGCATTCGCTCGCCTCTTGCAACAGCTTCGCTTCAAAGATCGCCTCTCGCCGTCGCCTCCTCGCCCCGTAACAACATTCGCCCCTCGCCGTTCACTCCCCAAACTCTCTCTTGCAGAACAACATTCGCCCTCAGCTCTTGCAAATGGTAAGTTCTTACTGCAGGCCCTTCCTCCTATAGTAGGGTTGACTCTATTTGGGTTTTTTTGGTCAATTCTATTGGATTGTGTTAGGCTGTATGGTTCTCTCTAGATGTCAAGAATCAAGATTCAATACCCTCTATTATCTTCATCACCCAATAAGATTTAAATTTTTCCAAAGAAACGCTTATTAATTTGGCAGCCATTATTTCTCCCTGCTTTAAAAACCCTACATTTAAATGAAAACAAGCATTGCATTTCAACTACAAAAATCTATTAGTGTTCAAATGTACATGTGTGCATCACTTGTGTAGGGTATCCCTTTTCCACTTTCACATTATCCAAGAATGTGTGCAGTATAGTTCATATTTTTTGTGATTTAGATTGCCTTGAAAAAGGAAAGGTAAATTATTTCCCATGGAAAAAGAAGGTTTTCCATTTTTATGGGTTGTTTGGACTTACGTGGAAAAATTTATGGTATGCCTTTCATATTATGTAGTTTAAATTTGAATTAACAGATTATTCTACATGAAAATATAATTACCTATGTGATGTCCTTCATCACTAATTAAAATTATAGGCTTTCAATTTCCTAGACTCTAACTCATCCGATGCTAAATTCTAGGTTCTCATTGGTGGATCACTCTTCCATTGATTTCCTTTCCCTCTGGATCTTGTCATACTTTAAAAGTCATCAATGATACATATATTATTTCAGGTATCCCAAAAGGCTTTATAGTAGAACATATTGTGAAGTTTTTTGACACTTGAGGATTCTTTTTAGAACTGCAACGTGGTCTATGCTATCGAGTTATATATCAAGCAACTTGTCCTTAATAACCACACTATGAGGTAGGTTCAACCAGTTTGAACTTGTTGGGACATAGCATATGAAGTTGTGTGATGAGTCCATATCACAGGTCTATTATGGTGAAAAAGTGAAGACATGTAATGATAGTTATTATGTTAACATTACTAGAAACATTTTCGAAATTATCCATGCTATCAAGATGTCAAAATTCCAGGCATTAGGTGTCAATACTCGTAGCTAATAGATAATAATAATAATATAAAAAAATCACAACTTTATTCTTGAAATATGATTTTTACACATTGGTAACCTAGTTCATGAGTTACTATCACCCAAAGACTGCAAAACAAACTTAAAATATAAATTAAACCAACATGAGAATCCAACTAAGGGTTTCTCGACAAAATCATGCCATAACCCGGCATTTTGAAACCCAAATTTGAATCCATCATAAGTAATACAATGCAAACTCAGATGGATTTTCAATGCATGTTTGCATGCTACACTTATTCTCTGTCTAGATATCATTTTTTAAATGGAACCATTAGTCAAGCCTACAGTCCTTTTTATGTGAAAAAATTCAGCTCTATTTGAGCTCTTTTTTGCTCCACCACCTCCATAAACCAGTGTTACACGGGGTCTCGCCCCCCCACCTAGGGGTCTAGATTCCTCACCCCCTCGCGCTCCGGGGTCTTGGGGACTTCTAGGGGATGTTTCCCTCACGCCCCCTCACGTCCCCTCACCGCCTCTTTTAGTTTATGGTTTCGTGTTAAAATTTGATGTGCCACTTAGCATATTTGAGAATCCAAGTGATTCTGATTCAGATGGTGACATGGTTGATCTTGATATATTCGTGCAGAATTTGGATGCAGAGACTAGTGGGGCATTAACTTGAGAATTTATGCTCATTTATCAGTATGATGATATCATTTGATATTCATATGTTATGTTTTATGTTTTATGTTTCAGACATAACTTATTTGCGTTTAAGTTTTATGTTTCAGACTTGAGTTGTAAACTTCAGTTTAAACTCTATTTTTAATCTTGATATAATATGTCATATGATATCTTAAACTTTATTTTCATTGTACATTGTTAGTAGTTACATTAATGATTATATAGTTACAAACTTACAAACTTACATGCATGATTGTATGATGTATGTTTTAACTTTTAACTTTTTAATTTGTTTCAATTATATGATTCATCATTCATCGATTTGTAATTTTATCATTTATGATTTATCTTTCATGATGCAAGTGTATGATGACTGTATATACATTCCTTGCAAAAATATAGTTACATTTTAAATATTAAATTTTATAATTTTTATGACCCCGACGTCCCCCAACGTTTCCTGAAAATTGGTAGGGAGCTTTTGCATAGGCCGCTCCCGCGCTCCCTCGTCCCCTCGCTCCCACCTCCAGGGGACTTGGTGGAACATTGCCATAAACATATGCAAACATATATCATGATCTTGGAATCCATTACATATGTATGTGCCAATGTTCCATAATCTTGCCCCATCATCAATTTAAGAAATTTCCATTGACTATCAAATTATGGAGGGGGGGAACTTTTTGCTGCAACATTTGGCTCAAAATCAGGGACCATCTTCGTATGAGGTGAATGAAAACTATAGATATTTGAATAAGTAGATTAGTGCCTTTTCCTCTAGCCATGGAGTCATATACAGTCATCCATCACAAAAATTTGTCTTTGTTCATTCTCACCTTGAAAGTTGCAAAAAATCATGCCCTAATTGAAACGACACTAAATTTGAAAGATATAATAAAAATGCAAGCTAGAAGTGCCCTATTAATACAAAAGGAAAACCTTCCTACCTACCCTAACTGAGATAAATTTTGATTGAATAAGAAACATGATATTTCCTATGGAGTTGATCCAACAACTTGTTAAATGTATGGGACTAAATCATGCATTTGATTTCCAGGGAAACATGCGCATGAAGAGAAAAAGTGCACAATTAATGGAAAATCCATACATGCCACTTATAAAAACTACACCGAAAGGTCAAAAAATACTTAAGGCCTTAACTTAATTTGAATCCAAAAATGACAAAACAGGATTAGTGAAAACACGAGAGTGGTGTGGGTGAACAACATAAATAAAAAGTGAAGATACCTTTCCTCAAGATGCCTTTGTCACCGTTGTATGAAAACATGTTTTCCTTTCCCTTTATACATGCAAGTGAATGCATTATAGGTATGGTGTTTTCCCAGAATAGGAGAAGCCTACTTAAATATATCATTCATGGATTGAATGCTTGGGTGCCTTAATGTGCAATGACATGTTTCCAGGACTGAATTCAATGCAAGGCATATTTGAAACTCTAACTCTGTCTTCTGGTGTCTTATTAGAAATTATTTCAGTTTTCATTTTGTGTTTTCAAGTTAGATATTTTTTTCAAGTTTTTACATTTATAATTTTATTGCAATGTGGCAGATTGATCAGAGCAGTGCAGGAACAACCCCGAGACAGGATGATCGCGGAAAGAGGCCAGCGGAAGAACATGTAAAGTGCCAGCATTGCTCTATCTTTAGGTATTTTAGCTATTTACATAATTGAAATAATATTAATTTTGTTCAAATATGCAGACACCTAGCCATGGTACGCCTGATGATTCCCTCTTTGAGGAAGAGCTTTTTTCATCCCTATCTCCAGTGTTGTTGTTGCAAAAAAAGGCACGAGATGCAAGGTCGGAATTTAATGCTTTGATAGACGCGCCTCAAACACCTGAAACAGAAGAGAGGATACAACATCTTATGAGGCAGCTAGAAAGATATCAGGTAATAATAAAAAGTCAAAAGGATATATTTTTTGTTCTGCATGAGATGAATTGTGATAGTTTGATTTTTAATTTTTACATTGACTAAACTAACAAAAAGTTCTTTTGTATGTAGCGTTTTCTGGCATTTGCTGAACCCCGTGTTGGTGGTAGTGGGACACAAGGGCAAGAGATTTCCCAACAACCCTCTCGTACACCTTCTACTCCTTTAGGTGCTAGCCAAGAAACACACCCTGCCCAAGCAGACACCCAGCCAACCGCTGAACGTGTTGGCAATGATGAGGCCGATATGGCCAACTACATTATTGCGTTTCCTGGAGCTACACGTGTCAGCTCCACAGGGACCATTAATGGCACGTTGTTGGTGAACGATGAGGGTGTCCCTATAAAGCATGTACAACTCCTAGGTAAATTTTAATATTTTAACTATTTCATGTACTTTATCTAAAACATATTTATCATGATTTTTATTTTTAAATTAATGATAATATCTTCTTTTTCTTTTGGTTTTATTCTGTGTAGGAAACAATGAGTTCTACAGGATTCTGGAGAGCCATGCGTTGGTAATTTTTGGCTCAACCATACGTACAGGGTGGAATTCCCAGAATTCCAACCTGGAAAAAGAACTTTTAGATTATCTAGAAGCCCTTTTTGGGGTCGGCACATTTGACAGAAAAGCGGTGGCTCAGGTAGCCGGCAAATATTTGAAATATACTAGGGACACCTATAGGACGCAATTGCAATTTAACCCTAGATATGAGCGTCCTCTCGCAGTTTCAGAGAGTGAGTGGAGAGCACTCATCCATGACGGAAAAGAGAAAAGGGCAAAGAAAGAAGGAAAAATGCCAACTGGACCCACAAGGTAAATTACAACTTTAATTCAATAGCTTTAATTTTCTTTTATGTCTAAAATAAAAGTGTGCTACGTCATATCTGACTTCAATCTTTTGATGCTAGGTTGCCTGACACCTCAAAGGCAACCAAAGCTAGGATAGAGAAAAAGGGCCATCACAAGCTCGACCAGGGTGGCTACTTGAAATTAGCTGCAAGAATTGTAATTAAGTAGCTAAACATCTTATAATTAATTGTATCGCCTTCCAACGTTTTTGTAATCCTATCTGATATGATTAAAAATACACAATCATATATAATGTAGGGTGATGACTTTGGAACAATAACTACAGAGGAAGATAAAAATATTGCTTTCCGTTTTGGCTATCAAGCTGTAGTTGAACGTCGCAGAAGCTTGGGGCAGGTCCCAAGATCTACAATGCCCGATAAGGTAAAACATTAACCTTTCAATATTTTTGTTTTCGTCCATAAATTTAATGTCTAACAACTTTGTTTAAATCAGGGGAGCAACACTACCGACGAGGTAAATAACCCAGTTTTAGAGCCAGATGTAGATGATCCTCTCTTGCAACCTGATCATTGTAGTGGGGACCAGGCCGACAATGCTGCTATCAGTGAGGGCCGTGACGGTAATTAATTTCCACTTATAATTTTTTCTAATTATACCTTGATGGTTGTCCTTATAACGTTTTTTGTTTATATGACAGAGAATGTTTCCCTTGAGGATCTTACCACCATAGAGGAAGACAGGGCAACAGTCCCAACGGCGACAACTGGTGCACCAGGTAAATAATCTCATTGCAATTTTTTTTATTAATATTACCGAACTAGTTCAATGATATTTAAAAACCGATAATTAAAATTTAATTATTATCTGTTTTTGGAGGCGATGCCCCGTCACTGGATGAGACCAGACATCGTGACAATGCAACTAGGTCAGCGGCGACAACCGGTGCACCAGGTAAATAATCTCATTGCAATTTTTTTTTATTAATATTACCGAACTAGTTCAATGATATTTAAAAACTGACAATTAAAATTTAATATTATCTGTTTTTGTAGGCGATGCCCCGTCACTGGATGAGCCCAGACATCGTGAATGCGCAACTAGGTCAGCAGTGCGGGTTGAAAGGCACGAAACAGGAGCAGAGCACGATGATATTGATGATGTAATTAGGAGCTTTAAAAATAGGAAGAAGAAAAAGAAAGTTTGACAATGTAAAATATTGTATTATTATAAGACAAACGTTACCATACTTGGAACATTTTTTTGCGTTATATAAAAAACTCATTTATCATACTATTTTTATATCAAGCATTAATTGCAATGTTTCCTTGCGTACTTTTTGTTGAATTGTTTTTTTACTAGTTATTGAATATTTTTTTTTATGCTCATGAAAGTAAAAATTGAAATATAGATTGGGTATTGGGGAATTGAGAGTGATGTGAGGGGGGGGGAGGGGCCATAAGAGCTTCCACCTTCACGTGGTTGGCCCCGTTTAGTAGAGAATAATTTATTGGAGCGATTTAATCTTGGAGCAAACCTCCCTTGATCCAGCGTAGCAACAAAAAAGTCATTGTTGACTTAGTTGCTACTCTTTGAGATCGTGGGAGGCTTGTTCCAAGTTCATGCGACTCCAATAAATTTTTCTTGAAACGAAGAGGAGCTTCTTCAGGTATGTTTTGACATTTTCAACATATGTTCTAACATTATCATAAGAATGCATCTTAGAGTAAAAAATACTACATCAATTACTTGTATTTATTGTATAGATAATGATGGATTTTGATTGACTTGGCAGTGCAGGTACAAATCCTCTCGCATCATGAGCAATACAACTTGTCAACCAGGGTCATGTCCAGGATATTTTTGCTTGTGCGCTTGACCAGGTTCGTAATGTCACATTTTGTAAGTTCCTTTACAGTTCATAATTCAATATTAAGCTTGTGCACGATTATTATCTAGGTTTTTTGTATGTGTTTTTTCATCTATTTGATTGTAAGCAACTATGCATGTTTCCTGTTGTTCACTATGATTTCTCCTATTACCACTCCCAGGATGAATCCGACTTTATTGTTACATAGGTTACTTTATTGTTACTATGATTTCTCCATTTACGATTTCATAGGTTACATCATGTAAAGTTGTCAATCTCAGGTTGGTGATGAGCTTTGGTTCTCCAGATTTGGGGCTTTTCTGATATTTTCTCCCTCATGTCATTCCTGCATCACCTCGTTGTTTGAGCATGCCAATTGTCTACCACTTGTACCAATTGGCACATGTCAATCTCTGAGTGGTGCCACATTTCACCTATTTTCAGTGAGAGTTTGAGGTTTCTCTAACATAGCTTCAGAAATCCGATTGAGTGCCTGCTTGAATATTGTCACATAATACTTATGGTTTGGATTGATGAGCATGTTCTGAATGGTTGGTTGATTCATAATAACCACCCATAAATCTCCCTTCCTCTAACACACACAAAATAAAAATTTCTTTGACAGGAGACAGAGTTTCAATACTTTGAAAACAAACTTCTATTCCCTTCAATAACTCAAAAAAAAACTATTACACTACTTCCTCACCGAGAGGGATTACAAAATTATGACTGCTACAAAACGCAGTGCATAAAACCAACTCACTGTCTGTTCAAAACAAACATACTCTGTCTCTAAAACACTCTACTGTGTTTTTCCCTTTCGCACTGCTGTGCATACACACTTAAAAAGTTACACTCAGTTTTTCACTTTTTACACACTGCTATGTAATAAAAAAATTACGTACTGTCTATAAAAAAAACTACCAAGCTTTTTCGACCTTTTTATTTTTATATGCCGGAACATATAAAACATATTATAATAAACCCTCTTTTTAAAAAAATAAAATTAAAACTAAATTCTATGGCCCACCTTTCATTTCGCATATGATATATATATATAACATATGTTTAAAACATATGTATATATTAAACTATCAAAACATTAAAGAACCCTTTCCGTTGGACTTCAAAAGTCTGAATAGATTGAATTTCAAACCAAATTCGTGTTCCAAAATGGGATGCTGACGTCTGCCTAATTTGTAATGTGAATTCTCAATCCAATGTGCCCTATAAAAAATTCGGGTCCGGTTTTCAGGTTTTCAGATTCCCTTCAATTTCATGCGATCCAATATTAATGCTCCACGAGTCCTCCTTTTGAATTTACAAAACTGTCGGGTAAATTTCTGTTTGTTTAATTTCTGGTTGGTGAATTGCGTTAATGCTGGCTGTTGTGTTTAAATACAATCCTGTACAGAAATATGGCTGTGGCCGTCTACAAAAAAAACTTGCAGGAATTTTAAATGCTGAATTAAATTTCTGGATGGCATGCAAGCAACCTCCAAAAAATAATGTTGCTGCTGCATCCGTCCTTCTGCTGCAGCAGTTGAAGTTAAAATTCAACAGCACAGGGTTTAATAAGTGAGGGTGTAAAGGTAACTTTTTGTCGATGGTACCGGATTAAGATCATCTATTCATTTTTGTAGGGTCTTATGGTGTTTGGTTTTTTAGTTTTGGGTTGGGTTTATTGAGTCTAAGATAGTTTTTGAGTGAAAAAATTGCTATCAGGGATTAAAAATTTTTGGTTCTTTTGTCAAAATTTATGAGCTTGTTAGGAAATACAAAACTGACAATGGTTGTATCTTAAATTTGTGGAAAATAATTTGAAATGAAACCTTTTTGTTTAGGTTGTTGCAGCAGGTGTAAACCCCATTCAAATTACTAGGGGCATTGACAAGACAATAAAGGCCCTTGTTTCGAAACTCAAAATTTTGTCAAAGGAGGTAAATGCTTGCCTTTTGAGTAGGCTGGTTTTCCTTTTTGCTGATGGTTTGGTGTATCTAATTGAATTAGTTGCCTAAGGTATTTTTGGTTGCAAACTCCTTTTAATTTTTCATACGTATTGGCCTTGTGGAATACATTTGATTGTGTGGTCTTGTTAGATCTACAACATTTGTAGTTGTTTAGTCTTATGGCCGAGGTGCACTTTTATTATGGAAATAGTTGATGCAATATTGTCATTTAATCCTTACTGCAGGGTAGCATGTTGAGAAATTTTTTGTGAAACATTTGGTATTCAAAATGACACTTGATCCTATACAGCATCATGCACTTGACTTCAAAATTTATATTCAAAGTGTGCCAGACAATTCTTGCAAAATTTCAAATATTTAGGTTGTTTTAAACCAAAATTTCAATCACCCTCCAGACTTATGCTAATTATCCGCCAATCGTTTAATTAAAAAATTTCATTATACTCCGGCCCCACCTATATATATCAATAACCAATCAAACACTCATATCGTATCTGGCTATCCTCCGCACACCTTAGTTAACCTCCGGGCAAGTTCAACGTGCGACCACCGTCCGATGGCCCTTCTCCAAATCAACGACTCTTGGCAATTTCGCTCGGCTTCCAACGTCGGGCTTTAACGTGCGATGGCGTGGGTTAAACGGTTGTTTGTCGGGGTCACTTCGCCACGTGTCGCATTCCCTATGGAATCGCTCGCGAATAGGAAATACCGCCTACTCCGCAAAAGCGGTGCGATATGGGCAACCCGCTTTTGTGATTCCGCTCGTGGTTTTGGTAGAGGGCTTGACCACGGGTACATGTCTGGTTCCGCTATCCTTTTGTTTTTTAACTCATGTCCAATCCTCAGGTCAGGTTCCGAAAGCACAACAATTTTGTCTCTTTATTAAGTGGGATTTTAATATGTGTATTATCAAAGAAAACCAACACAAATTTTATAAGAAAATTGTTCAAAAGTCGAGCCCGCCGGACTTCAAACGGCGATAAACCATAATTCAAACCAAATTCGCGTTCCAAAATAGCCTGCTGACGTCGGCCAATTTTGTGACGCGAATTTCTTATCAAATTCGCCCTAATATTTTACGGTTCCGGATTTCCACTGCGCGAGCGGCCCAAACAAAGATCCGCTCCAATCAATTTTTGCCACGTGTCCTCAATAAAAACTTGCCCTGCTCCCGGCTGCGGGTGCATTCGATGGCGTTTAAGGTGATGGGACATGGATATGGCGATTTCATATCATTTGCATTAACATTTAACGCTGTTCAATTAAGTTTTCACATCAAATCTAGATTAATTAATTTTTAACACTGTTCAAGATCGGACCTCCACTCCTCTGAGCGATTCCGCACGCTCCAATTTGATCCGGCCTTCGGCTCTCATTATTAATGATCAGAGATTCATTATGACGGCTGTCCTTTGATTGCATTGTAGACGGGTCGACATAAAAAATGGCGTTAGCCATGGTTTTTCAGACAAGCCGGTTGCTGGATTACACTGTCTGGTAACTGCGATGATAAGGAGAAGTGGCCAGCGGAACTTCTGCCTAGACTTTGCTGCATATTTCCATTTCTCTCGGTTCTGTACTCTTTGTCTGTCTTCCTCTGTTAATTGGAATTCTGCTTCTTCGTCTCTTGTGCCCACTGCGATTGCACCCATGCCTCGCGTGCGTCATAGGATGCGTTGCCGCAGGGGGAGCACTAGAGGTCAATCCTGGCGCGCTCCCTCCAGCACCTCAACAGAGGCTAGTTCACCTTCTCCCACGACGCGCACTGCGCAATTTTCCTTTGATTGCACTCTCAACCGCCCGCGAATCACAGCTGTAGTCACTGTGGTCTTCCGCGAGGAGGCCCAAACGCAAGAAGAATGCACCCGTCCGGCGGGTCTGAGAGGGTTTTAATTTGTTTTTCTTGCTTAGCAGGCCCAGTTAATTGGGCTGCTTTTAGTTTATTTTACTGTGCTGGACCTTTAAGTAATATTTTTGAATTCTGTAAATTAAACGTTCAAGACTGGTTTCCCCGTATGAGGGCAGTCTTCTTAATTTTTTGATTTTTTGATGACAAATTTGCCATGAGTATGGCCATGCAATGTTTTTGACTTCGGTGTAATTTTATTCGCAATGTTAATAGATTAACTTTACTTTGAATTCTCACATGATTAGCGTTTTTCTTGATCTGTTCAAGGATTTTGGGTACTTTAATTTGTATTTGGAACAATGGACGTCGGTACTCTATCTGTTGCTTTACTGTTCTCCATACTACTATTTCACTTTCTTATAGATGCCTCGGGAATATTTGAATGCTTTCTCAGATTGTCGATAATCTCCATGTGGACCGTTACTGGATTTTATATCATGTCCCTGTATGTGACATGGGGTATTTTTCTATCATTGTCTGGGGTGGGACTTCCACTTTTCTGGATGGATATTTGGGTTCCAATCTCCAGATGTGAAAATGTAATGACTTCATGGACTGTTTTACTTCATATAATATATTCAAAATAGCATTTTTTCTCTTCTGAAAAAAAAATGATTAATGTTTATCATTCTGCCTTCAAAACTAGCGATGCGGGTCTATGTTGCTGGTTTATTGATATGGTCCGATGGTCTTTTTATATTTTGGACATATCACACTCCTCACATGATTAGCGTTTTTCTCTGTTCAAGGATTTTGGGTACTTTAATTTGTATTTGGAACAATGGACGTCGGTACGTACTCTATCTGTTGCTTTACTATTCTACATATCGCTATTTCACTTTCTTATAGATGCCTTGGGCATATTTGGATGCTTTCTCAGATTGTCGATAATCTCCATGTGGTCCGTTACTGGGTTTTATATCAAGCACTGTATGTGACATGGGGTATTTTTCTATCATTGTCTGGGGTGGGACTTCCACTTTTCTGGATGGATATTTTGGTTCCAATCTTAAGATGTGAAAATGTAATGACTTCATGGACTGTTTTACTTCATACAATATATTGAAAACATCGTTTTTTCTCTTGTGAAAAAAAAAATGATTAATGTTTATCACTCTGCCTTCAAAACTAGCGATGCCGGTCTATGTTGCTGGTTTATTGATATGGTCCGATAGTCTTTTTATATTTTGGACATATAACACTCCTTACATGATTAGCGTTTTTCTCTGTTGCAGGATTTTGGGTACTTTAATTTGTATTTGGAACAATGGACGTCGGTACTCTATCTGTTGCTTTACTATTCTACATACCGCTATTTCACTTTCTTATAGATGCCTCGGGCATATTTGGATGCTTTCTCAGATTGTCGATAATCTCCATGTGGACCGTTACTGGGTTTTATATCAAGTCCCCGTATGTGACATGGGGTATTTTTCTATCACTGTCTGGGGTGGGACTTCCACTTTTCTGGATGGATATTTGGGTTCCAATCTTCAGATGTGAAAATGTAATGACTTCATGGACCGTTTTACTTCATATAATATATTCAAAACAACGTTTTTTCTCTTGTGAAAAAAAAATGATTAATGTTTATCACTCTGCCTTCAAAACTAGCGATACTGGTCTATGTTGCTGGTTTATTGATATGGTCTGATGGTCTTTTTATATTTTGGACATATCACACTCCTCACATGATTATGATTAGCGTTTTTCTCTGTTGCATGGTTTTGGGTACTTTAATTTGTATTTGGAACAATGGACGTCGGTACTCTATCTGTTGCTTTACTATTCTACATACTGCTATTTCACTTTCATGGACTGTTTTACTTCATATACTTCTATTTCACTTTCATGGACTGTTTTAATTCACTGTTGTAGGGTCTTGGGTACTTTAATTTGTATTTGGAACAATGGACGTCGGTACTCTATCTGTTGCTTTACTATTCTACATACTGCTATTTCACTTTCATGGACTGTTTTACTTCACTGTTGTAGGGTTTTGGGTACTTTAATTTGTGTAGAAATTAGCTG